>CP139504.1:56113670-56713670 GCA_021014915.2 Artemisia tridentata subsp. tridentata
TTAGTTTTTTTTAAATTTCCTTTTAAAAAAATTCAAGAAATTTTACTTTCTTAAATCTGTTTCAAGCTTTAAAATTTACTTTCTTTTTAAGCTCATTCAACTTATCAGTAGCTTGTAGGATTTAGGTGCTTTGTTTCTCTTAATTATTAAAGGGTTTTCGGTAAATTTTAAAGTCAAAGGAAATAATGATGAAGATTTCGGGGTTTACTATGTTAAATTCAGGGTTAAATGGGTATTTTAGGCCTAAAAAAGATAGGCTTAGGGTAAAAATGATCCCCTCAATTTAGCTGAGGTGTGTTCAGTGAGTTTCTTTTTTCCCCATTTTTTTTAGTCAATTTTGCTTTAATCTGATTTATTAGCTTAATCTGTGGAATTTATTTGTTAACTGTTTCATTAGTGTAGCAAAATTTTATAATAAAAGCCTTATAATAGTAAAATTGGGCATCATAATATCATAGATTCACCTTATTTGATCATATTTTTTCGTTAACTGTCCTATATTGCATATTGTACTTTTGTGGTGTTTTAAACGTTTGTGATGGGGTGTTTCGGGTTCAAATCATATATTTGATCATATTATTAGTGGTTTTGGGGGTTTAGTGGATTATTGCACCATTTGTAAATTTTAATAGTTGTTACATTTGGGTTAAAAGGGTGTTTGGTTATGCTGTCTCTAGTTGTTCTTGCGGGTTGCTTTTTTAAATTTTATCTGCAAAACTTAGTTCCATATAGGATAGGATAGGTCATGGGTAGCATTATATCAGTTGGTTATTTTAGATAAAAGTAAAATTTAAGATTCCCTATTAATTTCTCCCTGCACTTGTGAAATCGATCTTCTGCCTTGATTAATTTGGCGTTTTTCCCTGTTTGTGTGTGAGTTTTTAAGGGGTTAAAACATATTTTTTATCCCTCTAGGACTAGATATTGGCTGTTTAAAAACAGACTTTGTCAAAATGAAATGCACTTTAAAAATCAAATGTTCGCATCAATTAGCTTATATATCTTTTTTTTTTCCACACATGAACTTGGCCCCCAATTAAAGGGAGCAATTGGGGAGTTTTTGATAGGGCTTTTTAGAAAATAGAATCTAAAGGTTGATCAGCTTTCAAAAAAAGTTTTCATTTTCTAAATTGGTTAAGAATCCGGGATTTTAAAAAGAGTTTTAAAAGTGCTAGTTTTAAACTACCTGCTTGTTAAACAAAAAGGGTTTTTGATTTTCTGATTTTGTCACTTTTTGGGCCCCCCGTCTTTTAATTTGAGTTTAAAATCGGGGGTTAACATTCTTTGTAATAAATTGTTTTGTTAAATGGCAATTTTTAAATCCCCCGCCTTTTATTAATTTTTTTAAAAGTTTCCGTTTTTTTTAAAACTTTTAGTCCTTAAACTTTTAAACCCAAATTTTTTCTTTTTTTATTTTTTTTTATAAAACAGTTTCATTTAAATGTCATTTTTTAGTCCTTTAGGTTTTTTCTTTTGCATTTTTTTTTGATAATTTCACTATTAGTTTTTAAGTCTCGGGAATAGCCCGGGATTTGCGTTATTTGATTTCTTTTACATTTTATTCATTATATGTGCTTTTATTTGATAACGTAGATTGCTTTTAATTTTCCATAATTTAGCATAATCAATACCAAAATAATCTTTCACGTTCACTTATTCACTTCACATTTTCACGACACCGAATCGACTTAAACGCCGTCAAACCTTCGTTGGGAGAACGACCTGGGGAAATATTTTCACAAGTATTTCTTTGGTAAAAATCGTATATAAAAATATTCAAATCAATGGTTATGATTAGTTATTGAACAAGGAACAATGAAAGCTTTTCACCAAAACGATTCAATATTATTCAAAAATAATACGAGTGATCTTTCTATCACTAGGGTTACAAAGACCTTGAATCTTTAAGTTTTTCTAACTTGTGATATTCTTGTGTTTGTTCTAGTTCTAACAGTTATGATTTCTAATAATAACACATATCAACTAACTATTCGACATGTAATATCGAGTCTAAGATATTCTTTTATAGTCCAAGAAGATCTTTACAATATTGCTTAAAGTCTAGTCGAACTACTTGCTAACTTATCTTGAGTGTGTCAGTACATAAGATACAACATGTATATGTGTACACAACTTGTTAACTAAGCACATGGGGTAAGATATTATCTACCGTATATTGTTGACCAAAATATACATAATATCTTTTCATACTTATCCACTTAGCAGCAGAATGTACATTAGCAGCAGCAATGTTTAACACTAGCAGCAGAATGCTAAGCCTAGCAGCAGAATCATTTTATCGCTAGCAGCAGAATCAAATGTTCTAGCAGCAGGAACAAACATTAACAGCAGGAACCAAATGCACTAGCAGCAGAATCACACTTAACGTTTTTCTTTGAATAGAATCCGATATTAAACTTCTTGAATATTTAATTCCCAACAATCCTCCCCTAAACATGTGAATCCATTTCAACATGTTTCTGAATTAAATTATGGATTGTGAAGATCTTTCAAACACTTCTGTTCTTCAAGATTGAATATCTTTCTCAGTAATTCATCTGCTTTGTTCTTTGACTTTAACAATATCAACACATTGCTCCAATCTTGGACTAAAAGATGGTGCAATTTCCTTGGATGGAGGAATTATAAGAGGCAATGATGCTGTGTATCTTGGATGCTTGTTTCAACAAGTGAAATCATCTATCAGCATGTCTTTGCAAGTGATGAACAAACGTGGTAAACTGAAATTGAAACTTTTCTTCGTTTGACCTAGATAGAACTTTCTCCTTTGGAATGTTCTTGTCATTTTCAACCTCCATGTCATCTCTCACTATGTACCAAAATATTTCTTTTTCCATTATCTGATCTACCAATGAGAACTTGTTTTCAGACAATGTTGTACATGAAGCCATCAATTCCTTAAGAGTTTAAGTTACTGCCCTCATCACTTCTAGGTGTGTTAACTCCTATGAGAGGTGATTCATTGGACATTTGATTCATGGTCCATCAATGGATGGTTTTTGTGAATCCTTTGAAAATCCTTGTTTAAGAAATTATTTGACTTAGCAGTATGTTTATGATTTTAGAATGAAAAATCATACTGCTTTCAACCATTTTGAAGGGATTAAGTGTATAACAGACACTTAATCAAAATTTCGGTTTAAAGCAACCTCTGGTTGTGTGAGAACCAATGTTTTCAGTTATAAATAACTGCCTGTGTGAAGATAAACCTATTCAAAAGGCTTTCTTGACAGGGTTTCCAGCTCATAGTAATTGTTACCTCTAACACAAGTGTTAGTGTAACACCCCAACCCGATAAGGGTAGAAGTATTACGTTATGGTGACATATCAAAGCAAACAAAAGCATATGACTAAATAATACAAAATGAATTTCAAAGGTTACAAAGAGAAAATCTGAAACTACAAGGTTACAAATGAATTACAATAATTACTAAGTCTAAAATATCGTCTCTTCTAGTCATCTCTAATCCGGAATAGCTTCTAAGTCAAAGATAATCTTCACTCATACCCAGCTTCCTACTAAAACCTGCCGCAGGAAAAGAAATGCGGCTGAGCTTTAAAAGCCCAGTGAACGGATATATACGAATAACAATTCATAAGGGTAAATAAGCATAAGCAACGAAGGAAAGAAAGATACGAAAGCATAATCATAAGTCATACGAATCAAAGCATATCAAAAGATAAGAGTGCATGAGAACTGAATATAAGAACGAAATGGAAATAAAGAAAATGTCATATAAGGATGTGCCATAAGAACTCCATACAAAAATCCGTCAAATCATATCATATCATATCATAAAAGTGCACGAAGAGGGGAGACCTCTAAGTACCAAAAGTGTGAGAAGGAGTGTAAGGCACACACCACCTGGTCACCATAATCATACATACACATAAATCCTAGGATGCATCCATACGCTCCCATCAAAAGTATGTATGCCAGTACTAGACTGGTCACACACACGCATAAATGGCCAATAGTGATCACAAATAATACATACACATAAGGGGGAACGCCGTAGATCTATCACACCTCTACGGGAGTGTCATGCCTAGGGTGCCATCCTAGACATGGTCCTGGTACCTCCAGAACTAGTTAAGCTCAGGCACGGATCTATCATAGCATACATAATCATAATCTAACGAGCATAGCAAAAGAAACAGATCGTATCTCAAATAAGCATGGCAAACATAAGCATAACATAGCAGAGACATTTATACTAAATGTCAGAATGGATCACATAGGAATGGCAATCATACAATGAAAGCCAAGAATCAAATAAGGGAATCATAGCAGTCTTCGGATCATAAGAAAATATCCCTACTGAAAAGGGAAAGAATATCTGTACGAAGCAAAGTGTCTTAGAGTAAGACAGAATATCCGTACCTTAACGAAATACGCAAGCAAAGAAATGAAAAGAAAATCAAGTAGGAGATCACTCCCTCTTCACCCGATCTACAAATAATCACAAGTTCTCTTATAAGTTCATATAATCATAGAGTTTCATTTTAGTTCTCCTTCCATGTTAAGTAACTTTGATTATTAACATTCTCGTATGTCAAATTAAAGTATTATAGATGATCATATTCGTAGTTTAAGGTTCATAATGTCTTTTACAAAAATTTAGGGTTCGTAATGTAGTTTCCATGCTTTTAGGGTTTATTATGCAATTATCACAAGTTTAGGGATTAATATGCAATTCTCATAATATTAGGGTGTAAAATGTAATTACTATAAAGTTACAGGTGTTCACAAGTTAGGTCCATTAGTTTTAGCAATTAACCATTTAAACTCTTTAGTTTATAAAACAAACACAAAACACCTTTTAATTTCCTTTTTAACCTTTTTATAATTTCTCACAGTTTTATATACGAAATTATTAGGTTTTCAATAAATTGTAAACCGTATAAGAACTCAGTAATAAAATTCCCAAAAATTATCAGAGATGATAAAATGTCTATAGTATTTTATCAAATTTTTCCAGATTTTATTAAGTAGCATAGGTATGTATTAAAAATCCATTTTCTCAACATGTTCTAAAATCGTATCTGATGGAACACTCGAAAATTTCATACCTTTTTACCCATCCAAATAAATTCAAAAAAATCTATAAAAATTCCAGGAAGTAATATACATCCTAAATATTACCCAGTTCAAAGGAAAGATTCTAACTCGACACGGTTTGAAAATTAAAAATCATAAACCCGGACTAATTTTCCAGACTCACAAATCCGATCAGACACATAATTTTCTAAAAATAAAAAAGTAACCTTCCAGGCCTCTAAAAATTACAAACTAAATTTTCCCAGGTAGCCATTTTATTGAACTTAGTTTTAGACTCTTAAAACACCCAAAAATTCGAATCCATCATTTAGTTATAGCCGGTTAAAGTCGAATAAAAATCCAGCTCAGAAGCAGTTATCACAGAACCATGTTTATCTTAGGGTTTTCGTCATTCCATTCATTAGTTCTTGACACCAAACGATTTTAGGTGAGTTCATAACATATTTAGGTCGATTATTAACAGGTCTTACATAATCAAGTCGAATGAATTCATCACATATATCCTGGTTCGATCTATACATATTGATTTTAGGGTTTTCTTTTATGATTTTATGTGACATTTTCTCATAATCTTTTGATCATAATTCGACTAGAACATAAGATTTACTATTAAGGTTTGAACAAAGATGAGTGATACGAATACCCTTGAAGACAAGGCGAATAATCACGAACAACACAAGATGGAAACACCACGAATCTTCCTTCCTTCTCCTCCTGGTCGTACGTACAGCAGCAGCACACGAAAAAAAGAAAGCAATTGTTCGATTTAGGGCTTGCAACAAGACACGAATGGATCAATGGGAACAAGAACTAAATTACCTTGATTCGTATGAGCAAGGAGTAACCCTTTTGTGGCTGTTCTTGGGTCGACAGCAGCAGCAAAATAGGGAGGGAGCTGACACTTTGTTTTTGAGAGTTAGGGTTTGTTTTGGTTGTTTCATTTGAGGATCGGTATACAAAAAAAATAAATACCGGTTCTATTTTATTTTTTATTTTTTTGATGGGCCAATTAGGGAGTGATGGGTTTTATTTGGGCTAGGATCAACCAAGTTACATGGATTCTTATTTAGTAAATATGGGCCGAAAATTAGGAATATCATAGGTGCATAAGTTCACAAAATTTCGCCTAGCATATTAGATATAGGATTAATATTTTGTGTATAACATAAGTCTTAAATTTTCATATCACGTTCATATATTCAAGTGTTGGCGTGTTAGATACTTAGGTTAAGTTCACACGAGATTACTTATATAATTTCATAAATTCTTAAAAGTTCAAATTCAGAGGGTATTTTAGTCCTTTCATATTATGTTAAGTTTCGGGGTTTTACAACTCTTCCCCTCTTAAAAAGGAATTTTCGTCCTCGAAAATTGAAATGCGAAGTCGAAATGAAAATGCGAAAACGAAAGCAATATCACAATGAATACGTACCAAGTCGAAAAGAGAAATGCGGATAACTGGATCGTATTGATTCTTTGGTCTCCCAAGTAGTCTCGCTCTCAGGATGGTTCTCCCAAAGAATCTTTACGAACGGAATTGTTTTAGTTCTCATGACTCTTTCCTGACGCTCAAAACAGCCTCAGGTTCTTCACTATACGAAAGATTTTCCCGAATCTGATCGAATGGGCAAAACACAACATGAAGCGGATGATAATCATACTCACGAAGAAGTGATACATGGAATACATCGTATACATGATATAACTGGGAAGGTAACGCCAAGCGATGAGATACCTCGCCAACCTGATCAAAATCATCGAAAAGCCCTAGGCTTTCACAAAACATAACTCACGACAGATCGCTCCAACGAATACGAAGCAAAATACGTAGCAAATGACGGTTGAGATTTCACGAAGAGATACATGAACATGCATTCGCATGAGTAATACGGAGGTAGTGCTAAAGAGTCAAACTACATAAACACAGTCCAGATTCAGGACGAAATAGGGAACTAGCGCATAATAATAGAAGCTCTCATCAATTCCAAGCAGATACTGATCGAACTAAGGAACGTACCACCGGTCAATGAAGCACGTGACGAATCATCAAAAGTATCAAGAGTTCATAAGAGATAGATAGTATAGTTGAACTGGTGATCAATCGGGTACAACTCGAGATATCAACTTGTATCGGGACGCCTAATGAGATGGGTAGCATATTTGTACCGACGATCAATAGAGTATAAATCGGAGTATCAAAACGCATCAGAAAACAAAACAAAATAGGTCGAACAATCATACGAATAAAACACCTCAAAGAGCTAACGTAGTCGTACAGACGATAACTAAGCACATAACGGAGGATCGAAACGTATCGGAGAGCATAACGGAATAGGTCGGATAATCGTATGGAAAACAACAAATCAAAGGATTAACGTATCATGAACCAGATCTTCTTCCTACGCCCAAAACGTCTAACTCTCCATAACGGGGACATCGTACGAAACATACAAATTTCATAGTCCACCATTCAAGATTTCTCTTCCACAAGGATAACTAATCCACCAATCACAGTAATCAACCCCGAACCTTAAACCAGCAAATCTCCAACTTAATCAAATCCAAAATGTGTTCTACATATCCGTAGGCAAACTCAATTATGCCAATACACTTGTCAAATTCTCCGTCCCATACATCTTCAATTTCAACATAGTTGCTCTGTCCGTCCATCCATCTGAAGGTGAGTAGTCACCATAAAATCTCGAGCCGGTCTTGAAGGTCTTCTGCATTTCTTCTGGAAGTGTGAAACAAAACTTGATCTTTCTGACACGATCACTGCAGGTGCACCAAGGAGCTTGAATGATCTTCTGTTGAAATAAATCTCCGCCGATCTTCCAATTAGCCACCAAGTTGAACGATTCACCACAACCTACATCGTTTTGTCTTTCCCAACGTGCGCGTAAATCCCGTTACAAAGTTGCTGACAGATTCAATCCCACTTCTATATACGAACATCCAAAATGAGGAAAAACCACTCGTATGCTGATGCTAACTCCCAATCTGTTGACATGCTAAACACTTCGCTATCAAAGCATTCACATCCGTTGTCATACCATCCCATCATAATTTATGCTACAAGTCTCCACATAATAGTACAACTAATATGTATAAAGCGAAAAGAACGGGGTGCTTCGAGCATAACCATTTCACACAAATCTTCTACATAGATCGTAATTCCACCACCTTGCTCCTGAGCTTCTTCACCTCCGTCATAACCAATCTCCAGACGTGCGTCTGATAGTTCGCCTCCCAAGGTTCATATGGATAGATGCATCACTAGCAATCTTTCCATATAACCTAAGGACATTGCTGACCTTCTTCTCAAGTAGCAACGAATATCCCTCTTAACTTCCCAAAAGTTCTCCAACTTATTCTTTATCCCTACCAAAATTATACTCTTCGAGAAACTTACATCGAG
Organism: Artemisia tridentata subsp. tridentata; assembly: GCA_021014915.2. NCBI lineage: Eukaryota > Viridiplantae > Streptophyta > Magnoliopsida > Asterales > Asteraceae > Artemisia > Artemisia tridentata. The sequence continues at coordinate 56,122,172 of CP139504.1, forward strand.
CTCTCCTGACGTAGGAATTTTCAACACCAAAATACAAGGATGATTCTCGTGTTTCTCTTTCGTCCCTGAATATACTAAATCGTCATACTATGACAATTGTCCAAGCATTCATGAAATACAAGGTTCATCAAGTTCACAAGAATAGTCGAAGCAGTAGCCAATACGATTGGCGTCACAATGCTCATAGAGATTATAACGGATACAAATCAATGTTAGGAACATCTTGCTCCTTCACATGAAAATGGACATAATCAGATTACAAATCGATCATGGAGAAAACTTCACCCTGAAGTTAATTAGATAAGTCGCCGATAACGGTATCAGTCCTAATCACCATACTACTAAGATTCTAGAATTCCATGAACAACCTCATACTACCATCATTCTTCTTCATGACCAAACTGAAATACAACACAGAGACGCCCACAGACGGGTAAACCACTTCCTAGAAGTAGGTCCTTCAATACTCATCAATCAATGTATGTCGTTCGTAAGGGATTTCGGAAATAGGCAAAACGTCGCTTACACATGAATGGCGTTCTGATTCAAATAACACACTGACCTCAGGCACTCCTCAAGACATTCTATGACTCCAATAAGTTCAAGGTATATGATGTAACTATTATCACGCTGGCCAGACGTCATAATACTTGCATCATATACACATGCCTTTATTGCAATCACAGTCTACCTCAAGTCGGGACAAAACACATTCTAATAAACGGATCAAACAATTACATTCGAGGGAAATCTTGGTAGTCCATCAAAGAATACATCGCGAAATTCATCATCGAAAACTCTCGAGCGAGTTACATCAAACGAAATATCTTCACAAACGCGAGGGATTAATATACGGAATTTCAAAGCAACGGTGATCATCATAGTATGCCAGGTCAGAAACCTGGGCACGGAATTTAAGTTTCATAAGTCGTCAGAGGTGACAAAATCATAACTATTGTTAGCATCTCAATGCTCAGTCAACAATTACATGACCAGAATCGAATCGAACATTCCCAAAGAATTCAGATTAGCAGAATAAAATTGATCTTCAAACATCCTCAACCGAACACGATAATCTACACTCGTGATGGATAGTCACAAGATTCTCATAGAGATAGAATTAGGAATAGCAATTCAATAATGCGGAGGGGACTTAATATGCTCAGTAAAAGCAAAAGACACCACAGGATATGTCATTCTCGTATCAAGTAAAACCACGCAACACGATCGCATAAGTAAGGAATAACCGAAACGGTACTTGATGTGTCAGCAGCCTGGTCCCTGGTCAGAGCGAACACTCGACCCTCGGCAGATTGCTATCAATCATTCTCATTCTTATGGTTGTTACCATTCACTTCGGACACTCTTTTGTCCGACGTCCAATCACACTACAACTGAAACCGGCATCCAACGTCTTATAACACGATCACCCAGATGAAACTTCTCACAGTCAACACATGGAGGAGATGGAGCCTGGTCCCACAACTTCTTCTGCTCAGACGAAACCGAACATAGGGATCAAAACGAACAATGAAGACAAATCAAACGTTAGGACCAAAATACGAAGGAGAAGATCACGTCAACGAGAAGCCTAATGTCCACCCAATATCCTCACAGGTCATACTAAGGGAGGAGACAAATCTTCCTATATCCGTGGTTAAAATTATCAGATTTCTCATAGGTTTAGCAATGGATGATGCAGATTTAAATAGTATCAGATGATACATTCCATATCCAGCATAAGTAATGAATTCACAGAATGTGTCAAACACATGACGGTTGAATGACCTTCGGGATGGTCGGAAAGGTATCAAACTGTTTATCAAAACAACTCGGAGTTGGAGGTCAAAATCAGGAAGTGAAACCTAAATGGTGTAAGGTATTTGCGGTCTTCGAGGATTTCCAAACTTACTTGGTTACTAAGCTCAAGTTGAAAAACTTTATAGTTTCTGAAACAAATGTTCTTATAAGGCATAGCTAAGGCAAAGGCACGAATCAGAGTGATGCGGAAGCAGTGCTACTTACATAGATGTCCTAGTCTACCCATTCCTCACCGGTTATAACTTATGTTCCTATGGGGAGATCCTAAAGCAATTTCTCAAAGGTTGTCTTACGAGCGCCTACAGTGGAAACTTAGTGGTCCAAACTTACACAGGTCAAGGGTAAATGCATTAGAAGTCGCAGCCTGTCTCTTTGATACCATAATTGTAACACCCCAACCCGATAAGGGTAGAAGTATTACGTTATGGTGACATATCAAAGCAAACAAAAGCATATGACTAAATAATACAAAATGAATTTCAAAGGTTACAAAGAGAAAATCTGAAACTACAAGGTTACAAATGAATTACAATAATTACTAAGTCTAAAATATCGTCTCTTCTAGTCATCTCTAATCCGGAATAGCTTCTAAGTCAAAGATAATCTTCACTCATACCCAGCTTCCTACTAAAACCTGCCGCAGGAAAAGAAATGCGGCTGAGCTTTAAAAGCCCAGTGAACGGATATATATGAATAACAATTCATAAGGGTAAATAAGCATAAGCAACGAAGGAAAGAAAGATACGAAAGCATAATCATAAGTCATACGAATCAAAGCATATCAAAAGATAAGAGTGCATGAGAACTGAATAAGAACTGAATATAAGAACGAAATGGAAATAAAGAAAATGTCATATAAGGATGTGCCATAAGAACTCCATACAAAAATCCGTCAAATCATATCATATCATATCATAAAAGTGCACGAAGAGGGGAGACCTCTAAGTACCAAAAGTGTGAGAAGGAGTGTAAGGCACACACCACCTGGTCACCATAATCATACATACACATAAATCCTAGGATGCATCCATACGCTCCCATCAAAAGTATGTATGCCAGTACTAGACTGGTCACACACACGCATAAATGGCCAATAGTGATCACAAATAATACATACACATAAGGGGGAACGCCGTAGATCTATCACACCTCTACGGGAGTGTCATGCCTAGGGTGCCATCCTAGACATGGTCCTGGTACCTCCAGAACTAGTTAAGCTCAGGCACGGATCTATCATAGCATACATAATCATAATCTAACGAGCATAGCAAAAGAAACAGATCGTATCTCAAATAAGCATGGCAAACATAAGCATAACATAGCAGAGACATTTATACTAAATGTCAGAATGGATCACATAGGAATGGCAATCATACAATGAAAGCCAAGAATCAAATAAGGGAATCATAGCAGTCTTCGGATCATAAGAAAATATCCCTACTGAAAAGGGAAAGAATATCTGTACGAAGCAAAGTGTCTTAGAGTAAGACAGAATATCCGTACCTTAACGAAATACGCAAGCAAAGAAATGAAAAGCAAATCAAGTAGGAGATCACTCCCTCTTCACCCGATCTACAAATAATCACAAGTTCTCTTATAAGTTCATATAATCATAGAGTTTCATTTTAGTTCTCCTTCCATGTTAAGTAACTTTGATTATTAACATTCTCGTATGTCAAATTAAAGTATTATAGATGATCATATTCGTAGTTTAAGGTTCATAATGTCTTTTACAAAAATTTAGGGGTCGTAATGTAGTTTCCATGCTTTTAGGGTTTATTATGCAATTATCACAAGTTTAGGGATTAATATGCAATTCTCATAATATTAGGGTGTAAAATGTAATTACTATAAAGTTACAGGTGTTCACAAGTTAGGTCCATTAGTTTTAGCAATTAACCATTTAAACCCTTTAGTTTATAAAACAAACACAAAACACCTTTTAATTTCCTTTTTAACCTTTTTATAATTTCTCACAGTTTTATATACGAAATTATTAGGTTTTCAATAAATTGTAAACCGTATAAGAACTCAGTAATAAAATTCCCAAAAATTCCCAGAGATGCTCAAATGTCTATAGTATTTTATCAAATTTTTTCAGATTTTATTAAGTAGCATAGGTACGTATTAAAAATCCATTTTCTCAACATGTTCTAAAATCGTATCTGATGGAACACTCGACAATTTCATACCTTTTTACCCATCCAAATAAATTCAAAAAAATCTATAAAAATTCCAGGAAGTAATAGACATCCTAAATATTACCCAATTCAAAGGAAACCTTCTAACTCTACACGGTTTGAAAATTAAAAATCATAAACCCGGACTAATTTTCCAGACTCACAAATCCGATCAGACACATAATTTTCTAAAAATCAAAAAGTAACCTTCCAGGCCTCTAAAAATTACAAACTAAATTTTCCCAGGTAGCCATTTCATTGAACTTAGTTTTAGACTCTTAAAACACCCAAAAATTCGATTCCATCATTTAGTTATAGCCGGTTAAATCGAATAAAAATCCGGCTCAGAAGCTCAGAAGCAGTTATCACAGAACCATGTTTATCTTAGGGTTTTCGTCATTCCATTCATTAGTTCTTGAAACCAAACGATTTTAGGTGAGTTCATAACATATTTAGGTCGATTATTAACAGGTCTTACATAATCAAGTCGAATGAATTCATCACATATATCCTGGTTCGATCTATACATATTGATTTTAAGGTTTTCTTTTATGATTTTATGTGACATTTTCTCATAATCTTTTGATCATAATTCGACTAGAACATAAGATTTACTATTAAGGTTTGAACAAAGATGAGTGATACGAATACCCTTGAAGACAAGGCGAATAATCACGAACAACACAAGATGGAAACACCACGAATCTTCCTTCCTTCTCCTCCTGGTCGTACAGCAGCAGCACACGAAAAAAAGAAAGCAATTGTTCGATTTAGGGCTTGCAACAAGACACGAATGGATCAATGGGAACAAGAACTAAATTACCTTGATTTGTATGAGCAAGGAGTAACCCTTTTGTGGCTGTTCTTGGGTCGACAGCAGCAGCAAAATAGGGAGGGAGCCGACACTTTGTTTTTGAGAGTTAGGGTTTGTTTTGGTTGTTTCATTTGAGGATCGGTATACAAAAAAAAAAAATACCGGTTCTATTTTATTTTTTATTTTTTTGATGGGCCAATTAGGGAGTGATGGGTTTTATTTGGGCTAGGATCAACCAAGTTACATGGATTCTTATTTAGTAAATATGGGCCGAAAATTAGGAATATCATAGGTGCATAAGTTCACAAAATTTCGCGTAGCATATTAGATATAGGATTAATATTTTGTGTATAACATAAGTCTTAAATTTTCATATCACGTTCATATATTCAAGTGTTGGCGTGTTAGATACTTAGGTTAAGTTCACACGAGATTACTTATATAATTTCATAAATTCTTAAAAGTTCAAATTCAGAGGGTATTTTAGTCCTTTCATATTATGTTAAGTTTTGGGGTTTTACATTGTCTCTAACACAAGTGTTAGATTCACTTTTACTAGCTGTTCTTTCTATCAGATGTCCTTAGACTTGCTCATTATACTTGAAAGTATAAAATGATAGAAAGTGAGTTGCATCAATTACTATCTGATCAACTAAGTCATCAATTCATTGTGAAATTTCATACTTAGGTTTCAAGAAAGAAGTTTTAAGGAGTTTTGAATTCCCAAACTCAGTCCATCATAAACCTAATATGTAGCAACTAATATAATCATTTATGCTGCTTCCATTTCACTTGAAACATCCTTTTGTGTTCACATGATCATACCTGAAATTGTTAGTCTAAAAACAAAAGAACAATGTACAAAGTACTTGTCTTGTATTAGAATAAACATAGGACTAACTGTATGAATAACACAATTTAAATTTGTACTAGCAGCACAAAATTTTGTAATAGCAGTAGTATCTTGTAAAGCTAGCAGCACAATCAAAAATTCATTTACAAAAACACAAAGTTTAAAAATCATTGAGGATTAAGCATTACAATACTTGCTACCAAGTACTGAAACCTTCCAACATCAAAAGCTTTGGTTAGCAGATCTGCAAAATTGAATTCTGAAGCAATTTTAAGTACTTGAATTAATCTTTTCTCATTGCAGTCTCTTATAAAGTGATGTCTAATTTTAATGTGTTTTGTTTTAGAATGTTGCACTGGATTTTTAATAATACAAATTGTACTACTATTATCAATATGAATAACAGTGTTTAAGAAATTGTACCCATAGTCAAGGAGTTGGTTTTGAAGCCATAGAACTTGACCACAGCAACTTGCAGCAGCTATATATTCAGCTTCAGTTGTTGAATTTGCCACACTTGTTTGCTTCTTACACTGCCATGAGACAAGTCTACACTCAAGGAATTGACATCCTCCAGTTGTTGACTTTTTGTCCAAGCTAGCACCAGCATAATCACTATCCGAAAATGCTACCAAGTCAAAAGGAGATTCCCTAGAATACCATATACCCAACCTTGGTTGACCCTTGAGATATCTAAAAATTCTCTTGACTGCAGTTAAATGAGAAACCTTTGGAGTAACTTGAAATCTTGCACAAGCACAAACAGAGAACATGATGTCAGGTCTTGATGATGTGAGATACATCAAAGATCCTATCATAGATCTGTATGTGTGTACATCTACATTTTCTCCATCTAAGTCTTTAAGAAGAGGCTTCTCAGAGTCCATTGGTGTGCTTGCCACTTTTGAATCAGCAAATTGAAATTTTCTAAGTATCTCTGCAACATATTTGTCTTGACTAATAAATATGCCTTCAGATGATTGCTTAACTTGCAAACCCAAAAAGAATGTAAGTTCTCCCATAGAACTCATCTGAAACTTATCATGCATAAGTTTCTCAAACTCTAAACACATCTCCTTCCTAGTAGATCCAAAGATAATGTCATCCACATACACCTGCACTAACAGAAGATCCTTCTTGTGCTGTTTGATGAAAAGTGTCTGATCAATCTTTCCTCTTTGAAATCTATTTTCTAATAAGTAGGAAGCAAGTGTTGCATACCAAGCTCTTGGTGCCTGATGAAGGCCATAGAGAGCTTTAACTACTCTGTACACTTTTTCTGGATGTTGTGGGTCAATGAAGCCTGGAGGTTGTGAAACATACACCTCTTCTTCAATTTTACCATATAAAAATGCACTCTTGACATCCATTTGGTAGACTGTGAAGCCTAAAAATGAAGCATAAGCTAGAAACAGCCTAATTGCCTCAATCCTTGCTACTGGAGCATAAACTTCATCATAGTCTATTCCTTCTTCTTGTGTGTACCCTTGGGCTACTAATCTAGCCTTATTTTGAATCACTATTCCCCTTTCATCCCTTTTATTCTTGAAAACCCATCTAGTGCCAATTACCTTTGCAATCCTAGGTAAATCAACTAGCACCCATACCTTCTGAATTTTGAACTGAAGAAGCTCCTTTTGCATAGCTTCTACCCAGCTTGAATTATCTAAGGCTTTCAGAATGTTCTTTGGTTCATCTTGTGAGAGAAAACATACAAACAAGCAAGAGTTTGAAAACTCATGCTGCTTTGAAGCATAAAGGGCATCAAGAAGCCCTTGTTGGTCTGAAGACATCAGTTGTTGTCTTGTCTTCACACCTGACTGTACATCTCCAATCACATTATCTAGGGAGTGGACTTTGTGAATTCTTGTTTGTGGAGTAGAAGGAACTTGATAATTTGATGGAAGATTGTTGAAATCCATCTCATTGTTTGAGAATTCTGCTTCTTTTGTTTCTGAAGGGCCAGCAGCAGAATCAGTTGGCTTAACAGCAGAATCAGTAAGCTTAGCAGCAGAATCACCAGCAGAAACAATTTGTTGTTCCTGAGTTCCATCTTCTTTTCTTTCATCTTCAACACCTTCTTTAGCTTTGCCAGAAGAAGATTCATCAGTTGTTGAAGTTGATTCCACACTTGAACTTGACCATATTGGCATCCAAACATGATCTTGGTTTGTCTCCTTTTCTAACCTTGCCTCATCTGTTGTTTGTGAACCTGAAAAATTATTAGTTTCTGCAACAACAGGCACATAATTCATTGATTTGGTTAGAGATTCAAGATCAAATAGCCATTTTGGTCCTTGACCTTCTACATTGGATTTATCCTCTAAAAACTCCACATGTAGGTTTTCTTCTACAATCATAGTTCTTTGGTTGTATACTCTAAATGCTTTACTATTAAGAGAGTATCCAACAAAGAATCCTTCATCTGCTTTACCATCGAATTTTCCTAAATGGTCTAAGGTATTGAGAATTGTCACATGACATCCAAAAGGTCTAAGAAATCATATTGCAGGAGTTCTACCTCTAAAAAGTTCATATGATGTCTTATTGTGAGGCTGAATAACTAAAACTCTATTTTGGACATAGCAAGCAGTGTTGACTGCTTCAGCCCAAAAAGTTATAGGTAGCTTAGAATCAGCTAACATTGTTCTAGCAGCTTCAATTAGTGTTCTATTCTTTCTCTCAACAACACCATTCTGTTGTGGTGTTCTAGCAACACTAAATTCTCTCCTAATACCTTTTTGTTTGCAGAAATCATCCATAACTCTATTCTTAAACTCTGTCCCATTATCACATCTAATGACTTTCACTTTCTTTTCTAATTAGTTTTCTGTCTGGGTAATGAATGTCTTAAGGATGCTTGTAGTCTCATCCTTAGTAGATAGAAAGAAAACCCATGTAAATCTAGTATAGTCATCAATTATAACAAAATAATATCTCTTATGCATTATACTACTTACTGAAATAGGTCCAAATAAGTCCATATGCAGCATAAACAATGATTGATTGATAGAGTTAAAAATATTGGGCTTACAAGTGGCTTTGTGTTATTTGCCTTTTAGACAAGCAATGCATGTTTGATCATTTTCAAATCTTTTGTGAGGTAAACCTCTTACCAAACCATTCTTAACAATTTTATTTATGGTTTTGAAATTAATATGACCAAGCCTTCTATGACATTTCATTGATTCATCCAATGTGGCCTTTGCAACAAGACAAGTTAAATTCTTTTTAGGAACAATGTTCTTCATGTCTACACTGTACATATTGCCCTTTCTAGGAATTTTAAGAAGTACTTGACTTTCATCAGGCATCTTAAAATCAAGAGAAAGTACAAGACATTCAGTCTCACAGAAAAGAACATTGTTCTTTTTGTCACACATTTGTGAGACACTAAAAAGATTATAATTTAGCTCTTTTACATAGAACACATCTTCAAAATCTAAATTTCCAGTTTTAATGGTACCTTTACCGGAAATTTTGCCACCAACACCTCCTCCAAAGGTAACATAGCCTCCATCTATTGATTGAAAATCTGAGAGATAAGACTTGTTGCCTGTCATGTGACTAGAACATCCACTATCTGAGTATCCTTGATCCTCTTGTTGATCATTTGAATGTTCCTGCACATAAAAGAGAAGTATTAGTTTCTTTTGGGGACCCAAGCCATTACTGACTTGGATCTGCCTCTTGCATCAATGTAATTTAATCATTTAAGGACAGTTGATGCAACATTGGATTTAAGAATCCAACATGCTGAGGCCTTAACAGCATTTGCCCTGTTTTTCCAAGCAGCAGTACTAACTGCTTTCCTAGCAGTTTTAACTGCTGGCTTTGCAGTTTTACTCTTTGGTTTCCAAACTTGTTTTTGGACCACTGCTTTTGTTTGAATGGGCCTTGTAACAGTTTTGAATGCATTTTTTAAAGTTGTTTTTGCATTTTTAACTGTTAGTTTTGGGTTAACAGTCTTAAATGGTCTAGCAGTTGAAACTGCTTGCCTAGCAGTAGAGACTGCTGTCAAAACTACTCTGGGTTTTATACTCTTGGACTTAGAGTGAAAGTGAGTTTGAGGAGTTTGCCTTTTGAAATTCACCCTATTGTTTTCATACCCAGTTACCTAATGGTTGCAGAAAGCTGCAAGATGGTCAAAACTACCACATGTGTAACAAGCTTTGTTATAAAAAGCAAAGTCATCACCTAATTGGTTAGACTTGAGGTTGTTCCAATTCCTTTGGTTACCTCTGGGCTTGTTGGTGGTTCTATATTGCTCACAATATCTAACTGGTTGCCTAACATGCTTAATGTTTGATTTAAGCCTATCAGTATTGTGTTTAACTATCTTAGGAACACTTGTTCCTACTTTCTTAACCACTTCAGGTTTAGACATAACCTGTTCTTCTTCATCACTATCAGTTGTACAGTCTTCAACAACTATAGCATCTAATTTCTTAACAAAGGACACATTGTCCTGATAAAGTAAAGTTTTATCTAAACTTTTACTTACTTTTTCTACCTTAAGACTCTCAGAAGTCTTAGAACCATATTCCATTATTGGTTCTTGAAACTCAGGTAAACCTGAATTTCCTAGGTCAATCCTTGGGGTTTTGGGATGCCTCTATAAGGAGGTGGGACACTCTTATATCCTACTCCTGACTTAGCTCTATTAATCACCTGACATTCTACTATGTTGTGCACACTTCTAGAAGCATGTTCTAGTGCCTGTGTAGTCAAGTGAATGTTTTCATTTTCCTTTTTGACCCTATCATAAGCTTCTCTCAAAAGCTTAATTTCAGCATCTCTAAAGAATATGTCCTGTCTTAGGAGAGCTTTGTCATCAGAAAAAGCTAATTCATTTTCCTTATAGTGTGTGATTTGTTTCTCTACTGACTCTAATCCACACTTATAGTTTATAAAGTTTTGAAAAGTCTTGCTTAGCTATTTCTTTTGATCATCATATTGTTTGATTAAAAACCTGTAGAGCATTAAGAGCAGTGCAAGTATTAGAACAAGCTTTATGATTTTGTACCTCAGTAGCAGAAAAAGCCATAAGTGCCATCTGAGCAGGAGTTTCTTCTTCATCTGCCATGAAGCTCCAATCAAAACCTAAGCCATCAATAGCTACCATAGCTTTTGGCTCAATAACCTCCTCTGTTTTGGATTTGCTTCCAAAACCTCTATTCTTGCTATCTTGCTGCCTTGGTCTTCTGCACTCTCTTGAGAAATGACCCATCATGTGACAGTTATAGCACTCTATCTTTGACTTATCAAAACCAGCAGCATCAGTGTTGCTGATTATGAGCTTCTTCCCCGTCTTGTGATAGAACTTCTTGGCTCTCATGCTAAGAAGAGAAATTTGCCATTTTAGATCCATTTCCTCCAGATCATCTTCATGGATCTCTTGGAGGTCTTCATAGGAGAGCATGGACCCATTGTTTTGACTTGTAAGAAAGGCACAACAAGTCTTTTCATCTAAAATACTTATGGTACTACTTGATGAACTAGCAGCACCAACATCATCAACAACTTTCACCTCTTCACTTGATTTTGAGGTACTAGGAGTTGACATAAATGCCTTGTTCCCAGTATTAGAACTAGTACCTCCATTCTTCTTCAAATCTTGCTCCACAATCTTGAAGTTGCTATACAAGTCCATCTGTTCCATGGTGTCTAGGTCTGGCTTGTTCTTCCATACAACAACATGCATAGCCCACTCTTCAGGTAAGCTTCTCATAAATTTTGAGTTCAAATCTTCTTGAGGCATTACAATCCCAAGAATAGCAAGTTGGCTCACAATATTCTGAAGCCTATTAAACATGCGGTCAAGAGATTTATTGTATGTAGAGGAGAAGTTTTCAAACTGCTGCTTGAGCAGTGTCTTGTGGGTTTTCTTGGTGGCTTCATTTCCACCATACCTGGCAATAATAGCTTCAAATAATGACTTGGCATCTTTGAACTTGCTGAAGTTTAGAAGTTGATCATTGGGAATGGTCATCATCAGCATGCTTCTTGCCTTCAAGTCATTTTTCTTCTTTATTCTGTCTTCTGCAGATGATGGCTTTGTGTGCAGAGTTGACACCACTTTGCCCTCCACTGTTGATGTAGTGGTGGTAGGCTGGTAAGAGTCTCCATCTTCAATGATTTCCCAAAGTGCATAATCTTGCACTTGGAAATATTGCTCTATCCTCAGCCTCCACATCTCAAACTCATTTTGTTTGAGCATGGGAATCTTCGCAGCAACATTTGTCTGAATAGATTCAACGTCCATTTCTTCAGCTTCTTCTTCTAAATCAATAATATCAGCCTTGCTCTGATACCACTTGTTAGGATTCGACACACGGTTAAGGTGGTTAAACCTTGTGACTTTGTGTGTATGATATATTGAGTTAATATGATTAAGTACGCGGAATTTACTTAATCACACTTAGAAGGTTATTTTTGTTATGGAAATGGAATGGTTATGATTAGTTATTGAACAAGGAACAATGAAAGCTTTTCACCAAAACGATTCAATATTATTCAAAAATAATACGAGTGATCTTTCTATCACTAGGGTTACAAAGACCTTGAATCTTTAAGTTTTTCTAACTTGTGATATTCTTGTGTTTGTTCTAGTTCTAACAGTTATGAGTTCTAATAATAACACATATCAACTAACTATTCGACATATAATATCGAGTCTAAGATCTTCTTTTATAGTCCAAGAAGATCTTTACAATATTGCTTAAAGTCTAGTCGAACTACTTGCTAACTTATCTTGAGTGTGTCAGTACATAAGATACAACATGTATCTGTGTACACAACTTGTTAACTAAGCACATGGGGTAAGATATTATCTACCGTATATTGTTGACCAAAATATACATAATATATTTTCATACTTATCCACTTAGCAGCAGAATGTACATTAGCAGCAGCAATGTTTAACACTAGCAGCAGAATCCTTCAGCAGCAGAATGCTAAGCCTAGCAGCAGAATCATTTTATCGCTAGCAGCAGAATCAAATGTTCTAGCAGCAGGAACAAACATTAACAGCAGGAACCAAATGCACTAGCAGCAGAATCGCACTTAACGATATTCTTTGAATAGAATCCGATATTAAACTTCTTGAATATTTAATTCCCAACAAAGTATTATTGAAATCTTAAATTTAACGAGTGTTTTTTTTAGATGTTGGCAGATGACTTTGCCCAAAAAAAGGTCTCGAAGACCTTTCTCTGCCTTAAGAATCTTAAAATATAAAACGTTTATTTTAACAGAGATATTCAGATATCTTGTGTGTTTGATATGATCTGCGGCTCTCCAAATTTGCAGACTCTTGAGATTACAGTGAGTGGAATGCATATGCGTTAAAAAAAGGGCTAATTACACGAAAATGTATCTAACTTACTACTTTTTGTAGTTCTGTGTAGCCAACTATTTTTTTTGTAGTTCCATGTAGCATACTTTTTGTTACATGCATTTGTGTAGTTTCATGTATTCGGTGACCTACAAACTGGCTAATGCTTTCGTGGAGCCCGTTTTCCATGTAGATTAAAAAATAATAATAATAAAAAAAAAATTCACCTTTGCCAATCAACCCAACACCCTTTTTATTCATCCTCACCTCATCCTAGAGGTGCACTTTTCGGTTAACCGGTTCGGTTTGACGACCGGTCAAACCCGAACCGGTTCGAGTCAACAAAAAAAAAACCGATTGGGCCGGTTAACCGGTTCGGTTACAAACCGGATCCGGGGAGGAAAAAACCCAACCGATTGAAACCGGTTTGGGTACGGTTCGTAACCGGTTTGGACCGGTTTGTGTATTTTTTTCCCGCCAAGTTCAAATTTGAATTTTCAAAAAACGGTTTGACCGGTGTGGGACCGGTTATTAACCGGTTAACTTTTTTTTTTTTTTTTTTTCGTTTTTCGTCGTTTATACAAAGTAAAATGAATAAACTTCAACTTTTATTTAATATATCGGAATACAACTGAAAGGAAATACATCAAACATAATACATAAACTTAAAACATAATAAATCGAAAAGCTACTCGTAAATTTCTTCATCAGATCCGAGGGACCTAGCTTCGTTAGCAGCTTCATCTTGTCTTATTTCTTCATCGGAAAGCAACTCGATTGTACCCTCTTGCACCTCTACCTCATAGATCTCTTCTTCGATGTCTAAGGGGTTTTCAAGACTTGATTTGTGTTGCACTCGCTTGGTTGCGTCCAAATGATCTTTCAAACACATACACATTTCCAAAGAAGCCGGTGTAAGCCTTGTTCTTCTGTTTGATAACGCCCTTCCACTTGTTGAAAAAGCGGATTCAGAAGCTACCGAAGTAGCTTGTACACTTAGTAGATCTCGAGCCATTCGGGATAGAACGGGAAACATTGTTTCCTTTGCTTTCCAAAATGCCAAAACATCAAAGTTTTCATGTTGGTCGGCCGGAATATGTGAGATAAAATCGGTTCCGGTATATCTTGTATATTCATTGTTTGTGAAACGATCACTCTTTGCCCGTTTGTTGGGATTTTCTCTTAACTTTTGTAGCAAGCCTTGTATCGGATTCCCTCTATGCGACGATGTAACACCCCCAAAAATGGGTCGCAGCGGAAGATGATGTCACTAGGGTGCTACTAAATTGGATCACAACACAAAGTAAAGAGAACGGATTTACGTTATTCATTTAGAAAAATAGTTACATTATCATAGTAAATAAGTTTACAACATTTAATTTGATGCGGAAATAAGGCCCATATAAGTAAATAAGTGGTCCCAAATATATCAGAGTAGTCTATGACCGTGCCAATGCAAAGCGCCTCCAACAATAGATTATGCTATAGTAAAGATCAGCACCTGAGAATACATGCTAAAAGGGTCAGCATAAAGCTGGTGAGTTCATAGGTTTACGTAAACAACAAGTTATGTATGGACCACAAGATTTCAACGACAATGTATTCCAAATATGTTCATGAAAAGTATTACTGTTGCACTAAGCTCATGACACCGAAGCCTTAACAGCTAGTTCATGTTATCACCCCAAACAGGTGCTTTGCCAAACACATGTATGACATCAAATGAAATGCGTCCGTTTGACAAGTTGGAGTGACCAACCCGGACGGGGGAGTTTACCCCCAATAGGTCTATTCACAACATTCGCGCTTACAAAGTAATTAACGGTTCATGATTGTGGAGAATTTATGGCAAACAACAAAAACTTAGGCAATCAATAAATGTTCAATGTACTTGTGTCCAAAAGAAAGTAATTGAAAGTAATTGAGCATGTACTCTCCCCAAGAGTTTATAAAGAAATTAAATGAGTAAAAGTGGGGCTATGACTTACCTCAAGCAATAGTAATACGATACGAGCAAGTGTGCACGAAAATAGAGGTGCATTAACTCTAACCGCAACTTGGAAAGAAAAGATTTTAGGATGATCAAGAACAAATGAACCCCAACGATCACTCCAAATCGATATATAGTTAATATATAACCCGTAAATGAGATCAAATAACCATTTGAACTAGCAAAATAACTTTTCCTCTTTTGTTTTCTTGCTCAAGCCGATTGGTGTGGGTGAGGGTGTGATAACTTTGAGTTTTTCAAGTGAAAATAATAAGTGTAACATTGCCCTTTTATATAGTGAGTTTAAAGCATGGTGTTTATGATTTGTTTAATGGCCTACACAACTAGAATAGTAAAAAAATATTGCAGGTGGCGTTTGGTTTTGTGGCAGCCAAAAGAAAAGGAAAGCAAGGAGTAATCATGTCTTGACTTCAAAGCATGGCGTTATGTTTATTTAATTAGGCTATCTTAAGCCAGGTATATAAAAAAAAATGAAAAGTGGTGTTGGTTCGTTGATATGGAGAAAAGAAAGAGAGAAAATGAGCAAAATTGTCTAAGTGTTGAAAATGAATGAAAAATGAAATAATATAAAAAGAACAACTTGCAAGACTTTTAGTAAGAAAAAAAATATATCTAGGAACATATGTATTAATTGAAGTAGGGGGCACGTGGGTTTGGAAGAAAAAGTAACAAAAGTTGTTGGTTATTTATTAGATAATTAAAGTGTTATAATGTGTATTTTGATCCCGATAATTACAAACGTAGTGTTTTTAAAATACGAGAACGCAATACCGGGTAATGTAAAAATTCAAAACTTATAAAAATATCCTAACTTGTTAAAATAACAACTTTTAATATTTTTGAGGAGACACGAGCTTGCCGGAGTGTAAAAATGTTTTTAAAATTAAAAACGTAGCTCGTAATTAATTAATTTAAAGTAATTATATATAGTTTTAGATATATATAATAAAAGAACACAAATTGTGATGGAAAATGATACTTGACTTTTTGTAGCACTTTATTAAGAGTAAAAATGTATAGAAATAATTATTTGGAGTATTGGGTACATTGTGCGTGCGTACAAATTTTATAAAATGTTCATTTATAAAATAAATACAAACGAATGAAAATGCAAACACATGTACGACTTAACATGAAAATGATAATACCGGTAATATGTAGATTAACTCTAGTCCATATGTGGTGCACAAAATGATGTCTCTCGGTTTGGTGATTTAATTCTCGTAAAACTTAATTTTTCTGAAAATAGTGAATAGTAAAAACTACGATAGTGAGCAGTAACTTTTTCGGGGATGAATAGTAAAATTTTAAAGTTAAAATTATGACCTAAAAATACGAGTTGTCACAGACGACCTCGATGATGAAGAAGTAGCATTCACAGAACACAAAGGTACGAAAATGGCGAACCATGAGGAACCAGAAACTCTTCAAATGATATGACTCGCTTCATCATTTGCCAACTTTCGGGATCAACCCAATGTGCGGTAACACAAAGGTACGAAAATGGCGAACCATGAAGAGCGGACCAAACATCCGTTGTTATATTAACACAAGCATTTAAATTTAAAAAAATCATCTTTTAATTCTTGTTTGGTCGTTTTTCACATTTTCATAGCATCGCATTTTAGAGTCATACGACTTAGGGCTGTAAACGAACTGAACGTTCAGTGAACATTTCATGAACCGTTCGGTAAAAAGTTCGTTTATGTTCGTTTATTTATTAAATGAACGAACATGAACAATATTTTACGATCGTTTAGTTAAATGAACGAACATGAACAAAAGTCACGTCCGTTTATTTATGTTCGTGAACGTCCGATTATGCGTTCGTTAACGTTCGTTTATGTTTATTTATTTATTTATGTTCATATATCATATCTTTTAATTGTATAATTTTAAAATTAGTGTGTTTAAACAAAACAACACTTATAAAATAATATTAGATGCATAATTTAATAAAGATTATGTTTGTTTGTCTATGTTCATTTATGTTCGATCGTTTATGTCCGTTTAGCGTTCGTTTAGTGTCTTAATAAACGAAAATAAACGAACATGAACAAGTCATTTTCTTAATAAACGAACATGAACAAGAAAATTCGTCCATTTAAGTGTTCGTGTTCGTTTATTTGCCAGGTTAAAATTAAATGAACGAACATGAACAAGGCTCCGTTCGTGTTCGTCCGGTTCGTTTACAGCCCTAATACGACTTACATGATTGTACATTGGTTGGACATGATTCTGAAACACCTCCGTCGTATCCTGGTCGTCCCAATGGTTGAACGGCAAACCTCGTCGAATCACCAAACCGGAAAATTGTTAATGAACTACTTCATGATCGTATACAAAAATACTCCCGTCCCGAGCCATAGACGATTGACCCGCTTCCGGAACCGTTTTGAGTGCCTTGCAATACTTTTGTTTGATATGAGCTCTCAACGTCGAGTTGGAACTCGCTGACATTATACTCAAGCAATGCTTACATTGAGCCTTTTTCTTGCCATCCGACATTAGGACGTAGTTGAAGTTTTCCCAAAGATCTTTTACACGGTCGCATGGTAAAATTTTGACAACCGTAGATGCACTTGTTGAACCAGCTTCGGTGTTGTTGGTGGTGTTTGAACTTGCCATTAGTGAAATACTTTCGGTTTTGATTTTTTAGAGTGTATTTTGCTTGTATGAAAGTTGTGAACAAAAACATAACCCTTCTATTTATACTAAAAAATAAATGGCAAAATGGTAAATTTTGAGCCCAAATAATATTATGAATTTAATTTTAATATTAAGTATTTAATATTAAAAACTATATATATTGAAAGTTGTATATCAACTTTGAACATTATATATAGGGACGTTATTTTTTCCTTTGGAAAAATAAGTTAACAAAATGATGGGTAACCATCCATTTCTTTGAGTGATGCATGACACGCACGGAAAAGATGTACAGAAAAGAATCATTCTGTTTTCTTTTGGTTCATACGCAAACAGAAACCATCGATTACAATATTGGTACAAGATTTCTCAATGAATCAAAGTCTAGTTCTTGAATGGAAACCAGTCTTATCCGTTCAAGCATTTGTGTGTACCACCAAATAGTTTGTTCTGAAAGTGACTACACGATTCTGGTTTCAATCCAAGTTATATATTCATCTTGTTGATTGGCTTGTGAGATTCGTACGAACAGGTTTATATTCGGTGTTTACGGGATCAAATCGGTACGTATTTTGACATATCTCCTACATAATGATGTGTACCTGGTAAATTGTAACCTTTCATATGATTATTATGTTTTGATAAGCAGTTTTGAGGGTGTTTACGTTTATTTATCCAAACTGCTTTTCTTATTATTGAAGTCTTTGGATCCATGCAACCCAGTTTGATCTTATTCGCTGAACTCCTTGTCGAATTAGAAATCGTTAAGAAAATGTACATATAATCTATATGCCACTACAGGTTGCTAAAGAGAAAATCAAATCGAGTAACGTTTAATTAGGTGTGGGATCAATCCGATCATGAATTGTTTATTATTTTTGAACAATTTTCGATCCAAAATTCCAACTTTTTTGTTAGCATTTATTTTATTTTTTGTTTATTTTGTTTTTGATATACATGTATTTAAAATTCAAATATGTCTAAACAAAAAAGGTATATATTTGGCTATTTGCATCAATAAGTTGAAGCATACTTTAACAATCAAATATCTTCAACATGCGTTAGGCTGGCTTCACAGAGCTGCGAAAACTTCTCGCTCCCGACAGTGGAAGGATAACGAGCCGGTGCACCCTTGACCCAAATAACCAGCTTGGTTCCTTCTAATGAATAAGGACAAAAGCAAATTGAGTAACACGAATAATGTAAGGCTAATTATTATGGGAGGCGGTGGATCAACTCTATCCCTCCCACAAATAAAACACCACAAAGGCACCCACCACCACGTCCACCTCACCCCACTTTATGATGGTTGTGACCACTTTTATCCGACCAAGAAATTGTGGGTCTTCATGGGTGTTTTTATTATTATTTATTTGGTTTGTGAGTGTGTGTCGGATATATTATGAGGTATGTTTGTATAAAATAAGGTAGGGCTGAGCAAATCACCCGAACGGACCGGACTGACCGACCGAGACCGGACCGGACCGGACCGGATCGACCACATTCGGTCCGGTCCTCGGTCTTGGCTTTTGGGCTAATTTGGTCTCGGTCTTGGTCCGTCCGGTCCGGTCCGGACCACAAACAGACTATTTTGCCTTGTTGGACCGGACAGACCGATGGACCGACCGAGACCGGACCGGACCGACCACATTCGGTCCGCTCCTCGGTCTCGGCTTTTTGGTTAATTCGGTCTCGGTCTCGGTCTCGGTCTTGGTCGGTCCGGGACCGATGCTCAGCCCTAAAATAAGGTATTTTTTTTTATAGTTTTTGTTTGGCGGTGGGTTAGGTGAAAACCATAAAAGTAAAAGGTGGTGAGTTTGGTAGTGTGTTGAATAGTGATGTGCGCTGATGTGAATGTGGTGGTAATAGTGAGTAGTGACCATAAAAACTAGTCTAAGAATTACCTCATTGAATATAATTGGAGTGAATTCTATTACAATTACGATGCAAACAAAACAATCAATGCGATGTAGTCTGAATTACAATTCCGTCCTTTCAGTGAACCAAACACGATTACAATGGAATTCTGATTACAATTACGTCAGATTACATTACATTACAACGAACCAAACAGCTAATATCAAATAATGATAACGAACCAAATGGCTAATATCAAATAATGATTACTAAGGATATTTATA
The DNA here is from genome assembly GCA_021014915.2 of Artemisia tridentata subsp. tridentata. Lineage (NCBI taxonomy): Eukaryota > Viridiplantae > Streptophyta > Magnoliopsida > Asterales > Asteraceae > Artemisia > Artemisia tridentata. The sequence goes on from CP139504.1 coordinate 56,141,977, forward strand.
AAAATGCCGTTAATCCAAAAAAACTTTATACACTTCTTTTTGGGACACTATTCATCTTTTAACTTAACAGTTAACAAAAACAAACAATTTGCATTGAAATTTTCTGGCCAAAAAAATGCACCATTTGTACATAACAAGTGAAGCCACTTGCAGTTTGGAAGCCAAATTTTTTGCATCATATTTGTTTATAAATAACTATTTTGCATCTACACACTGTACAGCATAATCCGCCGAGACTTGGTCTCCACATTACCTGTATTTCTTCTTCAATATTTTATACAGCAATGGCAATGGCAGGTTTGCTAAACTGGACCACTTCAGATGGTGAAATCGTAAATCATATTTAATCCCGATCAGTGATGTTATCGTTGGATGTCTTGTTGGACCATGTAATGTCTATTTCAAGTGTTCTTGGAGACCCCTCCTTTTTGGTGCCATGTCCATTCCTAAGGCTAAAAACACCGCTAAATACTCCGTCACTCACAACTTTGTCGATCTGGATAATCACTTCCCCAAGTGACGACTGCAAAAAAGCACGATTTCCATAAATAATTAAATAAAAGACTAATGTAAGAAAGCGCTCGCAATTAGGATCGTACTGTCCCTTGTTATGGGTAGGAAGTAGGGTGGCAAAATGGGTGGGGTGGACGGCTGGATAACGGGTGATCTTAAGGGTCGGCCCCGCCAGCAATTTTTGTCTAAATTTAAGAAAAATTAAAATCCAACCCCATTGGAACCATTTAAATTAACCGAGTATATATTGTCACCTCTATATAAAGCCTCAATTACGTTGTTTTGTAGCACAATTTACTTAACAGCAAACATACCACTATGCTTTTCTCTTAAATCAATTCTAGGCAATGGATTCAAAGTCAATGTAACTATCAAGGGAAGTAACTTATCAGAGGTAGTTGGTTAATTTACCTTCCCAAAAGTATTCTTGCTTTTGCATTGTATATGTAACTTCTGCCCCTTCGGGGGCACATCAAAAGCCCATGTAAATGCTTCTTTCCATTCCGGAGATGTGTTGCGGCTCACAACCTAAACATAATATCATTATGATGAGTTAGAAGTTCCCAAACACCGAAAAGGAACAGAAACACATCTTGCACCTCTGGTAAAAAGCATACAAATAAAAGTTGCAACAATGTTCATTTCTGGACACACACATACAGATGTTACTGATGATCAATGAGAAAGGCTGCCCCCAATGAAAACAAACAGAGACTGATGTACACAAAGCACATATGGCAATTTTAACCCAGTTGCTTAAAATGGGCAGATTTGGGTACACTAGATTTTATTTATTTATTTATTTTTATTATTTATTTATTTTTTTTATTTTTTTACCGAAACAACCCCCCTCCCTCCCAAATGTTAAAACCTACATTGTAGGTGTACTTGCCTGCTTTATACTTGCACTTGCAAGAAGTAAGTGCACGACATTCAGTACAACTTAAACAACTGATCTTGTGGTAGCAAATTTCTGTTCTCGTGACTTTACACTTATATGCATTTCCAGAGGTCGTTTTGGGGTGGTTTTCGTCGTTTTCTACTATCTACTGAGGTGGTGAAAGTGCAAAAACTCAACAACAAAAAAACTGTAAACATCCCCAAAAGTTAGTCTTTTGTCAAAGTGGGCCATATATCTTGCATTTTACTAAAATCGACTGCATACGAAAAACTAAAAAAATATATATATATACAGACCTCTTTAGTTTCTATAAAAAATCTTTTTAACTATAATTGGCTGCATACGAAATACTATGAACAGAACATAAAAGTGGAGGTAGATCCCATCACTGCCGAAATAACAAATTAACATGTTCTGTTAATTTCATACCAGATTAAAAAAATAAGATATTCAAATAAAATATATTCTTTTTATTACCTTCGTCTGGTGGGAAGGACCCTTGCTTATGTTTAGTTTGCAGAAAGCATTTGTGCCTCCCATGACTTGCTTTAAATTATTAGCACGCTTGATGGTAACAGTCAGACAACCTGGTAAACACTGCAATAAGCTGTCTGCTCTCTCATGAAAGCCTGGGGGGCAGGTCTTCATGAGCACCTGGAGGATGGGAATACCTTCTGCTGCAATCTCTAATTGGGACTGGGAGGCATCTATTGGCATAACTGCCCAAGAACGTTTCAATAGGCATAATGTATTCAGAACGGAATCCTGAGCAGCCTCATTACCAGACTTAAGCGCCGTTAGTAAATGAGGTATACATAGTGTAGCAGCTTCCGAGGCATGTAGTTTCGGGAAGTTAGAGAAGATGACATGTATGGTCTTCAAAACCTCCTCATTTATAGTTGCTGTTGCCCACAGTTCTCTTTCTAAAGCAGCTGCAAGACAATAACAACTGTCATATTGAGGAAAAGATACAGTTACAGGAAAGGTGGCAATATGGGTGGGTGGGTAATAGGTCAAACGGGTGATTTGACTGCAGGTCAAAACAGATTGGAACGACCCGCAAAACACGTATGATTATTATTATTATAAATTTATAAACAAAAAAATGTGCTATGATTACAAAAATCATCTATTAATTACAAACAATTTATGAGATCTAATATGCACTTGAAAACCGAAACACTTCCGTTTTCGTACTTTTACTGTTTGGTTAGGTTCCCCATGTGTAATTAGGGTGTACGTTCTATGTTGAAGTGTTGTAAACATAGCCATCAGTTGCAGTGTAAAAAAGAAAAACTTAAGAGCCTGAATATATCGTGTAAGAAACAGTGGTGATAAAAGAGAAACTAATCTGTAATTACCTGTTAAAGACCGGATAAGCTCGTTTGATACATATTCTTGAAGAGTATGATTTGAAAATAAAATTTTTATCAGTATCGATGCCTGTCCAGCAACCTCCAAATTAGAAGACAGCAATAACTCTTGAATAACTAGTATGCCGCCAGCTTCTGCAATAGCACGTCTATTGGTTCTACTGTGCATGACAAAGTTCTGTAATGCGCAAATTGTTACCATTTTCATTTCATCGTTTAATTGATCTTCAAGCAAGTTTACCAATGCCCCGCATGCAATGACAGAATCTTTGGCTCTAGCTAGTCCCTCATGCTGTGATAAGTCACCAAGAGCAAGAGCAACAAGAAGCTTACCCGACAGAGATCTCGTTTGCGGATCTTGAAGATACTTTGCTAAAGGATCTATTGCCATTGCGCAAGACTTCATCTCTCGTACCCTCGCGTTGTTAAACAAAGCTTCAAGTAGTCTTCCTGATGCTTCCTCGCATCGGTGAGCTCTTAGTAGTTCAATCAAAGCAGCTATGGCTTCAGCTTCACACATCTCTTTTGCACATGATGCATCAGACTTTTCTTGAACAATTAGTGCATCAAGAGCCACAGTAATGGAGGACTCTACATTTGAATTCAACATCTTCACAAGAACAAGAACAGGAACTCTGAAGTAGTAGTCAGAATCAAACCGTAGAACATTTGAGAGAACTAAAACAGCTGATTCCCACAATGCATCGGATGGTTGAAGGTTATCCTGCATAATAACTTTTGCAAGCTCAAAAATGCCACCAGCATCAGCAACTGCACTTGGCCAGCTTAGAGAGACACTTTCTAATGCCTTGATCGCCGTTTGTTGTAAACTCAGTATTCCAATTCCTGCAAGTTGCACAAGGGGCACAACTGCGTTTTGTGTTGTAATATCTTGCTGAAAGTGTTCCTGTGCAAGCAAATGAGACAGCAACTCTGTACCGAGTTGTAGGATAGCTTGAGATGGTGATTGCAAAAATGAAATTAATGGCTCGATTATTTCACTAGGAGTAAGATTTTGAGTTGCAAGACTTTGGGGTTTCTCCAATATATTAACAAGTGCTTGTAGGGCACTGTGTTGTCCCCAGAGACAAAAATCAGGACGATTCAAAACCATGAAAAGAGGTTCCACAACTGTAGCAGCACTTGCGCTTTTAGAAATTGCACTACTGTTTGTCAAGATCCTGAAGAGTTCACAGATTGTGGAGCACAAATCACTGGGGACAGTTGGGAGTAATGCAAGACAATTATCAATGACTCCAACATTAACCATATCTAACTTGCGGTGAGTGCGGTCTTTTCCCAGCTTAATAAGTGCAGAAATACTGGCATCAATAAGCAGATGATTTGATCCATAAATTAAACCAACAAGAAGATTTATCACATCATAATCTGCTGCAACGATAGCTGCTTGTTCATCATCCAGAAGTTTTTCAAAAGCATAAACACCAGACTCCACAGCTGAACAATGATCAGAGTGCATCAGTTGTACAAGTGGTTCTATGCATTTAGAAGCAATTGGCATTGCTCGGATTCTTGAATTACCAAAAAGAACAGAGCAGAACTGTGCAGCATGGCTCTTTAATCCTATAGAAGACTCGGAAGATAAAATTTTACACAGAATCTCTAGGGGGTTTCCTTTAACATCAAGAACCATAGCTGCCTTTTCAGTGTCTGTCGAAATCAACTTGTTTAAGGCAAGCAGAGCAGCTTCTTGCTCAGTTTCAGATGCTGTATTTAGCATATCAATTAAGGGCTGAAGTGCATGCACAGCTGATTCAGATTCTCTTATGTCCTCAGCATCGAACAACTGATGGAGAGCTCTAACAGCACTTAATCTAGAAATTCTGGATCCCATACGAAGAACAGCTATAAGTTGGTGTACAGAACTAACTGCTGATTTGTATCTCAGAATATCAGGATTGCTATACAGTATCGCCAGCAGTTCACAGATAGCGGCCTCAGTAACATCTTGAGGGCCCAAAGATAAATACTTTGTCAAAGCGTCCAGTGCTCCAGATTCAGCAATGAGAAGTTTGTTTGCATCACTTCCATCTGCAATAGAAGTCAAAAGGCAAACCGCAGAAGGAGGAGCACATGGCCTATCTGGCATTGGTCTCAAAAGATCCACCAATAGAGGAATAGTTTTGCAAGCTGTTGACCCAGCTCTGACTTCTTCAATTGCAAAAAGATGCTCCAAAACAATTTGATCAGGATTACGCATCAATGAGAATTCATCAGAAATAGCAACAAGGTCTGGCATATCCACTTCTATGTAACCAATCAATGTTGTTAAACCAGCAACTGCACCAGAATCAGCAACTGCCAGAATTACTTCACTATTTCCATTACATACAAGGCTAGCCAAAGCATGGGCAGCAAACAACTTGTCAACAATTTCATCAGATTTCATCAGATTTGCTAATAATGGAACAATATGCATGGCTAAGGTTGATGAGGCCACAGTTTCATCTTGAAACAGTATAGCCATTAGTAAAGCACTTATCCATATGCCCTCATTGTCCTCAAACTCTGCCTGTCAAAAAGAGAAGTTTACTCAATGAAAGAAACTGACAGATATCAAATCTAGAAAATATATCAGAATACATTATCGGAATGATTGTGGGACTTACCAGCGAATTTGACGTATAGTTCGCAAGCTTGTCTGAGAGAACCTCAAGTCCCCCGGCTTCCACTACACTACGCTTGTTTTTCTCATTGAACGAAGAAAGAATTGATAACAACCACAGGGCAGCTGTACCTCCCAAAAGAAAGCCTGAATCGGGCACATCAAACTCACCTCCATCATGGAAGGCTGTTCTGTTTGCCAAAGCCCTCGGAGATCTACCGTCAGCTTCAAGAGAGGAAAAAACATAATTTTGTTTTATGAAATCTACCAATGCATATATAACAGGATTTAAGTACCCTGATGCATCAAGTGCTGCAATGGTTTGGTTTTTGTGCTCCTTTGAAGCACAAATGAGCAATATAATTCCCCCAACTCTAACTTCTTGACTGGTAGATTTTAGTATCATGTTACCCAATGCACCAATTGTTGTTGAATTTGCGGCCAACAAGTCACCTAAGACAGCGGGTTGGTCTCCACAAAGCCTGGAAAGAATTATAATCACCTTTTCTTGAACCATAGGAGATCCCTCAGCTAGAAAAAATACAAGAGGCTCAAGGCTTAATATAACTTCAGCAAGGGCAGACCATGGGGAGTATTTTGAGTTCAGATTTTGCTTTGTTCCAACCAATAAAGAAACTACTTCTAAAGCTTCAGCTGCATCCGTCCCATCCATATCCATACCATTTAAAGACTTAACAATGGCTAGAACCGCAAATTGGAATTGAGCACTGCTAGTGAGAACATCAATTAGTGGGAAATGTTTAAGTAATTGAAGAAGCGCATGGGAAGCACCTCTCTTGCCTTTCAAACTTCCTTCTTCCAACACTCTTGTCAATGCAGATACAACGTCTTCTGCTAACGCCTCGGAGGCAATATGTGAGTCGGACAAAAGATTGGCCAGCGCAGACAGAGCTGTCTCTGCAGCATCAATGGAAGATGTTTTGGCCAACTTTATCAGAGGCTTTACGTCTCCCTCTGCTATATAAGGCATTTTATTCTTAAAATTAGAGTTGGTCGGGCGAGACAAAGCACCCAAGGCTCGAGCTGACTGTGTGGCAATTACTTGGGTGTTACTTGTCAAAAGCTTCATGCACGGTTGCAAAAATTCATCAGTTGCAAGACTATCACATATATCTTGACGATTGCCGAAGAGGTCAGCCAGAACAGATGCTGCATGCTCTTGAGTTTCCTCATTTGAGGAATTAAGAACCTGAACAAGTGATCTTAACCCTTTATAAGCGTCTGATCCCTTTTGCACAAGATCACTGTGGGTTGCCATAGTAAGAACGTGACCCAATACTTCAATGGTGTGAGCCTTTGATTTTGGAGATTCTCCCCAAAGAAGAGCGAGTAGCTGATTGATAGTAGCAGCCTCAGCCTTACGGATAAGCTTCATTAGTGCCTTTGACGAAGCTTCTTGTCCCTTTGATCCACCATTCCTTAAGAACCACAGGAAAGCAGGAATAGCTTCCGCACTTTCAACGCAAGCACAAATATCATCACTATGACAGCATAAATTACACAGAACATAAGCTGCATCCTCCCTCGCTTTATAAGATCCCATTTCTAATAAATGAACAAGCGGGGGAATGCCACCAGCTGCGGTAATTGCCCACTTGCTGTCATCAATTTGGTCAGTCAGGAGTGCAAGCAACCAAACAGCATACTCCTGATGCTCTTCACCAGATAAACCCAGAAAAGAAATAAGCATCTGAATTCCTTCTCTCTTTTTAATGGCTTCCCAAATGTCCACTCCATCACAACATAAGCTTATCAGATACAATATCAACTCCTCTTGCACGTCTGATGATGCCATAGTTATAAGCCCGATTAGCACCTTCTTGGCTTCTGATTGGTTAAGCTGTCTTGAGAGGCAATCATTGCCATACAGGCTAGCCATTGCCTCAAGAATACGTTCCTGAACCAAACTATTCTCTTGAGGTTTCAAAAGTGCCACTAAAATGTTCTCTATTTCTGTTGCGTCAAATGGTTCGTCTTCAATATTTACATTTTGTTCAAAGATCATGAGTGTGTAAGCAAGGGCGCCAATTATATCAGAAACAGGAGCGGCAGACAAGCGTGGTGACTGGGCAAGCTCTCCTAAATGTAAAATAAGAGCAGACATTCCACCCCATATATTTGCTAATGCACGTGTAGCATGTCCTTGAAGAATTTGGCCTCCTTCACCCTGCATTGACTCCTTTGACGGAGCAACTACAGCCCCAATGAGAATTGCAACACCGTTTGCATCAACAACAGCTTCCTTAGCTTCGGTCGACCTTGAAGAAAGAGCCTCCAGAGCATCAGCGGCACTACACCTGACAGGAACATCATTTCTTTTACTTAGTAGTCCAAGTAAAGCCTCGATTGCTCCAGAATCAATAATTTTTTGCATGCTGTTGTTGAAAGCCAAGGTTAAACGAGCTAAGAGAGAGGCAGCATTGGACTGAACAGCCGCATTATCCGAAGAAAGCAACCCAACAATTATATCTACTCCACCAGCCTCGAGAGTAACCCTCCAATATCCATCTTTGTCACCACAAAGATTTCTAAGAGCACCAGTGACAAACCCTACAACCACTTTATCCTGTCTGTTATTTGATTTAAGTTGTTCCCATAAAGTCGGAACGACGCCTTCTGTAACATATATCTTCATACCCACATGGTCATCAGAAAGTCCACCAGAAGAAACTTCATAGATCGCTTCAGCTGCTGCCTTTTTAGCATCAGTAGACTCCGATTTCAGAAGTGTGAGTAAAGGTGGGATGCATCCACCTAAAAGAACCTTCAATCGCAAGTCTTCGTCTTTACACAAAGCAGTTAATGTTGCAGCAACATTTACTTTCGCCAAGGGGGTACCACTTCTAAGGATGGATATGAACAATGGCATTGCTTGAGAATGTGAACCTATGATCGAGCGTGCTTCCTTTCGTGTTTTAGCAATACTAAGTAATCGTGTCGTAATAAGTTCTTTTTCATGTGGTGAAGACATGTTTCCATGAAGCTGCTCAACAATTTGAGCAACTGTGGACACTGTATCATCAGCATCATCCATATTTGTGCTTCCATTTGATTTCCTGTTAAGTCATTGTAGTGTAACCGGACGAGTCAGCATTTTTGCATATGCTTACTAAAATGAAGAATAATTAGTATAAGTGTACAGTAAAAGATATTCTAGTTATTAGATAAATGTATGGAGAATCCGAAGATAACATATGACTATAAGTATACAACATTAACTGCTTAGGGGGTGTTTGGGATTGCAGATTTGTGTTTTTTGCCTAATTTTATGCAGAAGCAAACTTGTGATATCCAAAACGCTCCTCCTTATCAGCTTATTTTTTGGTAACATAAGCTGATTCCGAAAAGCAGGTAGGGAGCTCCTTATTTCAAAGTTCTATTTTAGTTAAAATTGAACCTACTTCTTTACAAAGATATTTAACTTAAAAACCTTCTATAAATGAATTTAATTGAAATTTGTCAACGAATATTTTTTTATTTTATTTTATTTTTTTGCACAATTAAGCATCGTTTACAAAATAAGCAAATCCAAACACCGTTTCCATAAGAACTTATCTTCAAGCAGCTTATTAATATTAGTTACACACATAAGCAGGAAAAATAAGCAAATCCCAAACACCCACTTATTTCTAAACAAAACGCAAAAGACTAGTGGGAATCAAGGTCATTGACACTCCAAATCAACATTTCATGTCACAAAATCAGTCAATATTTTCGAGACGAATAACATTATTATCTCGATACACTACTAAAACAGCATACCAAGCTAAAAACACATCACAAACCTATTTCCAGGACCAGCATTCTCCGGCGAATCAAGTACAGGATGTTTCGACATTTTCACCAATCCGTTACTCAATTATACCCCGTTCAGCCACCTGCAAATCACACTAATCAATTTCCACAATTCTAATCCAAACAATCAACGCTTTCAATCACACAAACCAAATAACCAAAACATACCTCCTGCAACTTATCCAAAACAAAATTAAGTATGTCAAAATAATGAACTATCAAACTCCAGTTCAACATAGACCTCAATCTTCGACTCTTCTTCAAACCGAAAATCACTGTCAAATAAAAATCAAAAGTGCGCTCAAATAACAGCAATCCAAAACACAATATCGCGTACATTAGGGCACAGCAAATAACTAACAAACTCCAGTTCCACTAAAACGAAAACTAGGCTACAATCACATAATTAGGTCACACTAAATATAAAATTAAACCATAATTCAAAATGATAACACAATGTAGAACAAAATATACGTCAATTAGGTATAATGATCATAAATTATTAACAAAATTAGTTAAAATTATGAACGAGTAATACAATAATGAGTGTGAATTTAAAAGTTTAAGTGCATAATTTTGAAAATTAAGCACAGTTAATGTCATATAAACATATATAACGAAGGAAGGTCACAATCAGACTAATCACGTACATTATGAATAACTGATAATTAGGGCACAGTATATATCATAACACAATGGAGAACATAATAATCAATATATACCTCAATTAAATTACAATTGATATGCTAACTTTAACAATGAATTATGTAAAATTGAGTATATATATAGATATACATTATGTACTAACTGAATGACTAGTGTATAAAAATGAGAACAGAAAATGTAGGGTTTAATATATAACGTGTTAAATCCTTTTATTTAAATAGAAAACAAGTTAAAAAGATAATTTTATATTTCTATCAAAATAGAATTGGTCTAAGATAAACAAGAACAAGCTGCGCCGCTAGCTTTTTTTAGATTGCAAAGCTAACTCTTTTTAAAACTACATTCGTTAACATTACTGTTCATAACTCGTTGGACTTTGTTGAGTAGTTCCACCGCCTCAGGTGCAAGGAAACCAAAGTAACAAACGCGAAATGAATAAACACGTGTTGATTTTTTTTTTTAATATTTTATCACTTTGCACAAGACGGTTTTCAAAGCGGCATGTCAGGAGAAACCCGGTAAGATTCACACAAGCATGAAATGAGAAGTTTATTTTTTTAAGAATAATTTAATTGTGATGAAATGAGAAGTTTATTTTTTATTAGTACCTGAAAGAAAGAGATGTTGCGTAAAAAGAGGTAACTTGCGTAACGGGTAACTAATTTGTATTTTTTACTGTGTGTGAAATTTATTTTTTATTTTTTATTTTTTTTTTTGGTAAATTGCGTAAAAAGAGGTAACTAATTTGTTATTTTTTAACTGAGATCTTTGCTTTTCAAACAAGTATATTTGTTGTGTGTCTTTAATGTCTTGTGAGTCGAATAGTGTTGGCTTTGAGTTTGACTTTACACAAAGACTTTAGTTTTTAGGCTCGAAAGGCGACTCCAACTTGTCGTGTTTTTGTTTTTAAGTTCGAGCTGAGCTGGTTGATTAATGATACTTCGGAGCTCGATTCGACTTAACTGCTAGTATAAAAAAGTTAATTAAGGTTAACAATTAGTGACTCGATATTATTGACATTAACTTTACTCGATTAGAATAATCATTTATAAATGTGTATGTTAAATGGTATATCTTATTCTTGATAAGGCTAGCGAAATTAATGAGCTTAAATTTTGGAACTTAAGCTCGAGTTTGCTGGTTTGCTAGAGTAACTTATCCTTCACTTAACAGTTTACGTGAGTTGGTTCGACTCGGTAACATCAGAAAATAAAATAACAACTTTTTGTTATGTTTTTATCGTTTTTGTCTTGCAAAATATATTTGAGGCAAATAATGTTAAACATTGAAAACTCCGTGAGGGTGTTACTTTTATTTATCAACTATTTATAATGCATGTGAGATAAAATAACCTAACCCGACATTGAGCTTAGGCCATATCTATCGTCTAATATTCCCCCGCAATCTGAGCGGCGAAATCGTGAACGCTTAGAATGTAAGAGAAAACTAAATAAACAGTAAGCAATACAAACTTTGTTGATGAAGACGTTCGTCCGTTAGCAAGCAGAGATAAATCTTCATCTAAAACAGCGAAAACGGAAACAAGAAGCAAAAGAATAAAAACGATAATTAATTTGTTGTTGGATGTTCCATAGCAAGTGGTAGCAAATCGTCAAACATGAGCAGCAAAAGCAAAACAAAGCAATAGTAAAAGCAAAGAAGCAACTTTTTATTGCAGGAGGTTGCGGCGACATGCGCCGACGCGTCGGGTATCTAACGATGGTGTTTTTTGTTTGGTTTTGTGCAGAATTGGAAAACGAAGAGAATGACGCTAACCGCGTCAGTTAACTTCAAAGGGTTTGAAAGTTATGACCAAAACAGTACGCATGTAATGTTTGGCAAAAAATTGCATAGTTTTTTTTCAAGGAAAATATAAACGTCAACTAGAGTTTAACGGGGTGACATAGAAACATCAACTCTAGGCTGACTAGGTCAGAGGAACGACCTACTCGGTTACCATTTTAAACAATGAAAACCCCGTGAAGCGTTATATTTATTTATGAACTATTTATAATGCAAAGGGATGAGCACGGTACTAGATTAGTACTGAACCCGTACTGAATTGGTGGTACAGTTTTTTTTCCAGCATGAATGGGGGTACCGGTACCGTACCGGAATCGATACCGGGAAATCGGTACCTATCCGGTTCTTCACGTTTTTTGGTTTATTCCAGATTACATGCTTAGTAACTTTCTGTGATAACAAAAAAAAAAAAGACAAAATATGCATTTTTCAGTGATTTCGAACCACAATGTGTAAGAAAACGCATCAAACAATTCCACAAACATATTGCCAAGATAGTCGTAACTTACAAACATTCCAAAACTTATAAAATTCTATTGAAATCATATGAAATCTTTCAAAACAAACAAACTAAACCATTTTCAACAAAAGACAATTAATATTGTGTAACTAATAATCATTACACAATAATATATGCGAATTAATACTTACTGACAAGCATATCACATGTACGTAATTATATATACTGTAACTAGCTTCATCGGGCGGGCTAGCTTCATAAGATTACTTGACATAGTTTAACTGGACGTAAATAAATTTTGAATGACGTGTTCTATTTGATGACAAAATGTTATATATATATATATATATATATATATATATATATATATATATATATATATATATATATATATATATATATATATATATATATATATATTAACACGTTATGAATTGAATTTCCCAGAAAACTTACATTAGATGAACATAGTCAATAAATGTTATTGGAGTGAAGCGTATCAAAATGTCTTCCATTACTCATATTCAATCTTTGCATAAACATAATACAGACTCCAGAACAAATTAAAACCTGGTGCAAATGGACAGGACATATCTAAACATGTTGCCATCAATCCAAACACCCTTACACTCATTGTCCATCCAGAACCAAAACTATAATAATATTGACCCAAATGAATCCAAACAAACCAACAAAAAACAACCACCAATGTAACACCTCAACCCGACAAGGGTCAAAATGCCACATTATGGTGTCAATCAGAACATACAAACACAAGCGGAAGACTTATAAACATAATGGTTACAAAGGTTCAAAATGAAACTAAGGACATAATAAATCTACATCATACTGACTATCAACTGGAATACAAATCTGAATCAAATCTAAATGGTAGATAACTCCCAAGTCTAATCCAAATGCAAATGGGATCTATCGTCAGGGTGGTCCACTAAAAGCTCCTATGCACTCTTCACTCAAACCCAGCTTCCAACCTAAAACCTGCCGCAGGAAAAGAAATGCGGCTGAGCTTAAAAAGCCCAGTGAACAGATATATATATACAAAGCAGATAGGTAATAAACATAAGTAAACGAAGATGAATCATACGAATCAAAGGCATAGATATCATGAGTCAGATAGTCATAATGAATCAAAGAGTCAAAATAAGAACGGAAACGAACGCGTCTAAACGAGACACTCGAATAGACCAAAGAATCACATAGGACAGCCACGAGCCTGTCTAAACGAGACACTCGAATAGACCACATAATCACATATACATATCATATCAAATCATAAGTGTACGGAGAGGGGAGACCTCTCAAGTACCAAATGGAGTAGCTAGCTCCCAGAAGTGAAATGGGGTACATGGCACGTACAACCAGTCACTAAGTCATATCATATCATATCCATATCAAATCATATACCTAGGATGCATCCATACGCTCCCTGCAAAACAAAATACATATGCAAGTACGAGACTATACATACATATAACAGAATGGCCACGTGCGCCATAATCATATAATCATAACAGAAGGGAACGTCGTGGATCAATCACACCTCCATAGAAAGTGTCATGCCATTGGTGCCTCAATGACATGGCCATGGTACCTCCATGGCTAGTTAGCTCGGGCAACAGAACATAACAGAACAAAACTATCCATAATAAGCAATCATAACATAATCAACAAAGGCATATCAACTGAACAGAATCTCAATCAAGGAGATAATAAACAGATCATCATAACAGAATGGATAGCAACTGAATCATATCAAGGGGATCATAGCAATGGCTTATATCAAATGGGATCATGGCAAAGCAAACAAATCAAAGTCAAGGATCGAGAAGTCATGAGATCAGAACCCTTACTAGGAAATGGTAGAATATTTGTACCTTATGCAAAGCAACTCAAACAAAATAGGAAAGCACTCGGAATAGGAACTACTCCTTCTTCACAAAACCTATACAAATTAATGATCACATATTACTTATAAGCTCATTTTACAAGTTTACTGCTTATGGTTATTCAGATTCCATATTTAGGGTTTCTTTCTATTTTTAGAAACTTTCCATTTTTAGTAACTTTCCATATTTAGTAACTTTCCCAATTTAGTAACTTTTCAAATTAAGTGAGTTTCCCGAATTAAGTAACTTGCCCAAATTAGTAACTTTCCATAATTAGCAACTTTCCTAAATTAGTAACTTTCCATAATTAGCAAGTTTCCATCATTAGTAAGTTTCCAGATTCAGTAAGTTTCCAACCTCGGGTCACACTTCACAATTTAACAACTTAGGGTTTCATTATCAAAAATTAGGTTAACATATGACCAAAAGTATCCGCATTAACGTTACAAATGTTATTTAGGTCAAAACACATTAAATGGGGTTAGGTTACACTAAATCCTTAACTTATAAGGGTGGTGGCAGTCATGACTTCCAAAAAACTCATACCTCCCAAACTCACCAATAATATCATTCCACCTCATTCATACTTTTTTCATACCTCCCAACCATTTTTTAATGGCAATCATGCCTTTTTCATACCTCCCAACTAATTTTATTTTTTTCTTTTTTATTTTCATAAATTATATTAAACAATTTAATAAAAACATAATATTTCATTAATAACTAAAATAACATTACATAATACTTGGGAAAAAAAAATACATTACATAATACTTGAAAAAAAAAATACATTACATAATACTTGGAAAAAAAAAATACATAATCATATCTAAAAATCGGTAGGCCATCCATATTTCGCCGCGTACTCACGTTTTTTGGCAATAGCGATTTCTCGCATAACCGGATTAGTTATGTGTTCGTGCGGCTCGTTATAGAATTTCATCGCCCGAAGCATAGCCTTTTCGTTAGCATTAGCGAGTTGTGCCGCCATCAACTTTTCGGACAATTCATCCTTTGCACGTTTTTTTTCCATCGCCTCATCCAACGCTAGTGATTTCTTTGCAGTATAGTTCTCAATAAAGTCAGCAACACTATTCTTTGTCGACGACTCGCTAGCGGTCTTTTTCCCTTTTCTTTTTGATAAAGGAGTCATGTCGTCATTTAGATCCGGAATAACAGTCTCAACATTGTCATTGCTTCCGGACTCATAGTAGCTAGATTCCGACGACTTCCTTCGTTTGTCGGAATGAGAAGTCGAAGATACTTTTTCAAAACATGGTTGTTCCAACCATTTCGGTTCTTCCTTAACAACCTTCCACGCTTCAATATGAGTAAAGGAATTGCCCTTATTTTTCTTATCATAATCGGCCATGGCGTTATGCAAGACGTTGACATCGTCACACCCACTCTCACGAATGCGACTCTACAATTATAAAAATTAACACAAGTATATAAATTAACACAAGTAAATAAATTAACACAAGTATATAGTTCAGATTTTATCTTATTCTGGTCCTGATTTTTATGAATTTTAAACCATACTTAAGTGTCTCCTGGAAAGCTAAGATTTTTATCACAGATACCTATACATGTTGAGGACCTACTGTAATTTTCTTAGATTTTATTTCAAAGTGATAATACCCTTTCAAAAATCGTTTTCCCAGACCTGCCCAGAAAGATGACTGCACAGACACCCAGAACGTTTGCATTTTGCTACCTCATGAGAACCATTCATAAAATTTTATAAAAATTCCAGTAAGTCCCATATATCCTAAATATTCAACCTATAAAAGGATACCTCCTAATTCTTCACCGTTTGGAAACTAAAATTCAAAAACACCAGCTGAATTTCCAGACTCCTAAACTCAGGATTGACATCTAATGTTATAAAAATCAAAAAGTCATCTTCCCGACCTCCAAAAATTATGAAATTTTATATGTAGATAGTACACAACCTGAACTTAGTTTTAGGCTCAAGAATCATGCAAAAACATGTTGTCATCATCAATTTATACATCCATCAATCCGACCCAATTTCTGGACAGCATCACAAACAAAATTCTAACCCTAACCAACGCAAGATAAAACCTCTAACACATCCCTAATTATGTTTTAAGGATCAAACATACTTAATTACTGAGATTTTAATAAACCCTAATCCATCATGTGAGTTACATAATTAATAATAAGGAATGATGAGAAAAGATCGTTTACCCTTAGTATGCTTCGAAAAATTAGACTCGATTATTGGTTTCTTGAATGTTTGGACAAATAGCAATGGAGGCTAGGGTTTTCTCCTTCCCTCTTCATTTTTTTTCATGGAGATCGAAATATGGGAGGGACCGTTTTTTTTTTTTTTTTTTTTTTTTTTTTTTTTTTTTTTTTTTTGTGGGTTGGATCAATTATAGTTGGACTTGGATTTGATAAGTAACAAAATTAGCCCAAAACCTTATATATATTTAAAACAATTAGCCCAATGTTATATTTACATTACTATTTATTTATTTAACTTATGGTATAATTAAAGTAGATAATTAAAATGTTAATCCGAATTCTAGGGCGTTATAACCAAACACTCTCAATACTGCTTAGTATGAATCCAATAAGAAAATAAAAATCCAATAGCCATTTGAACAACCCTCAAACATACCAAAAATAAACCAGCTTAACTCCAAAAGTAACGGACCAGGTCCAAACATACCCATAATGATCCAATCCCAAACAGTCCATAATCATAGCAAAACCCATAATAATAAATCCATACAGATCCATAAGAAAAAGGTAGACCCATAATCATAAATTAAATATGGAAAATTGTTTAAATGAAATACCATCTCCATGGTAAAAAAACGATAACCATGGCTGCACAGCAAAGCCAACTTATTGGTGATAAAATCCAAAGTACGAAAAAGATAAATAATGTTTGATTCAAGACAAACTTGCCAAGGTAAAAAAACTAAGAGATGAAAACCATGGAGATGTTTGCCGCTCTTTAATCTTCCTTTTCCATCTTAATTGCGACCAGTTTTGGAAACTTTGAATTGCTTCCTTCATCTTCCTCTTCACTATCAGCCTCATTTGATAGATCGATAAACACGCGTTTCTTATCACCAACAGAACTTTGATCACTTCCTGCGGCATCCTCACCTTTGTCTGAACTTTCTGACATATCCACACCTTTGCCTTTACTTCCTGACGCATCCACTTCCTTGTTTGGTGTACACATATCAAGCACGCGGCTGCTGCTGATGTCTTGGAACTTGGTTGGCTTGATCAGACTGGCAGGGGTGGTAAACTCTTGGTCATCCTGAATTTCGGACAAAATCTATGTTATATGTAAACTTTGAATTTTATGAATAAACTAAAAACATGATATTACATTATACCTCATCTTCTAGAAAGCCATGTTTGAAATGTTTGATCAACTCAGGATCCTCTGAAAAAGCATCACACCTGTAAGTGTGATTGTTGTTATTTACGTTATAGTCTGAAAAAAAGATCTTGAACAGAAGCTTTTTCCCAATGAGTTTATCTAAGTCATCTGGCCAGTATTCATCGGGGTCCATCCCATGTTTTTCCATTAACTCCCAAGCTGTGTGATCAAACAGCTTATGGAAATTTGAGTTGAAAAACAAAATAGGTGCTGAGCCAGATTGATCAATTATCCTCATGATAACCTTGAATATGTTGAAATAAATGAAAATGAATTACTACACATATCATCAAACTGTATGAATAAACATTAGATGGTTGTGCATAATGAAGAGATAACGGTTACCTAGAAGCCACTGGACCTGGCCATGATCTTCACAATAAAAGGCGGGTTTGCGATTTTTGAAAGATGAGGGTCCTTTACTTTCAATGACATCAACCTTCTTGTTACACTCCTTACAGGCAGTGTATGCCCAACCGCTTTCTTTGTGAAATTTATGAATTGTTGCAAGGACGATACTGTGTGATTTCTGAAATAAATAAAAGGGAATATTTATAACCAATTTGATGGTGCGCGTTCAAGATATGTGAAAGATATAAATGTAAAAAGGATTGATAACTAACCAAACTATTCACAGTCACGAATTCCTCCAACCATTTTTTTCACTTCACCATTGAAAAATTCCGATATTGTAACCACGGGTTTGATAGGTGCGAACAACTCAATCTTAAATTGAGACGCGTCATAGCCAACACGTTCTGTACTCTAAAAGACATTGTACAAATTGCAAATATATTATTTTGAGTAAGATTGTTTTTGAGTAAAGATATGCAAACATAGGAATAATATACTTTAGTAATATTAAGTTGATACGAACCTAGTCTTAGAATGAAGTTATCTCAGGTATGTTGCAGTTTATGTAAATCTTACTTCCGAATAGTGCATTGTGAACAGCGGGAGTACCTGCATATTTTGGCACTTATTAAGACATACATATAGCTAAATTTCTCATCAATATAATATAATTAATAAATTTGAAAGTAAAATTTTAAAAAAGAATGAAATTACTTACCGTCCCAATACTTAACCTTCCCTAGCTGTAGTACGGAAACCATATGTCCCATGCTCTCACGCTTGCTCGCATATTCATCTCACAATTTTGCCCAGGTGTCCCAGAAAATACAATCCAAGCGAATTCCCTGAATTATAGTTATAGATATTTGACATTATACTTAAATTTTGTATAATATTAATTCAAATAATAATATTTGTATTGTATTCGTATACTTACTCAACATCGTCAATTACAACAGTCCTACGAATTTTTAGACTAGCAGCAGACTGAACTAGGACAATATCCCCAATCGTGATCACAGAACCCATGACATCTATAAAAAAAATTGGTCGTAAATAAGTGGAGTTATGCATGAAATTAAATAGTAAAACAAACTGATTTTTAAACACGTACCAACCGCCTCATGCTCATGGTAATGACGGTTGCCGTCCAATAAGCTAATGGCTCCAGAATCAATCCATTTACATTCTCATCAAAAGGGTCAACTCTAGTCACTTGGGTCCCTTTGAAAAAACTCAGCTTATACTTGTGTGGCAACAGTGGTAGCCTACCATTGTTGCCTGCAATACCAAAATTAGAAATAATGTAACATTGGCCCTCTTCAAACAGAGGTTCAAATCGAAGCATCAAATCTTTCTTGATATATATCTGAATCCTGTCATTCTGAAATACAATTTATAGTTTATATTAGTAAATAATAATTTAAATCAATAAAGTTAAATTAAGAAAAAAGGTTTGTACATACTTGGGCATCTTGCAGGACCAGATCCAGACTGTAAGGATTGTGCGCTTCATTTAACTTATGTGAATGCCAAATAGAAATACATCTTCTTGAACGGAAATGTTATCAAGCATTGGATCAATTTTGCTGATCAAAGTTATTTTCTGGTCCTTTTCAAATGTTGCAACGTTGAAAATATATAATACGTAAGCCATATCTATAAACATCAATCTTGGATCATAAGTAAATATCAACATTGGATCATATAAAACTTATTATAAGTATTAATTAACATATTAAATATTAAAACAATTGATAATGCTTATCTACATCTACAGCTATATCACTTAAGAAATACCATTTCATTATGCACAACATATAACGTGATTAATTCATCAACCACATCAGTTAACAAAAAATATTTCAGTATGCACAAAGTGAGCCATATTATAAACAGTTTAATTCTAAAAACTTATAAGTGCATACCACAATATTGAATAACTAATCAGTTTAAACATTAAAATAATAAATTTAATCAAATTAAATAAGATAAAACAAACTAATCAGTTTAAACATTAAACATGAAATTTGAATATAATTAAATAAGAAAAAACAAACACTCAAACCTGGTAACCGAATTTGGAACCCATTTTTGAACCGCTACCTGGAGTACTGGTTGATTTCTGGTAACCCATTTTGGAACCCTTATTGCCGGAATACCTTTGCATTTTGTTTCATTTACCTTTTTGTTCCAAAATACAAATTTTTTTTGGTATTGTGTAAACGGATATTGTGCGCAGTCACCATTTCCACCTCATCATATGATGCTCCATGTCATCATTAATATGCATAGTCAGCATTAATGACGTGTCGTATGTAATCCCATATATATATATATATATATATCTATACTCCCTTATATATATATATATATATATATATATATATATATATATATAGATGTAGATGTAGATGTAGATAAACAAGGGGAGGAGGGTTCATGTGAGAGATTTTTTAAAGTTGTAAAAGTAAGAATTAATTTACACCGTTAGATCAACTAATTTCTGTTTGATGAGATTAACCATAAATGAAGTTTCAAGAGTATTTTAGAGAAATCAAATAACATTTTTTGAATTAATTTTTAATTCATTTTTTTTCACCAACCATTTTAGTTTAGATACTTATTTCACTAGCCATTTTTTATACAAACTGATAGATTTTTTGTTTTTTGATACATATTTCACCAGTCACTAAAATAAACAAATACACTTGATAGATAATACAAAAAAAACCCTGATATGCACCACTAAAATAAAATACACTTGATACACAATACAAAAAACCCTGATATGCATCATTAAAAAAACATATACACTTGATTCACAATTAAAAAAAAACCCCAAATATGCACCACTAAAATAAACAGATACACTTAATACACATTAAAAAAAATGATATATATTTTACATCCACATTCAAAGAACTTATTTATATTATATCATGTCAAACTAGTAAGAGCAACTGCAATGGCCCAAGTCTTTAAGACTTTTTCATTGTTTCACATTTAATGTAACAATAAATTTCATCTTTTAACAAGTCTTTTCTATAAACCTCTCCAATATAACAAAGCTTTTCAAAAGCTTTTCACAAAAAAATTATATAAATCATCCTTATATTTTTATGTTTTTACAAACAGCCCCTCCATCTAGTTTATGCATTCACATGGATATTTACAAATAGAAGTTATATAAAGAAACTAAATGCATGCATGATATGTAGTTGTAGTTATGGTTTTTGTAAATAGATAAAATGACACTAACATAAATAGATAACATAGAGTACAATACGTGATACATTGACAACGTACAGTTAAACCTAAATTCCATATTTAGCTTTAATTTCACTACACAACATATTATTGTACCCTAGTTGTTCGTCAGTCATGCCTTGTGTACTTTGTGATAGGATTCGTAGTTCTTCTATCCTTTTCGAAGACTTGTACGACTCCTTTATCTCTTTGATGTGTTCATTTACCTCATCTATCCGAGCCATCCTCATCGTGTTAGTATTGTTAATTAAATCTCTTAACCCGTCATTTGCTTCGGCGCTTGAGGTAGATCCTTTTTTCTTTAGTTTTCTAGATGCTTTTTTTTCCCCATGGGACGAACTTGAGTTTCCTCATCTTCAATGTTGATGCTTGTTTGTCCGTCTGAAGATGAGGTGTAACTACCAGATGCCGTAGATTTTCTTCTCTTTGTTTGATCCTCATTTGTGCTTCCCGCGCTCCATTTAGGTTCGTCTTTGACAATTGCCCATGCATGCTTATATTTGAATGCTTTCTTGTGCGCAGAGTAATACAATTTCCTTGCAGCATCCTTTACTTGGTCATCTGACCAGCCACTATGATATTGCCTTTGAACATCAATAAATATTTGGTTGAAATCATTAATAAAGGGGAGTAGTTGATACCAATGCAACAAAACATCCAATCCATGTCTATTTTACTAGATTGAAAAGCCAAGACCACAAAAGATGAATATTAACAGAGAATATAAAAGAGGAATATTAACAGAGAATATTGCATAGTACCAAGCTTGCACTGACCAACAATGATAAAGCTTTAGACCAACTGATGTGATGAGTTGTTGCATTTCAACTGATGTGGTGAGTTGTTTCATTTCAAAGGTTATGTATTTAAGCACATTGGTCATCTGTGATTGCTTAAATTTCATCCAGGAAACAATATTAACTGTTATGAAAAGCAAAGACAAAGGACACATAAAGACACATGAAAAGCAAAGACAAAGAATACTAATACGGAGTAAAGAGATAATATATTACATGCTTGAAAAACAAAGACACGGAACAAACCTGCTGAACTGAAAAATAGTAAAAAGTGAAGAAATATGTTTAATGGAGAGTATAAGATGGGAATTCAAACAAGTGAACATTTAATGAAAATAGCTTGGTAAATCTTGTATCAAACGCTCGGTGGTTTACAAGCTTTTCTCCAAAAAGTCATTGACAAACTCTTTATCACAATGTATCAAGTCATGCAATAGCTTTTTGAAACAGTAAAAAGTCATTTAAAAACTACACATTGTTGTTGCTCTAATAAGTTTACAAAAAAACCCTGATCATGGTAGATCCCACCAGGAACACGTGGATATAAAACAACACATACATACATATTGATATAAAAACAACTAAGAGCGCTGGTGTAACACCCACAATTTCGTGATACGCAGCGGAATTCAAGCTGGGTGTTACTTGACAGTACAACAGTTATAGTAATAGAAAACGATCTCTAATGGAGTCATTTTAAAAGATTTATCATTCGAATTTTATAAATATCAGAGTTTACAAAATGAGGTCCCAGTAGGTTTACAGTTTATTAAATAAGTTTTGTATGATAATTAGCCTTCTATCGGTATCCGTGCCTTTCCGTGCCATCCTCGTTCATTATGGACCTGAGATAAACATGCTAAAAGTGTCAACACAAAGGTTGGTGAGTTCATAGAGTTTATAAGTAAAATAGTTGATTTCAGTTGTCAAAAGTTGAGTAAATCCGTAATGTTCGTAAGCAAATCAGTTTAACACAAGTTTCAAGTTTAAGAGGATAATTGCAACGAATATAATTATGGGTAAATAATAATTATTGCTCTAAGCTCATGACACGCAAGACGTTAACACGATGGACATCATAGTAATGAACTATTGACGTAAATTACTACATAATTAAATGTAGTAATTATGCCCTCGAGTAGGAGTTTGCTAGACTCTTTATTAAACGTTTTCAAATATAAGGTGCATTTGGTCACGTTACTGTAACACAAAGGGGTTGTCAACCCAATAGATCTATTCACTATATTCGCGCTCACCCGAAAGTGATTAATGGTTCATGATAGAGGGACTTTTGATAGCAACAGTTAACTTAGGTGTTAATACAAATAGCGTCTCAAAAACGTTATTTATATTCTTTGATCTTTCATTAGTTTTGTTAATGACAAATAAAAGGAATATCTTTTAGCAAATAATAAATACTAGCTTAAGTCTCTTAAGTACACATTTTACACTTCACATAATAACCAAGAATTACAAGTTTGCTTATTTAGTAACTTGTTTCCTTAAAAGGAAACTTTAATTCTAAACTCATTCCATGACATCATTGCATACATCACATACAATATCTTTGATATATCTTGTTTAGATTTGCAAGATACATAGTTGACATTTGAGGATCTTGGATGATTTGGTAAGATATGGTAAGAGACAACTAAACCTTAGCTGTCACATCCCACGGATCCAAATCCAATGAAGGACGGATCCCTTGTGAGGGATCCGTGGGATCCGTGAGCTGAAGATCAGCTTGCCTATAAATAGGAAGCTGATCATTTGGCTCTCTCATCACTCATATAGCTTTAACATACATATTCATTCAGTACATATCTTACTAACATCATTCATAGTTGCATTTCACTTTGATCTTTCATTTTGTAGAAAAGAGATCAAGCATTCAAGGATCTACAGAACCGTAATCCTTTAGTTGCATTACTGTGTGATATTGTAGTTTGTTTCACACATCATATCTATCATTTGTAATCAGTGAGTGTGGTTAGTGTTTTAGTCCTTAAAGCCACAAAGAGTGTAGGGAGTAGTTGTACCCGTGTAAAGAACTCGACATCTAGCTTAGTGTCGGTAAAGTAAATAGGCAACGTCAGGTTGGTTCTACCTTGTGAAAGAACCCGGTGTTTAGCTTAGTACCGGAAAAGGAAGTAAGCGACGTGTAAAGGTTTTCTCCGCCTAGAAAAGGAGTTTGTTTCTTAGTGAAAGATAAACTCTCGAGTAGGAAACTCGGGGAGTGGAGTAGGGCAAGGAAGAGAGTCCTTGTAGCCGAACCACTATAAACAACAGTGTCGTGTGGTTTGATCTTTCCTCTCTTTATCTTTTGTTTACATTGTGTGATTATTTATTTGTGATTGTTTCCTTTGAAATTAACATATAGTAACAAAGCAAATAAAACTTGAAAACCGGTAAAAACTATTCAACCCCCCTTCTAGTTTTTCACAATTGGTATCAGAGATACGTTACTTAAGATCTTTAAAATATATTGTATTTTAAAACTTAAAACGATCCATGGATTTTGAAAACTTTAAAGAAGGGCAATCTATGCAGAGACCACCTCTATTTGAACCAAATTGTTTTATTTATTGGAAAAATCGCTTTGAGACTTATGTAAAGTCAAAGGACATAGATCTATGGTATATTATAGTTGATGGTGATTACAAACCTATTAGTAATAATATTTCGGGTGGTCGGGATGAAGGAGCTTCTCTTACTCGTCACAGTGATGAGCAAAAGAAACTAATTGCCAAAAATAATGAAGCCAAAATAATGCTTTATAATGCCTTACCTAAGAAAGAATATGAAAGAGTTTTTATGTGTAAAACGGCTAAGGATATTTGGCAATCTCTTATTATCACACATCAAGGGAACTCACAAGTAAAAGATAACAAAATTGATCTTCTTGTCTAACAATACGAACAATTTGTTATCTCTGAAGATGAGACTATTGATAGTGCGTTTGCCAAGTTCAATACTATTATTACATCACTTAAAGCACTTGATGAATCTTTTTCTAGTAAGAATTTTGTCAAGAAATTTCTAAGAGCACTCCATCCGAAATGGAGAGCAAAGGTGACAGCTATTGAAGAATCTAAAGATCTCTCAAGCATGACACTGGATGAGCTCATAGGAAACCTTAAAGTTCACGAAATGATTATGGAAAAAGACTCGGAAATTGTCAAAGGCAAAAAGGAGAAGATTAAGTCTATTGCCTTGAAAGCCAAAGTCGAGTCAAGTGATGATGATGAGTCTTGTTCAAACAGTGATGATGAAGAGTATGCCATGGCCGTGAGGGATTTCAAGAAATTCTTCAGGAGACGAGGAAAGTTTGTAAAACCACCTCGTGATGAAAAGAAATCCTCTCGGAAAGATCGTGACGATAAGAAAGGTAAGGTTGATAGGAAATGCTATAGGTGTGGTGACTCCAGTCACTTAATAGGAGAATGTCCAAAGCCTCCAAAGACCAAGTCTCAAAGAGCCTTCGTTAGTGGAGCTTGGAGCGATAGTGAAGGAGATGATGATGATGAGCCTAAGAACAACGAAATGGCACTTATGGCTAATGACACAGAAGAGGTACATTCTGATTCATACTCCTCTATAGATGACGAAACCTTAGAAGTAGAATATAACAAACTGTGTGACATTACTTTAAAAATCATAAACAAAAACAAGTTTTTGAAAACAAAGACAACACTTTTAGAAAATGAAGTATTTTGGCTTAAAGAAAAAGCAATACGAATTGAAAAATGTAAAGATAGTAAAGAAACGTGTGTGTCTTGTCAAGAACTAAAACTTGAATTAGAAACCTTAAGAACCACACAGGAATATTTGATCAAACAAAATTCAAAGTTTAAAAGGTTTGATAAAAACATAAGTTGTGCAGATGAAATAATGAAAATGCAAAAGCTACCTCATGATAAAACAGGACTAGGCTTTATGAAACTAGGAACCTTAAGTGATTATAAGGAACAGACTGTGAATAAAACTGATTCAACCAAGTTGGACACTCACGGATCCGACGGATCCAAAAATTTGGATCCGCTAAGTGTATCCAAAGGATCCGCGAGTACAGAAGTTGAACAGAAGGTTCACAAAGTCGACCGTTCCGAGTTTGTTAAAGTTACTAAGAAACCTAACAGTAGTATAACCAATAATAAACATAAACCAGCAGTATCTTTAGGAAGAGGACAAGCTAGAAATGAATATAGAGTTAAAACGGATCAACAGAGACCTCAAATGAGTTTTCCCAAACACCCCTTTCCAAAGAGTATAGTTAATCCACAACATACTTATCAAAAAAATTGGAACCAAAACATACCTAGAAACTTTCATGGTCCCAGTTATATGTCATGGAACAATTGTCCACCATTTACATACATAAACCATGATAATGTCATGTTTAACCCAAACGGACCCATGAGATATTGGGGACCAAATGCTTGAGTCTTTTATGAACTTAGGTATGCTTGAAAGTTGATCTTGAACCTGATGAGTGGATCAAAGATAGTGGGTGCTCAAGACACATGACGGGAAACAAAAATCTTTTCTCAACCTATCAAGTGTATGACGGAGGTAATGTCACATTCGGTAGCAAGCTTAAAAGTAAAATCATCGGAAAAGGTACAATCTCTCATGACTCTCTATCTATTGATGATGTTGCTCATGTAGATAATTTAGGATTTAATTTACTTAGTATAAGTCAATTGTGCCGCAAAAAGTATAACGTCCTTTTCAGTGAAAATGGAAGTAAAATACTTAAGGATGGCATAACCGTAGGAAAAGGTGTTTTAAAGAATAATGTCTATGTTATGAAATTAGATAAAACACCTAAAGATAAGTTATGTCTTACCTCCTTGGACGAAAACTCAACTCTATGGCATCGACGCTTAGGTCATGCTAATATGAGGCTTATTCAATCTTTGTCATCCAAAGAACTCGTTAGGAACCTACCCATGTTGAAATATGACCAACACTTTTGTGATGCTTGCAAAATTGGGAAACAAGTACATAATAGCCATAAGGCTAAAAACATGGTATCTACATCTAGATGCCTAGAATTATTACATATGGATTTGTTTGGCCCGTCGGCTATACAAAGTTATGGAGGAAATTTTTACACTTTAGTCTTAGTAGATGATTACTCTAGATATACATGGACAAAGTTTTTGAAAACTAAAAATGAGGCATTCGACAAATTTGAAATTCTAAGCAAGAAAATTCAAAATCAAATAGGAAGTAATATAGTATCTATTAGAACTGACCATGGTCGAGAATTTGACAATGAAATTCAATTTGGAAATTTTTGTGATAATAATCGAATAACTCATAATTTCTCGGCTCCTCGTACACCTCAATCTAATGGTGTAGTAGAACGTAAAAATAGAACAATTCAAGAAATGAGTAGAACTATGTTAAATGAACAAAACATACCACAAAAGTTTTGGTGTCACGCTGTAGATACTTCTACACATATCCTAAATAGAGTTTTAATTAGACAATTTTTAAATAAAACTCCTTATGAAATTTATCGAGGCAAAAAGCCTACATTAGGATATTTTAGAGTTTTTGGAAGCAAGTGCTTCATTTTAAACACAAAGGATTATCTCACTAAGTTCGACCCAAAGTCGTATGAAGGTGTATTTCTTGGGTACTCACAAAACAGTAAAGCATACATTGTATTAAACAAGGAAACATCAAGAGTCGAGGAATCGTTGAACGTAACATTCAACGAAAGTCCACCTCCCTCTAAGACATCACCTTTGGTAGATGATGACTTAGTCGAAAGTCAAATGGTTAATGATATAGAAAACATTGAAAATGACAATGAACCCGTAAAAGGAGAAATAGTCAATATTAAAGAAACTAAAAGTCATCCATTAGAAAACGTCATAGGAAAACTTAATGAAAGAACATTAAGATCCAAAGCTCAAAATGAAAGTAATTATTTTTGTTTTATTTCAACTATTGAACCTAAAAATATAGACGAGGCAATAAAAGATGAATCTTGGGTAATTGCTATGCAAAAAGAACTTAATCAATTTATTAGAAATGATGTTTGGACATTGGTCCCTCCACCTAAAAACCAAACCATAATAGGCACCAAATGGGTCTTTAGAAATAAAATGGATAAAAAAGGTATTATATCTAGAAATAAAGCTAGGCTAGTAGCTCAAGGTTACAATCAACAAGAAGGTATAGATTACGATGAAACCTTTGCACCCGTAGCTAGACTTGAGTCTATTAGAATATTACTTGCATATGCATGTGCACATGATTTTAAGTTATTTCAAATGGATGTCAAAAGTGCTTTCTTAATTGGTCTTATAAATGAAGAAGTATATGTTGCACAACCTCCCGGCTTTGCCGACTTTGAAAAACCAAATTATGTTTTCAAACTTAAGAAAGCTTTATACGGACTTAAGCAAGCACCAAAGGCTTGGTATGATCGACTTAAGACTTTCCTAGTTGACCATAAGTATACCATGGGCTTAGTAGATAATACTCTCTTCACCAAGAAAAAGGGATCACATATTATCATAGTCCAAATATATGTGGATGACATTATATTCGGTTCAACTTGTCAAGAGTTATGCGACGATTTCTCAAAAATCATGCATGACGAGTTTGAAATGAGTATGATGGGGGAACTAAACTTTTTCTTAGGTCTCCAAATTAAACAATTAGAAGATGGGATATTCTTCAACCAATCAAAGTATATCAAAGATATGCTTAAGAAGTTTGGTCTTGAAGACTCAAAACCCATGAGAACACCCATGTCCTCCGAAACCAAACTTACTAAGGATGAAGA
The DNA here is from genome assembly GCA_021014915.2 of Artemisia tridentata subsp. tridentata. Classification (NCBI taxonomy): domain Eukaryota; kingdom Viridiplantae; phylum Streptophyta; class Magnoliopsida; order Asterales; family Asteraceae; genus Artemisia; species Artemisia tridentata. The sequence continues at coordinate 56,170,704 of CP139504.1, forward strand.
AAATGAATCTGTAGATAGCACTAAATATAGAGGAATGATTGGTAGTTTACTCTATCTTACGGCTAGTAGGCCTGACATTATGTTTAGTGTTTGTCTATGTGCACGTTTTTAAGAAGATCCAAAAATGTCCCATCTTGAAGCCGTTAAAAGAATATTTAGGTACATCAAAGGTACTACACACTTAGGATTATAGTATCCCAAAGGAACGGGTGTAGAAACCATAGTGTATACTGACTCAGATCACGCAGGTGATTATGTTGATAGGAAAAGTACTAGCGGTATTTGTACTTTTGTAGGATATTGTCTAACATCATGGTTCGCTAAGAAACAAACTGCCCTCGCAATCTCAACAACAGAGGCAGAGTATGTGTCTACAGGAAAGGCGTGTCAACAAGCACTGTGGATGAAACAAGCTCTCGTCGACTATGGAATTGAACTCAACAACATTCCCATTCTTTGCGACAACAAAGGTGCTATCGATCTAAGCAAAAATCCAGTCCAACACGCTAGAACCAAACATATTGAAATACGCCATCACTTCCTTCGCGACAATGTACAGAAGAGAATCATCTCAATTGAGAAAGTTTCCTCAGAGGACAACATTGCCGATATTCTCACAAAACCACTTAAACGAGAACCTTTCAACTATCTTAGACTTGGATTAGGATTAATGGAACCTAGTGATTAGGTGAAACATAAGTACAAACATTAGTTTAGTCACACACGACACTAAACCAAAACATGTGTTCTGATCCGCGGATCCAATCGACAACAAGGACGGATCCTTTGTTTTGGATCCGCCGGATCCGTCGCATGCTGAGTTCAGTTTATTATTAAATAAACAAGAACAACTACTATTCATTCCTCACTCCAAAACATATCACCTTACTATACTCGACACACACTTAATCTCCATCACAATTTAGACCATTTTCTTCCACAAATTTGTGCTTCTAACATCACTGTAAGTATTCTTATCATATTTATACTCCTGATCTGCGTCTAGGATTTCCATTTCATGCACAAAAACCAAAACTTGGGGTATATGCATAATTCTTGAAAATTCATGAAGCATATTTATTGCATTATACTTAAAAACATGTTTTTCTTAGTTAGGAATTGCATCTCATAGCACATTGTCTTAATTTAACAAAAACCCCATGAAAATTTTTCACTAAAATCTTCTAACGACTAGGTAAAATGATTTTTTTTCTTACATTGTTCATACAAATGCAAAAACGTTATCTTTTAGACTTCACTTGCATAATGTCTCTTGAATTCTAAAGGGAATACATAATTAATATGTATTTTCAGGTACATTCAACCGTAGCTACATTGAAATAGGAGCGTTTGGGTTATCTCTCGTTTGTAAACAAAACTTGCATAAACTAATTTTTCTTGCATCAAAAGGAGTCGAGATAACCACACCTCCACATTGTCCCCATGTAGGCACACACTAGGAATTTTACACTTCCTTTGATCATCTTAACTAAAACTATGTAACTTTTGTATTTAGGAAAATCATGCCTCCCGCAACCAACTACGATCACAAAAGAACCGTTAACTACTTACCCAATGTCCACAAAACCAAAGGTCTAACAAATGCCCAAATCGAAATTTTCAAAGCCTTAGAGAAAAAGTATGTCCATGAGGGTAGAGTCGTAGATTCATCGTTCTATGAAGGAACTCAACTTAGGGAACAATTAGCCGCAATTCGATTTGATTCTCTTTTAGATATAGATGAACCAATTATTCCTAGGTTCATACTTGAGTTCTATGCTAGTGTAGGTCTTAGTTCTAGTGACCAAGGTTACTTGAGTCTTCATTTTACTCTAAATGGAAATCTTGTTAACATCCCTCTTGATCAATTTGGTGAGGTCTTAGGAATTCCAAACCAAGGGACATGTATTTACTCGGACAAATGGTCCTTAACAATCTTAGACTCCAATCTCGATAGGACGGCACCATATGTCACTCCTCTCGAATCAAAAGAAGTGATTAGGGAACATCTCTTCATTCCTAAGAACAACCCCACAAGAATGTATCGTGGTCGTGAAGTTGCTAGAGATCCATTTGCAATGGAGCTTAATGAACTCAAACCCGAATTCAAGAAAATGGAAGATGTCTTAAGGGCTAATGTGATGTGCACCATAGGAAACCGTGATCACATCAATGCTTGTTTGTGTCATATGATGTACAACATCTCTACTCGTCAACCCTTCAATCTTGCTTATTATGTTGCCAAAAGAATGTGTGACATTCCGGTTCAAAGCAAGATTGCAATGCCTTATGGTATGCTCTTAACCCGACTTTATAGAGCCTTTGCACCCGCTCGTCCAAACCATTTAGGCTTTGTTCCGGATTACAATGAAATTGAACATACCTTCGTTCCTTTGAGCGACTTTAGGGTTAGTGTTGATAAAGGCAAACGTCCTCGTGTGCCAACATCATCCTCATCATCTTCAATGAGTGAAGATGATGGTTTGCCAAATTCTAGGATTCCTCCACCCGAATACTTGAGCCATCTTCCTCCAATTCAAAATGAATCCGCTGAGTATCGAAACATCAAAGGAATGGTGAAGAATCTTGGTCGTTGGATGATGAAATTGCACAAGGGGATGAAGAAGTTGAAGAAAAAGCTTACATGATGGAGTGTTTGGTTTTGAACAATGTTGGATGTTGTGATGTTAAACTTCTATGTGTCTAGAATTTATCTGATAATACTTATTGTGTATGTGTAATAACCAACATTTGCAGGTAGATAACCATCACGGTTATCAATTTTTCAGGTTATAGCCTATGTTTGGCATAACACCTAAAACGGTAAGTTTCTAAGAACGAATTAAAATATGTGCAATCGTGTGTTAATGTTATCATATTTAATTGTTTTGCTATACATATTAGATGTTAAGTAAGGTCTAGGTGAATTTTTGGGTTTTCGTCGAAAAACGCGAAATATGACATATGTTATGTTTAGTTTCTTTAGTTTTAGGCATACGGATCCGGCGGATCCCAAACCTGGGCTCCGCCAAGGCTTATCGTTGGATCCGCCATCCGCCAACCTGCGGATTTGGCGGATCCCTGAATAAGGTTCCGCCTTTGCTACAACTTGGATCCGCAGGTTTCCCAGTAAAATTCTAAAACTTTTTCGACTTATCCCGATTCTTAAATCTTAAGTGTTTAGTATCATTTAGGATTCATTCTCTGATCATAATTCATCTTAGAATCATTTAGGAATTCTTAGAAACTTAGAAACAAAATTTCCCACCAAAATTTAAATTTTTGAATTTTAGGTGTGAGTTACCAAACTGATTCAAAGAAGGAACCCTTTTTAGGGATCCGTCAAATCCGTGGAAATATCAAATCATCAGATTTTCCACTATCTCCTTGTATTAACTGCAAATCTACAACACATTACTCAACCAAAGCTCAATGGATTGACTTCCTTGATATGACCTGCACAAATTTTTGTTCCAAATCATTAGAAACCAACATTCTCTATTGGATTCACATCAAATCCAAACACACAGACTCACAAACCTTCTGTCTATAAATTAGCACTTTAGGATCTTCAATTCACATCACAAACATCTCTTCTCCTGTACATTTTAGCTATTATTCATCAAAAAGTCTCAATGACAAAATCAAACAACTCCTCCACATCCAAGCCACTAAAACGAACAGCCCGTATGAGTGTGAAACCTTGTTGTTTCATCAATATTCACAACTCATCCTCTGAAGAATCATCACCACTAAATATATCCTCACCCATTGCTAGTGAAAACTTCCTTACTTTATCCACTCCAACTCCCTCACATGTAGTCATAAAAACACCACCTCCTACCATTACTCCTGTAGCAACCACACCACCACCCGCTCCTGCTCCCGCTCCATCACAGTCTGAGAAGTCTGCCTCATCACCATCCTCACCAAAACTCCAACCCATGGAACTATTTAGAACACCACCAACATCTCCACAACCATATCTTGAAGGGTTAGAAGATCTTCCACCTACATCAACCAATCCTCCACCAATAAGTCTTGAAAACTTAGAACCTATGCTATTTCATCCGCTCCATCCGGAGATTCATGGTCCTCTATACCGAGAAGCACCACAACCTCGTCCACAAATACCACCACTATCACCAACTTCAACACTCATTGCCATTGATGAAGCAATGTGGAGCAACATTCCTCAAACACAAGAGGAGATAAGTGCGGAGTTAACAAAACTCTATACTCTCTCGGGTATGGTTAACCATCGCCTTCATGAAGCAATGGACATTCAAAACATCCTTATGAACTCCCTCCAAACACCACAACAACCATCAAACAACAACAACCAACCACCATCACCACCACCACCACCACAAAACTTGGAGCCTAGTCTTCCTCCCGGTTTCTCAAGTCATGATTGCGCACATTGTGAGAGAACGGCTCACTTGGCCCAAAGGACCAACATCTTGGTCCATGAGCTTCAAAATGAGATGAGGTTCATCTTGAACCATGTTCTTGAACGTTTAAACGCAATCTCTCATCCTCCTCAATAGGAGCTTTTTAGACTAGTTGTTAGGACCTTTTAAATTGTTGCTTTAGGACTTTTTATTTTCTTTCTAGGATGTCTTTTTATTGTACTTGTAACATCATTTCATCATTGTGACTTTTGTCACAAAATTTTCATTATCTATGAATGTGATGTTTTATGCTTATGAGTGATCAACATATTGCATATTATCATTATCATTGTGAACTAACATCATTATCTAACTTATATTATATCTTGATTATGATTGCTTTAGGAAATAATAATGATCAGACACTTAGTTTTGACTTTTAAAAGTCAAGACATATTAAAAGGCTTGTTTGGAAGAATACTTCACAAGCATTCTACTTCTTCATTGAAGTCATTCATTACTAACACTTCATTTGCATCATATCATACCCTTCAAAGTATACGTTGGTACTCGAGAAGTGAGGAGTATACATCGAGGGGGAGCATCTCATAAGCATTTCATATACTAACCGTTTGTTTTGTAGATTCATGCATCATTTCCTTGATTACTCCATCTAGGGGGAGTATAAAACAAGGGGGAGCTTTAAAGTTCTCAAAATCGCATTCCGCTACGCTACTCTTTTTGTTTCGACAAAAAGGGGGAGAAAGGACTAAGTTTGCATTAACTGTGATTCATCACAGTACATACATTTTTTACAAAACTTTTCTTTAATAAACAAACTTAATATATATTTTTAAGAACTCATGCTATATTTATTCTCTTGCTATTAGTTATTAGTTAGAACTTATATGTTGTATTTGAGGGGAGGCAACTGATGAACTCAAATAAGTACATTTTATTACTATCATTTATCCTATTAATTTGACTTGTTTTACTATATTATGTATGAGGATTGATACTTAATTGTTTACTTTTGTAATTCTCAGGTAAAAACAAGCATTTGGTGAAACTTAGCTATTTTGGACTAATAATGGAGCAAAACGTGCATAAAGTGAAAATCTACTGACATGGACATGATCAAGTCAATTCTGCTCCAGATGCGCCGCATCTCACTCTCGACATGCGCCGCATCTCTATCAAGATATCACCAGATACGATCCAAGATACAAGAGGACATGCGCCGCATCTAATAAAGAGTTACGCCGCATCTTCTGGCGGTGTACGAATATTCCTGAATATTATAATCTTGGACCCCACGCGAAGTTAAGTACATGCGCCGCATCTACTTAGTAGATGCGCCGCATCTTCCCTCAGACAGAAACTATAAATACCCCGTAGACCAGACGAATTAAAGAGTTCAAAAACCCTGACACCGAAGACCGAACAGTAGGAACAAAGGACGAATTCAGTCAATGAGGCAGCACAAGACACACCCAAATCAAAGATACAAGAGCTGTAAGAAGGTGCTGCATATGTTTAATTCATTAAGTAGTTTTGTTTTATTGTGTTAGTAAACTTTAATTCATCAAGATTGGTGGCTTGTGTAATGTGGCAACGGAAAGATTGCACTCCCTTAAAACTGCTTTCTCATTAATTAAAGTTTATATGTTGATGTCTTTGGTTACTACTTATTAGTGCATTGATAACCTCTGTGTTTATTAGTGGCTTGCGGGCATTTGACTGCGGGACATAATGTGGCTCCCACGGTTATTTCTAAATTGATCACTTAGGAATAACTTTTAGACATAAGTAATCATTAAGGGTTTACTCGCCGATAAGAATAGGACCAACGAGAAAGGATTAACTACATACACTTCATATAAAGCTATCAATAAAACAAGTGACAATCTACTTAATTATAAGGACAGCCCTCTTATTGTCTCGATTATTTATCTGTGTACGTGTGTGCTACTTGCTGATTCGTGCCTATTGGTTTATTTTATTATATTAATTGCAACAAATCGTGCCAGTCTCTCAGGCTGAAACCCCCTTGCGTTAGGATATTAAAATACTGATTAGAATAACTAGATAATACGTTCCACTCTTAGTGATCGACACTCTACTTACCATTATCTTCATACTGACCGGGTACACTGCTCGTTAAGTGTGTGTGTTATTGATAAGTCGGCTAAATATAAATTTAAAACTTGAATAGGCATTAAAACTGCTAAACCGCAACGACACATCACGCGCATCAAGTTTTTGGCGCCGCTGCCGGGGAGTGAATTGTTATTATCTGTTAATTTGATTAGTATTTTAATTAGGTTTTTCTTTTTATTAGATTAATTGCATCATTGTACTATTTTGCATATTTGTTGTATTGTGTGTTAATTGTTTTCTTTTTATTTTTGTGTGTTTATTTTTGTTCGTGTGTTTAATTTTTGTTTTTATTTTTCGTATTTTTCTGTTCTGCTATCGTTGTACTGTGCAAAATCAAATGATACGGCGCATCTGATCTCTCAGATACGGCGTATTGCGTTTAATTTTTTTTAAAAAATACAACGCGTTTAATTAATTCGATACGACGCATCTTTTCCCCAAGATACGGCGTATCTGTTTTTAATAAGAAAATTTTTCTAAGCGATAAAGTAATACGACGCATCTGCTTTTGCAGATACGGCGTATCTGTTTTTAATAAAAAAATTTTCTAAACGTTAACGCCATACGACGCATCTGCTTTAGCAGATACGGCGTATCTATTATTTTGATTAAAAACAGTTTGCGAATTATTAAACAGATACGGCGTATCGATCTCTGTCGATACGGCGCATCTTACTGAATCAAAAATCTTTTATTTTTAAACGTAACGAAAATACGGCGCATTAACTTTCGTTAATACGACGCATTTAATTTTAATTAGATAAGTTGATTTTTGATTGATTAATTCGATACGGCGCATTCTTAAATTCTAAAGCGGCGTATCTATTTTTCTGAATAAAGTCTGATTAAATTTTAACGTATTAAGATACGGCGTATCCAACTCTTTGGATACGGCGCATCGTCTGCAGATATCAGTAACTTTAATTTTTCGTATTCCGTTTTCGTTATTAATTATCTGATATATTACTTTCTCGAGCATACCCTACTGATGCTTTTGTGATTGATTTCAAGAAGTGCATGACCAGGAGTTCTACGAAGAACTTGATTCAACCTTTCGAAGATCCTGAACGAGCCCTACATTCGCTTAAAAGGCTTTTCAACACAAGAAGCTTTGATCTTTCAAGTTCACTCGAGCTTGATTACTTTTCTGAAGAAAAAGAGGAAGTTGAAACAGAAACAATGGGCGAAAACACTACTATGGAGGAATACATGAACAATACCCGTGCTGATTACACTTCAGGAGTTGCTAGACCTAAGTTTGATGACAAGTCAAAATTTGAGTTGAAGGGACAATTTCTCAAAGAGCTCAGAGAGAATGCTTTCAGTGGGACGGAACAAGAGGATGCTAATGAGCATGTTGAAAAGGTCCTGGAGATTGCAGATTTGTTTACTACAGAAAGTGTCAATACCGATCAACTCATGCTAAGAATCTTCCCAATCTCACTAAAAGGAGCTGCTAACAAGTGGCTAAGGAATGAACCTGCTAGTTCAATCACCACGTGGGAAGGTTTGAAGAGCAAATTCCTGAAGAGATATTGTCCACCTGCTAAGACTGCTAAGAAGATGGAGGCTATCAATAGTTTCAAGCAAGAGCCTGATGAAACCCTTTATCAAGCTTGGGAACGATTTAAAGATTTATTGATAAAATGTCCTCAACACTATCTAACCCCTATGCAGGAAATAATATTGTTTTATCAGGGATTGGACGTGCCTACAAGACAGATTTTGGATGCTAAGGGAGCTGTACCTCAGATGAGTGCAACTAATGCTAGGAAAGCGATCCAAGAAGCTGCTGATCATTCTCAGAAATGGCACGATGGGACCTCTACTAGATCTAAGAGCAGCACTAATTTTGACGGGATTGCTGCTATTCAAGCTCAATTGGATAAAATTAGTAGAGAAATGAAGAAGCGTGATGAAAGAGCGTATGCTGCCCAAGTTGGATGTGAAAAGTGTGAAGGACCTCACTACACTAAGGATTGTCCGAATAAGAATGAAAGTGAGACGTTTGAAGAAGCTTATTACACCCAATTTGGACAACCATTCCGACTTTCAGGAAGATTTAGGGAAGCTAGTCCGGGATTCTATCAAATGAACAACTTCAATCCCGCTTATCAAGAGAGAAGGCAGACTTTAGACGATACTTTAAAGCAAATTATGGCCGATGCTGCTAAAAGACATGAAGAGAATGCTGCTATGATCAAGGAAATTCGAGCTTCAACGGACACTACTACAAGAAATCAAGGAGCTTCGATCAAAGCATTGGAACAACAAATTGGTCAAATGAGCAAAGTTCTTCAAGAAAGGGGATATGGAAGTTTACCGAGCTCAACTGAAACCAACCCAAGGGATCATGTCAAGGCCATAAGCACCACTGATGAAGTCACACCTAATATACCTAGAAGGTCGATGAATGGTAATGATGGTGCAAGACCCGAATTTTTCTTTAACTCTTCAATCAGCTTAAGGAGACTACTAAAAGAGAAGACAAAAATTGAAGAGGAGATCGAGGCAACAATGAAAGAAGAGAGCCCTGCAACCGATTCAAATGCCTTGCCTCATAAAGAAAGAGACCCAGGAAGTTTTACTCTACCTTGTTCTATTAATAATATATCTTTCAATAATGTGTTGGCTGACTTAGGAGCTAGTGTTAGTGTTATGCCTCTTAAGACATTCGCTACCCTAGGACTAGGAAAATTAGCACCAACTAAATTACTTATTGAATTGGCTGATAAAACAGTAAAACGACCTGAAGGGATTGCTAATAATGTGCTAGTTAAGATTGAGCAGTTTATTTTTCCCGTAGACTTTATTATAGTAGACATGCCCGAGGATGTTAAGATTCCTTTAATCCTCGGAAGACCTTTCTTGTCTACTGCCCATGCTAAGATTGATGTGTTTAAGAGAAAAATTTCATTAAGGGTAGGGAATAATAAACTAGTCTATAAGTGCCAAGATCCGGTTAAAAGCATAATTAGAGGTGTTTATGTACTAGGATTAAGAGAACGTATGGACCTCGATCTTGAAGCTAGACTTATGGGAGAAACATTGATTCAAAACAACTCAACTAATCCTAATCATGAAGACTTTGAGGAATTCATTGACCTTAATGTACCTACCGAACTTAGACGCGATATTGGTAGTGATTCTGATGATGAGTGGTATGATTGTGTAGTAATTAATAAACGTAGGAGAGTAGTTGAGAAAACGAATTTGAACAATGATGTGTTTATTGAACTACCACCCCACCTTGCTTATTTGTGCCTATATGATAATAAGAATTTCCCGTCTATCATTTTGTCATCTCTGCCCGAAAGGGACAGGACTTTGTTTATACAGATATTAAAGAAGAGCGGCGTGGAAATTAAGGACGAGCAAGGAGTGTTCAATATTACTAAATTGGGGATGAAGGAGCGTGATGTTTCCGACTCCTTCAATGATCGATACTAAGGAGCTGAACGTGAGTCTAACTTAAAGACTCTGGAATAAAGACAAGTGCTTACCGGGAGACAACCCGGATTTATCTTTTATTATTCTGTTTTCTGTGTCGAGTCAGTCCAGGCCGCACGAAGATACGGCGCATCTCAATTCTGAGATGCGACGCATCCTCTGCAATGGTCATATCTTATTTTATTTTCCTGCATTTTTATTTTCGACTTTAAAACTATTTATCAGTTTATTTTAATGCGGCGCATCCCTGGTTAAGGATGCGGCGCATCTTTATTCTGATCCGTATTATTCCAGGCTCGATACGGCGTATCTTCTTCAATAAGATACGGCGCATCGACTGACCTGATGATTTTCAGTTTTAATTTTTAAGTTTTATTTTTCCTAACTACTAATGTATTATGCAAGTTTGAACCTTTCTTATCTTAGGTGTGTTTTAAAGTGTTGGTGGTATTATAGTTTCCTGGATTTCCTGTGGATAAATCAAGTATGAAGCTTTAACGTTCTAATCCACAAGAAAGATGATTTTTGCTCTTATACTAATGGAGGATCATACCGAGCAAATCTCAGGGGAGTTTTTCTGTTCTAATTCTTTTATTTTCCAGTTTTTAACCTTTTATACAAACAACGAGGACGTTGTTTAACTTAAGTGGGGGGATTGGAGAATTAGAACACTTAACACTTACTTGTCCTAAACTTTTTCAAAAATTATGCTTAAAATGTGCTTAATATATCAAACTTAAAATTTTTTTTTTAGCATGTTTTTGTTTAAGATCTAAGTTACATAACTGCACACATGACGTTATTTTCAAAAATTGTGATTTTTCAAAATTCACAAATCTATGAGTGTGCCGGTGACTTGTAAACTTTAGAACTTGGCTTGTATACTATTCGAGACCACCATAATGAGTATTATTTATATAATTGGAATGACTTGTCTAAATTGGTAAAATTCTAGGATTACACCAAATAGCCTTTATATGTTATGTGTTATTAGCTAACTACACTGGTTAGTTAACCCCCGTATAAACCCTTTTGTTACTCTCATTTTTAGAGTAAGATACCCCTAGAAAAACACTCAGAGCCATTCCTTTCGTTTCTTACACCTATGTTTAAAATGTTTCGTTACACCCTTACACCTTAGCCTACCCTGTAGATTAGAATCCGTGGTTGGTTAATTGCTATAGGCAGAGTGTGTTTCCTTACATTACCTGTGTTCGCGTGCGTAATTCATTATCTATGGTTAGGTCGGGAAATTGCACAATGCAAATTGGAGTGAAAGTAAATATTGTATATCTTTGAGTTTATTTTTCGTGTGTTTACTACTTTCACTATTACCATTATTTCTGAAGTATGAAAAGTATGAATAAAAATTATCCGGAAAGAAAGTTGTAGTGATGTGGTGAAATTTTACACATCTATGTTTATGTTTAAAGTTTAAAAAAAAAAAAAAAAAAAAATCGAAAAAAAATAAGAAAAGAAAAAGAAAAAGAAAGAAAAGTTGGATGTTTATTTTAAACCAACTTATGTAAAGTTATGTAAGTGGTCGATATCACCACTATTTGTTGTATTATATCTATGGATTGAATGGGAATTGGCAGTTATGGGAACGCCAGTTAAGGTTTATTCTTTGACTAAGATTTTGTTGAGTATAATTCGTGTCTACCTAAAGCGTGTGTTTCAAGTGTTAAAGCGTGAGTTATTCAATGATATGAGTCTTATTCATGGGATGGTTGGGATAGTGATTAACCACACTTAGGATTTTAATTTATTTGTTTTGTTTTGTTTATTTTTCATTTTACACCAGTTTATATCCCAAATGTTTTTCATACCCTATATTATTCATTATCCAACCGAACCTTTGATTTATTGAGATTAGGGATTTGAGCAATCTTAAGTATCGTAGTCGTGGATTCGGCTATGTATTTATGATTTTGTCGCCCTTTTTGATATATTATTATTGGTGAAGTTTGGACCTATCTTTAGCCTATTCGAGTTAAGGATTTGAGCAATTGCAAGTATCGTGTTCGTGGATTCGATCATGTATTTGTGATTTTGTCGCCTTTTCTGGAATTTGAGATCGATAGTGAAAAGAGAATAATTAACCCTTAAGCCTAAAAACCCTTTTTACCGCTTTAGACTTGTTATTCCTTAGCTTTAGTGGTGGAGATGTGTATACTTGCCAAGCTTATGATAGAATATTCGTCGCGACTGGACAGTTAAACGATTAGATTTGATTTTATCGACTTATTTTATTTTACTTCTAATTCGTTAAGTGTTTAGTTGTGTGATTATGAATTAAACGAATACATGCTTAAATATAAAAATAAATCCTAACATCTTTTAGGATACATTTTCATAAATGAAATTCTAAGGTTTACTTGGGGACAAGTAAAGTTTAAGTGGGGGGATATTTGATGAACTCAAATAAGTACATTTTATTACTATCATTTATCCTATTAATTTGACTTGTTTTACTATATTATGTATGAGGATTGATACTTAATTGTTTACTTTTGTAATTCTCAGGTAAAAACAAGCATTTGGTGAAACTTAGCTATTTTGGACTAATAATGGAGCAAAACGTGCATAAAGTGAAAATCTACTGACATGGACATGATCAAGTCAATTCTGCTCCAGATGCGCCGCATCTCACTCTCGACATGCGCCGCATCTCTATCAAGATATCACCAGATACGATCCAAGATACAAGAGGACATGCGCCGCATCTAATAAAGAGTTACGCCGCATCTTCTGGCGGTGTACGAATATTCCTGAATATTATAATCTTGGACCCCACGCGAAGTTAAGTACATGCGCCGCATCTACTTAGTAGATGCGCCGCATCTTCCCTCAGACAGAAACTATAAATACCCCGTAGACCAGACGAATTAAAGAGTTCAAAAACCCTAACGCCGAAGACCGAACAGTAGGAACAAAGGACGAATTCAGTCAAGGAGGCAGCACAAGACACACCCAAATCAAAGATACAAGAGCTGTAAGAAGGTGCTGCATATGTTTAATTCATTAAGTAGTTTTGTTTTATTGTGTTAGTAAACTTTAATTCATCAAGATTGGTGGCTTGTGTAATGTGGCAACGGAAAGATTGCACTCCCTTAAAACTGCTTTCTCATTAATTAAAGTTTATATGTTGATGTCTTTGGTTACTACTTATTAGTGCATTGATAACCTCTGTGTTTATTAGTGGCTTGCGGGCATTTGACTGCGGGACATAATGTGGCTCCCACGGTTATTTCTAAATTGATCACTTAGGAATAACTTTTAGACATAAGTAATCATTAAGGGTTTACTCGCCGATAAGAATAGGACCAACGAGAAAGGATTAACTACATACACTTCATATAAAGATATCAATAAAACAAGTGACAATCTACTTAATTATAAGGACAGCCCTCTTATTGTCTCGAGTATTTATCTGTGTACGTGTGTGCTACTTGCTGATTCGTGCCTATTGGTTTATTTTATTATATTAATTGCAACAAATCGTGCCAGTCTCTCAGGCTGAAACCCCCTTGCGTTAGGATATTAAAATACTGATTAGAATAACTAGATAATACGTTCCACTCTTAGTGATCGACACTCTACTTACCATTATCTTCATACTGACCGGGTACACTGCTCGTTAAGTGTGTGTGTTATTGATAAGTCGGCTAAATATAAATTTAAAACTTGAATAGGCATTAAAACTGCTAAACCGCAACGACACATCACGCGCATCAGCAACATAAGCTATTAGTTAGAACTTAAGCATGAACCATTTACAAGTTCTTGGTTTTAGTTTGGAGTGTTGATTGTGGATAAGAAGATGGAACGTACTGCTTTGTTTCTTAAAGTACTGCCTCAGCAAAGTACTGCTTCAACGTACTGCTTACGTGGATGTACTGTTCCAACGGTCAAAAATTGTGGGGCTATGGTTAATTAATTCCTTACGGCGGAGATAATAAGTTAATCAAAACGGTAACTTTATTATTTAGAGTTTGATTTGTTTCCATCCTATTTAAGGAAACTCTCCCTATTTCCCCGCCCTTTACCATATTTGAGATTCCTCATTCGCTTTTACACCACAATCTTTTTAACAAACCACACACTCAAAGCGAATTCTTCTCTACCACTCATCATGGCTAATCGACTCACTGTTAGCAAACACAATATGATCGCTAACTTGGACAAGACAAGGGATAATGTTGATTTTCACGCGATCATTGATTTTTTAACTGGGTCTTCCATCAACTACTCTATTTTAGTTGACCCTGATGTTATTGGTCCCTGGATGCAAGAATTTTGGGCTACTGCAACGATTGAAGATGATTCGTTGATTAGGGCTACGGTTGCTGGACGAACTATTCGGATTTCTGAGGCCACGATTAGGGATGTTTTGATGTTCAATGATGAAGGGGGGCTGTTCGTTTTGAAAAACAAGTGCTTTGGGACACTTTAAGTGATATAGGTTATGAAGGAGATCTGACGAAACTTACTTTTCAAAAGCCTTTGTTTTGTTCTCATTGGAAGTACCTCATTCACGTTTTACTTCATTGTTTAAGTCCCAAGAGTACTTCTTTTGATCAATTTGGTCAAAATATTGCATCTGCATTAGTGGGTTTGGCTACCGATCAAAGATTCAACTTTTCACGACTAATTCTTGATGGTATGCTTACACATATTGCTAATGGTTCGCCATTCTTAATGTATCCAAGGTTTGTTCAGTTATTTTTGAACAATCAACTTGAGGATGTCCCTAAACCTCAAAGTTTTTTACCCACTGTCAAACTTCCACCAAAGGTGTTTACTTTTCTCTCTAAACAAAGTGTCAAGTTTTCTGGAACCAACACACCTTTGACTGTTCATATATTGGGGGTTGCACAAGTTGTTAGAGATGCAGAGCAAGAGCAAGAAGCAAATTCTGAATCAGCAAGCCAAGAGTCTCCAGTTTCAAGAGAAGTTAGTATTCCTCAACCTACTGCTTCTCAACATACTGCTTCTCCACATTCTGCTACTCGGGAAGATACTGCTCCTATGGACATTCCTACTCATGAGGAGTCAGACCAAGGTATGCATCAACCACCATCTCCTAATGATTATTCTTCCACAAATATGTCTAAGCAATTTGAAGAAGAGGAGACAGAGTTGGATAATTATGCTTTAACAAGGGAGTTAAAGAGGCTGAAAAAGGAGGAGTGAGGCTCAAGCTGCTAAGATAGTCAAGTTAAAGACTAAGTTTCAAAGATTGAAGAAGTTTGTTTGGCCACTAGTTCAACATCATAGATTATGGGTAAAGTCTCAGAAGCAGAGTGGTCAGAAACCTAAGAAGTATTCTCAGTCAAAGAAGACAAAATCTAAGAAGCAATCTTTATTCCAATTGGGGAGGAATTTCGAGAATTTGAATGAAGATGATGCTGGTTTTGAACAAGATTTTGAACAAGATGCTGGATTTATGGATGATACTCAGAGGACACCACCTGAACATATTCCTCAAGATACTGCTGAGAGGAAGAGTGATGAAACAGAGCAAATCAATTTGGAAGAAGCTACTGTTGAAGTAAGAAGTGGTGATACTGAGGAAATAAACTTGGAAGGAGCTGAAGCTGAAAGTACTGCTCAACAAGGTACTGAGAGGCAATTCACTATTACACCTAGAACTTTAGATTTTGAAGAATATATTGGTCCTTCAAGACAAGTTCAAGAGGAAGTTGGCCCTTCTAAAACAGCTCAGGAAGAAGATGTTATAGCTCATACTAACAGTGATGATGAAACAATTGTTGACATTATGCTTAATATGTCAAGTCAAAGAGGCATCAGTATTCATGAGGTTGAACAACAACAACAACATCATACTTCTTCTCAACCTACACAAGAGATAGATCCAAAAGATAAAGGTAAAGGGATTTTGGTAGAAAAGAAGAAGAAGAAGATGACTTTGGCACAATTAAGAGAAATTCAGATTGCCAAAGGTGAAGAAGCAGCTAGACTATTGCAAGCTCAGATAGATGCTGAAGAATCAAGGAAGATTGTTCAATCACAAAGGCCAATTAGTAAAGCTAGAGAAAGGAATGATATGATGGCTTATTTGAAAGGTCGAGGATATACAGGTTTAGTCAGATTGACATATACAGAGATGAAGGATCTGTATGATGCTGTTAGAGAAGCTATTCAAAAAGATCTTGCAAGCATTATTTCTTTTGAAGATAAGGAGCTTGAAGATAAAAGAAAGGAAAGAGCTGTTACAAGGAGCTCAAAGAGGAAAAGAACAACTGATGAACAACCATCAAAGAAGTTCAAGGAAGCTGTTGAATTAAGAACAGACACAGTTGATGAGCTAAGGAATTATCTTAGAGTTGTTGACTTTGAAAATCCAAAATTGAAAGAAGATACTGATAAGAAGTCCAAGATATCTACTTTTTCAGTTGTAGAATCACAAGAAGGAAATTATCTGATCTTTCATAGACAAGATGGAAGTTTTAGAGTGTTCAATTCATTGTGGGATATATTACATCTGATTGATAGAGATGATATGCTTCAGTTATATCTCCAAGTACAAACTTATTTTGAGCATATTCCACCACAAGGAGTAGGTTTGATATTATTAGGAGATCTCACAACAATCTGGGAGACAGAAGAAACAAAGGACAGTACTTTGTGGGAAAATCAAGATAACTGGGAGATTAACAGATGGAGATTCTTTGAATCAGTTGGAATACATGTTTTGGAGTTAGAAGATGGCACTATGATTCATATGCTAGCAGAACAGAGATATCCACTCACAAGAGATCTGATGATCAGAATGCTAGAGCATGGCATGGAAGTGGAACAAGAGGATGAAGTAGCATTGATGGTCATAAAATTATTCATCAAGTGGACAACTGAATCTGAAGATTAATGCATAACTACTGGTATGGTTTAATTATTATATAAATCTTTTGAAAAATAAGTACTTTCTTCAAAGTACTGCTAGTCAAACAGTACTTTCTCAAAGTACTGCTTGCAGTATAAAACCAGTAAAGTCTTTTGATAAAATCAGTAATTTTTGATAAGTGCAAAAACATTTTGAAGCACAAAGATTAAACAGCAACAAATGGTTTTAGAAGCAACAGCATGGTGTTAGTACTTGTACTACACAACAAATGGTAATCAACTCACCATGTTTAATAAACAAGAAAGAGTTTGACTCATCATGAGGGTACGACTCTTATGTGATTATCAAATCCGTTTTTAGTTGGCAATTTACTAAAAATTGTATGGTTTTCAACTCACCATATCTATATTAGTGAAGAGTTGGCTAGCCCACAAGATAATGGCTTTGTGGTAAAGGCTGTGGAAAACCATTATATGGTAATTAGTTCACCATGGTAGTGATTGTACTAAAAGAACTAGCTAGTCCAAAAGCAAACGGCTATTTGGTAAAGACTACTCAAATCCGTTGATAGCTGATGATTTGCTAAAAATCATATGGTTATCAATGTACCATGGTTTTTCCTAAATCTAAACATTGGCTACTCCAGAGTTAATGGCTTTGGTAAAGAGACATCAAAATTCATTAAAGTTTTCGATGATTCACCTCTCACAGGAGTTAACACACCTGGAAGTGATGAGAATAGTATGGAACTTTTAAGATCTGATGTACCTATTGTCAATATGATGCTGAGTTGCTGAAAAGATATGATGCTGAAAAGAATTGTTGCTGATGAAGATTGAAGATACTGATTGCATTGATGATGACAAAACAACAACGAGACAGATTTCAAAGATACAACCTTTCCTTGAAGATAAAGTGTTGAAGTTAAAGACATACAAAGGAACTTGAAATCAAGCAAGTAGAATTCAAGTTAGGGGAGGATTGTTGGGCTATGAAATATCAAAGTACTGTGAAATATCAAAGTACTGCTACTCAAGTCAAAGTACTGCTGTTCGACTAAAGTACTGCTGCTCGTTGAAGGACTGCTATGCAAATAGTTTAAGGACTAATGTGTAATTCTAGAATGTTCGTATTAGATTAGAGTTATAATTAGAATTACTTGTCGTTCAAGTATTGTAAACCGACTAGGGTTTTCCTTGTACCTATAAAAGGATCCCTAGGTTGGCATTAGAGATACGATTTTAGATATACAATTATAAGTGATTAGAGAGAAGTATTAGTCGATTGTTAGAAGTATTAGTGATTAGAGTTTGTTAGTGAATCTGTGTAAGAAAGCAGGTTCAAGGTTTTAATAATATTCAAAGTTGTTTATTAATTCTTCTTAGCTTTGTTGAAGTAGATTCCGCATACTTAGCAAAGTATATCAGTGTTTCATTATTAATAGTTTTGAATTCATTCAAAGTTGTTAAACCGTAGACAAGCTACAAGTTAGTTTGGTCAGAGTATATCGATCCAACAAGTGGTATCAGAGCTTGTGTGGAGACTCTGATTAAGAAGAAACCCTTAAAACCGATTTATCAACAAACCCTCAACAATGTCAACTGAAGCTGCACCTATCCCATCCATCACCTCACTCAGAATTCCTATCATCAAGAAGGGAGAATATGATCTCTGGAGCATGAAGATGAGACAGTACCTTGCTATTACGGACCATGCTCTATGGGATGTGATTGTCAATGGTAATGTTGTTCTTGATGAACCTTTACAAGTTGAAGGACAACCCAAACCACCTCAACCAACCTTGCCAGCAGCTACAAAGGGAAATCAAGATAAGGCTCTCAACATACTGTTGTCTGCTATTCCTGATGGTCACCTACTGAAGTTCCATGATGCTAAGGATGCAAAGCAATTGTGGGCTGCGATCAAGACAAGATTTGGAGGTAATGATGCTTCAAAGAAGATGCATAGAAACTTATTGAAGCAGCAGTTTGAAACCTTCACTGTTGGTGAAAGAGAAGGTCTTGATGCTGCCTATGACAGATTCCAAAATCTACTTAGTATGCTAGAACTGTATGGAGCAGAGGTATCTGTTGAAGATGCAAATTTGAAGTTCTTAAGGAGTTTGCCATCTGTCTGGCATGTGGTTGCTACTATGATTAGAGGACAACCTGGATTGGAGTCTATGGACTTTGATGATCTCTATAACAATTTGAAAGTGTACGAGCAAGAGATGAATGGTCACAGTTCTCAGAAAACTCACAACATAGCTTTTGTGTCTTCTGAAAACAGAAGCAGTACTTCCACTAAAAGTACTGCTTATCCTTCTCAAAGTACTGTTGGTGATTCACAGCATGTTTGCACAACCACAACTACCCCCAACCCATCACCAACAAACAAAACCAATTCTGATGATATTGTATGTTCCTTCTTTGCACAACAAGCCACTTTACCTGTTACCTATCAAGAAGACTTGTTGCAGATTGAAGAAGATGCTTTAGAAGAGATTGACATAAGATGGCAAGTAGCTATGATCACTGCTAGGATCAAGAAGTTCATGAACAAGACAGGAAGGGGAATTGATTTCAAAGCCAAACAAGGTATAACTTTTGACAAATCCAAGATTGAATGTTTCAATTGTCAAAAGCTTGGACACTTTGCAAGGGAATGCAAGTTTGCAAAATATCAGGCAAACAGGATGATTGAACAACCCAAGGTTGAAAGAAAGGAGGTTCCTATTACTGAATCACAACCAAAAGCTTTGGTGGCTCAAGAAAATTTAGCAGAGATTGACTGGAGTGCTGAATTTGATGATGAACCTGTAACCTATTCTATGGTTGCAATGGAAGAGTTTGATTGGGGCACAGCTTTTGATGAGGAACCAGGATATGCTGCTTTGGAATCAAGAGATGGTCTTGGAAGCTTTGACTGGAGCTTGGAGGATGAAGATGAACCTGTTCAGATTGCTATGGTAGCTACTTCACCAAGTTCATCCAATGTCTCTGAGGTATGCTCTAAGTGTAATGATGTTTATCAAAAGTTGCTTAAAGAATATGTGACTGAAAGAGATAATTGTAGAACAGCTAGGTCTGAGGTAGCTGGTTATCAATTAACTTTAGAGTCAATGGAAGCCAAAATATTAACACATGAAAATAATGAAATGGCTTGGGCAGAAAAATATGAGCAACAAGATTACCAATTGAAATTAAGTGAATGGAAGTTAGGATGTAAGGTGTCTGAATTAGAAAAGATTACTAAGGAAAGAGATACTTTGTTAGAAAAACTTGGTAGTATTAAACAGGCTAGTCTATCACATGTTCAATTTGTTGAAAAACAAAGAGTCATAAACAGTAGAGCTGGACTAGGTTATGGTGAAGATAGTAGTTCAGATGAGACCTCACCTAGTGATAAGGAAGAAACACCACCTAGTGATAAGGAAGAGATTCCACCTAGTGATGATGACCTTACAAGCTCAGAAGAAAACACATCTAGGAATGAGGAACCAATTAGTGAATCACCTCCTAAGTTTAAGAAAGATAAGGAGTACCACTCAGTTCCTCCACCCACTGGTCAGTTTCAACCACTTAGGACAGATGTTTCTCGTTATGGTGTAGACAACCTAGAGTTTAGGAAGAAGATTACTAGTTCTGAGAAACCTAAGAATGATTTTCAAAGGGGTAATGATCAAAATTTTCCTACAGCCTTTCAAAAACAAGCAGTACCTCCAAAAACTTTTCAAAGTACTGCTGGACATTCAGCAGTACCTCCAAGAGAAACTTTTCAAAATACTGCTCACTATAGGAAATCTTTTAATCATAGAAGAGGATTTGGGAATATGGAGAGAAAGTTATGTTATGTATGCTATAGTCCTGATCATTTGATTAAGCACTGTGACTTACACTCAGAATACTTAAGTCAGTTTCCAAAGAATAGGTCTACCACCCATAAGCCAAGAGAGACTAGACCAGTTTGGAATCACTCAAATAGGGTTAACCATAGTAATTTCTCCAAAGACTATAGGTACCCTCACCAGAAAAGGATGTTTTCCAAATCACCAGTACCTTCACACACTGATAAGTCTCAAGAAGTACCTTCTCAAAGGACTGATAAGTTTTCACCCACTCATGGTACTGCTAACACTTTTTCACATAGAAGACCTAAGAGATTCAATTCATATAAAAGGTCTTACACCTCAAGCAGAGTACCTAGATCAGAGAAACCTAAGGTCAAACGAATTGGGTTAAGAAAGAAAGTACTGATGGGGAACAAGAAGTACTTTCATCAGATAAGGGTGAAACAGGGAGTGTTGTTGATAATACAACACAGGACATGGGACCAACTCAAATAATCATTGACCATGCCTTTAAAACCAGTGGAGATTACATACTGAAGGAATTCAAGTATGTCACTCCACAAGGGGAACACAAGTCAGTAATGGCTTGGGTTCCTAAAAGACACTAACCCTTTCTTTTACTGTGCAGGGCAACCCAGAAGAGGAGCTTAAAGATCATATTATTGTTGATAGTGGTTGCTCTGGCAGTATGACAGGGGACAAGGAGATCCTGTCAGATTTTAAGGCATATTATGGAGGAAGAGTTGCATTTGGTAATGATCCTGATGGAGGAAGAATCACTGGCAAAGGAACAATCAAGGCTGGATGTATTGATTTTGAGAATGTTAGATATGTGAAGGAGCTCAAGTTCAATCTTTTATCAGTATCTCAGATTTGTGACAAGAAGTACCCAATTCTGTTCACTGATACAGAATGTCTCATTCTCTCCCCTGAGTTCAAATTTGTTGATGATCACTTGGTAACATTGAGAGTACCAAGAACCAATGATGTGTACAGTTTAGACTTAAAGAGTCTCAATTCTGCTGGAAGAGCAACATGTTTAGTAGCAAAGGCATCATTGAAAGAAGCACATCTGTGGCACAGAAGACTTGGTCATGTTAATTTTAAGAACATCAACAAGCTGGTCAAAGGAAATTTAGTTAGAGGTTTACCTTCCAAAACATTCAAGACTGATCATTCATGCTTGGCTTGCAAGAAGGGTAAACAACATAAAGCTTCATGTAAGAAGCTTGGGGAAAGAGATATTAGAGAACCTTTGGAGTTGCTACACATGGATCTGTTTGGACCAGTTTCAGTAGAGAGTTTAAACAAGAAGAAGTACTGCTTGGTTGTGACAGATGATTGTAGCAGATTTAGTTGGGTCTTTTTCTTGGGATTCAAAGATGAAACCTTTGATGCTATTCATGACCTGATAGTAGCCCTTGAAAATCAATTAAGACTCAAAGTAAGAGGTATTAGATGTGATAATGGAACAGAATTCAAGAACAAGCATATGGATGAATTCTGTGCCAAGAAAGGGATCAAGAGAGAGTTTAGCATTGCTAGAACACCCCAGCAAAATGGAGTTGCAGAAAGAAAGAACAGGACTTTGATAGAAGCAGCTAGAACAATGCTTGCAGATTCCCAATTACCTATTCTCTTTTGGGCTGAAGCCATAAGTACTGCTTGCTATGTGTTAAATAGAGTTTCAGTAACTAAACCTCAGATGAAGACACCTTATGAGTTACTAATGGGAAAGAAACCAAACATTCATTTTCTAAAACCTTTTGGCTGCTCTCAGACTATTCTTAATACCATTGACTCTCTGGGAAAATTTGATGGTAAGTCAGATGAAGGATATCTATTGGGTTATTGTACAAATAGCAAAGGTTTTAGAGTTTATAACAGGAATACCAAAAAGGTACAAGATTGTCTTCATGTTGAATTTTTGGAAAATAAGGAAACTCAGAAAGGTAAAGGTCCTGATTGGATGTTTGATCTTGATCTTAAGTTCACTCCATCTATGAATTATGTTCCTGTTAGAGAAGAGAATCAGGCTAATCACAAAGAAGATGATTCACAGTACATTGTTCATGGAGTCAATGTTACACCTGAAGATGTTCCTGATAAAGAACCTGAAGTTACTGATGAGGAACAAAGTACTGCTCACCCAACTAATACAGTATCTGATGAAGATCAAGCAATACAAGATGAACTTAATAGGATGCTTTTTCAAGAAACTATAGCACAATCCTATGAAGATGAACAAAGGAAGGCTTATGAAGCTGCAAAGAAAAAGAGTAAATTTCAAGATACTGTCCACAGTACTTTAGATCAAAGTACTGCTGATCCTTTTGACAGTACTTCTGGTGTGTTAGAGCAATCAAATTGGAACAATGCTGATAATTCCAATGTTGATGATAATGATTTGGATAATGCTAACATTCCTGGATTAGAAGAAGTTGATGATGAGTTTAATCCAGAAGGTATTTTCTCCAATGAAGGGATTGATTTTACTAACTTGGAGTCTGATCTTCCAGTACCACCAACTCCTACATTGAGAGTTCATAAAGCTCATCCTCAAAGTAACATTATTGGATCACCCTCTTCAGGAGTGGTTACAAAGAACAAAGTTAAAGGACTTTCTAAGCAACATACTGCTTTACTTAGCTTTGTTTACAAACAAAACAGGATGAATCACAAGGATCAACAAACATGCCTGTTTGCTTGCTTTCTATCTCAAGAAGAACCCAAGAAGGTAGCTCAAGCTTTAGCTGATGAAAGTTGGGTTGAAGCCATGCAAGAGGAGCTTCTACAATTCAAGCTTCAAGAAGTCTGGGTATTATGTGATTTACCAGATGGCAAAAGAGTCATTGGTACAAGATGGGTTTTCAGAATCAAAAGAGATGAAAGAGGGAATGTTATCAAAAATAAAGCTAGATTGGTTGCACAAGGATATCGCCAAGAAGAAGGAGTGGATTATGATGAAGTGTTTGCTCCTGTTGCAAGGATAGAGGCAATAAGGTTATTTCTTGCCTTTGCATCATACATGGGATTTCCTGTCTACCAAATGGATGTGAAAAGTGCTTTTCTTTATGGCATAATTTCTGAGGAAGTTTATGTTAAACAACCTCCTGGTTTTGAAGATCCTGCACATCCAAACAAAGTCTATAAGGTGATCAAGGCACTATATTGGCTTCATCAAGCTCCCAGAGCTTGGTATGAGAGACTCTCAAATTTTCTATCACAACATGGTTATAGGAGAGGAGCAATTGATAAGACTTTTTTCATCAAGAGGGATAAGAAAGACATTATGTTAGTCCAAGTATATGTGGATGATATTATATTTGGAGCCACAAAGAAGTCTATGGTGAAAGAATTTGAAGATCTTATGCAGAAGGAGTTTCAAATGAGTTCTATGGGAGAATTAACCTTCTTTTTGGGACTTCAAGTTAAACAAACAAAAGATGGAATCTTCATTAACCAAGAAAAGTATGTTGCAGACATACTTAAAAGATTTGACCTTCCAAATCTCAGGCCTGCCACCACACCCATTGATAACCATAAACCCTTAGGCAAGGATGAAGATGGACAAGCTGTGGATGTCAAGCTTTATAGATCAATGATTGGTTGTCTTATGTACTTAACTGCATCAAGACCTGACATCATGTTTGCTGTTTGCTTGTGTGTAAGATATCAGGTTACACCCAAGGTTTCACATATGTATGCAGTCAAGAGGATTTTTTGATATCTCAAGCATCAACCAAAGTTAGGATTATGGTATCCTAAGGAGTCACCTTTTCACTTGGAAGCTTTTTCAGATAGTGACTATGCAGGTGATAATTATGATAGAAGATCAACCTCAGGAGGATGTCAATATCTTGGAAGAAGATTAGTTTCCTGGCAATGTAAGAAGCAAACCATTGCTGCATCCTCCTCTACTGAAGCAGAATATGTTGCTGCTGCAAGCTGTTGTGGACAAGTTTTGTGGATGCAAAATCAACTCTTGGATTATGGATTCAATTTCAAAAATACTCCTATCAACATTGATAATGAGAGTACCATCTGCATTGTGAAGAATCCAGTTTATCACTCCAAGACCAAGCATATTCAGATTAGGCATCACTTCATTCGGGATTGTTATGAGCACATGCTTATAAATGTGGTCAAGGTTCACACAGATGATAATGTAGCTGATCTACTCACTAAGGGATTTGATGTTTCAAGATTCAACCACTTAGTTGTGAGCATTGGGATGATTAACTATTAGGCTACATTTGAGGGGAGGCTTTAGTATTAGTTAGTATACTTTCTTTTAGTTCTTAATGAAAGTATTGGTTTTTAGTAATTTAGTTTAGCCTATATGTTGTATTTGAGGGGAGGCAACATAAGCTATTAGTTAGAACTTAAGCATGAACCATTTACAAGTTCTTGGTTTTAGTTTGGAGTGTTGATTGTGGATAAGAAGATGGAACGTACTGCTTTGTTTCTTAAAGTACTGCCTCAGCAAAGTACTGCTTCAACGTACTGCTTACGTGGATGTACTGTTCCAACGGTCAAAAATTGTGGGGCTATGGTTAATTAATTCCTTACGGCGGAGATAATAAGTTAATCAAAACGGTAACTTTATTATTTAGAGTTTGATTTGTTTCCATCCTATTTAAGGAAACTCTCCCTATTTCCCCGCCCTTTACCATATTTGAGATTCCTCATTCGCTTTTACACCACAATCTTTTTAACAAACCACACACTCAAAGCGAATTCTTCTCTACCACTCATCATGGCTAATCGACTCACTGTTAGCAAACACAATATGATCGCTAACTTGGACAAGACAAGGGATAATGTTGATTTTCACGCGATCATTGATTTTTTAACTGGGTCTTCCATCAACTACTCTATTTTAGTTGACCCTGATGTTATTGGTCCCTGGATGCAAGAATTTTGGGCTACTGCAACGATTGAAGATGATTCGTTGATTAGGGCTACGGTTGCTGGACGAACTATTCGGATTTCTGAGGCCACGATTAGGGATGTTTTGATGTTCAATGATGAAGGGGGGCTGTTCGTTTTGAAAAACAAGTGCTTTGGGACACTTTAAGTGATATAGGTTATGAAGGAGATCTGACGAAACTTACTTTTCAAAAGCCTTTGTTTTGTTCTCATTGGAAGTACCTCATTCACGTTTTACTTCATTGTTTAAGTCCCAAGAGTACTTCTTTTGATCAATTTGGTCAAAATATTGCATCTGCATTAGTGGGTTTGGCTACCGATCAAAGATTCAACTTTTCACGACTAATTCTTGATGGTATGCTTACACATATTGCTAATGGTTCGCCATTCTTAATGTATCCAAGGTTTGTTCAGTTATTTTTGAACAATCAACTTGAGGATGTCCCTAAACCTCAAAGTTTTTTACCCACTGTCAAACTTCCACCAAAGGTGTTTACTTTTCTCTCTAAACAAAGTGTCAAGTTTTCTGGAACCAACACACCTTTGACTGCTCATATATTGGGAGTTGCACAAGTTGTTAGAGATGCAGAGCAAGAGCAAGAAGCAAATTCTGAATCAGCAAGCCAAGAGTCTCCAGTTTCAAGAGAAGTTAGTATTCCTCAACCTACTGCTTCTCAACATACTGCTTCTCCACATTCTGCTACTCGGGAAGATACTGCTCCTATGGACATTCCTACTCATGAGGAGTCAGACCAAGGTATGCATCAACCACCATCTCCTAATGATTATTCTTCCACAAATATGTCTAAGCAATTTGAAGAAGAGGAGACAGAGTTGGATAATTATGCTTTAACAAGGGAGTTAAAGAGGCTGAAAAAGGAGAGTGAGGCTCAAGCTGCTAAGATAGTCAAGTTAAAGACTAAGTTTCAAAGATTGAAGAAGTTTGTTTGGCCACTAGTTCAACATCATAGATTATGGGTAAAGTCTCAGAAGCAGAGTGGTCAGAAACCTAAGAAGTATTCTCAGTCAAAGAAGACAAAATCTAAGAAGCAATCTTTATTCCAATTGGGGAGGAATTTCGAGAATTTGAATGAAGATGATGCTGGTTTTGAACAAGATTTTGAACAAGATGCTGGATTTATGGATGATACTCAGAGGACACCACCTGAACATATTCCTCAAGATACTGCTGAGAGGAAGAGTGATGAAACAGAGCAAATCAATTTGGAAGAAGCTACTGTTGAAGTAAGAAGTGGTGATACTGAGGAAATAAACTTGGAAGGAGCTGAAGCTGAAAGTACTGCTCAACAAGGTACTGAGAGGCAATTCACTATTACACCTAGAACTTTAGATTTTGAAGAATATATTGGTCCTTCAAGACAAGTTCAAGAGGAAGTTGGCCCTTCTAAAACAGCTCAGGAAGAAGATGTTATAGCTCATACTAACAGTGATGATGAAACAATTGTTGACATTATGCTTAATATGTCAAGTCAAAGAGGCATCAGTATTCATGAGGTTGAACAACAACAACAACATCATACTTCTTCTCAACCTACACAAGAGATAGATCCAAAAGATAAAGGTAAAGGGATTTTGGTAGAAAAGAAGAAGAAGAAGATGACTTTGGCACAATTAAGAGAAATTCAGATTGCCAAAGGTGAAGAAGCAGCTAGACTATTGCAAGCTCAGATAGATGCTGAAGAATCAAGGAAGATTGTTCAATCACAAAGGCCAATTAGTAAAGCTAGAGAAAGGAATGATATGATGGCTTATTTGAAAGGTCGAGGATATACAGGTTTAGTCAGATTGACATATACAGAGATGAAGGATCTGTATGATGCTGTTAGAGAAGCTATTCAAAAAGATCTTGCAAGCATTATTTCTTTTGAAGATAAGGAGCTTGAAGATAAAAGAAAGGAAAGAGCTGTTACAAGGAGCTCAAAGAGGAAAAGAACAACTGATGAACAACCATCAAAGAAGTTCAAGGAAGCTGTTGAATTAAGAACAGACACAGTTGATGAGCTAAGGAATTATCTTAGAGTTGTTGACTTTGAAAATCCAAAATTGAAAGAAGATACTGATAAGAAGTCCAAGATATCTACTTTTTCAGTTGTAGAATCACAAGAAGGAAATTATCTGATCTTTCATAGACAAGATGGAAGTTTTAGAGTGTTCAATTCATTGTGGGATATATTACATCTGATTGATAGAGATGATATGCTTCAGTTATATCTCCAAGTACAAACTTATTTTGAGCATATTCCACCACAAGGAGTAGGTTTGATATTATTAGGAGATCTCACAACAATCTGGGAGACAGAAGAAACAAAGGACAGTACTTTGTGGGAAAATCAAGATAACTGGGAGATTAACAGATGGAGATTCTTTGAATCAGTTGGAATACATGTTTTGGAGTTAGAAGATGGCACTATGATTCATATGCTAGCAGAACAGAGATATCCACTCACAAGAGATCTGATGATCAGAATGCTAGAGCATGGCATGGAAGTGGAACAAGAGGATGAAGTAGCATTGATGGTCATAAAATTATTCATCAAGTGGACAACTGAATCTGAAGATTAATGCATAACTACTGGTATGGTTTAATTATTATATAAATCTTTTGAAAAATAAGTACTTTCTTCAAAGTACTGCTAGTCAAACAGTACTTTCTCAAAGTACTGCTTGCAGTATAAAACCAGTAAAGTCTTTTGATAAAATCAGTAATTTTTGATAAGTGCAAAAACATTTTGAAGCACAAAGATTAAACAGCAACAAATGGTTTTAGAAGCAACAGCATGGTGTTAGTACTTGTACTACACAACAAATGGTAATCAACTCACCATGTTTAATAAACAAGAAAGAGTTTGACTCATCATGAGGGTACGGCTCTTATGTGATTATCAAATCCGTTTTTAGTTGGCAATTTACTAAAAATTGTATGGTTTTCAACTCACCATATCTATATTAGTGAAGAGTTGGCTAGCCCACAAGATAATGGCTTTGTGGTAAAGGCTGTGGAAAACCATTATATGGTAATTAGTTCACCATGGTAGTGATTGTACTAAAAGAACTAGCTAGTCCAAAAGCAAACGGCTATTTGGTAAAGACTACTCAAATCCGTTGATAGCTGATGATTTGCTAAAAATCATATGGTTATCAATGTACCATGGTTTTTCCTAAATCTAAACATTGGCTACTCCAGAGTTAATGGATTTGGTAAAGAGACATCAAAATCCATTAAAGTTTTCGATGATTCACCTCTCACAGGAGTTAACACACCTGGAAGTGATGAGAATAGTATGGAACTTTTAAGATCTGATGTACCTATTGTCAATATGATGCTGAGTTGCTGAAAAGATATGATGCTGAAAAGAATTGTTGCTGATGAAGATTGAAGATACTGATTGCATTGATGATGACAAAACAACAACGAGACAGATTTCAAAGATACAACCTTTCCTTGAAGATAAAGTGTTGAAGTTAAAGACATACAAAGGAACTTGAAATCAAGCAAGTAGAATTCAAGTTAGGGGAGGATTGTTGGGCTATGAAATATCAAAGTACTGTGAAATATCAAAGTACTGCTACTCAAGTCAAAGTACTGCTGTTCGACTAAAGTACTGCTGCTCGTTGAAGGACTGCTATGCAAATAGTTTAAGGACTAATGTGTAATTCTAGAATGTTCGTATTAGATTAGAGTTATAATTAGAATTACTTGTCGTTCAAGTATTGTAAACCGACTAGGGTTTTCCTTGTGCCTATAAAAGGATCCCTAGGTTGGCATTAGAGATACGATTTTAGATATACAATTATAAGTGATTAGAGAGAAGTATTAGTCGATTGTTAGAAGTATTAGTGATTAGAGTTTGTTAGTGAATCTGTGTAAGAAAGCAGGTTCAAGGTTTTAATAATATTCAAAGTTGTTCTTCTTAGCTTTGTTGAAGTAGATTCCGCATACTTAGCAAAGTATATCAGTGTTTCATTATTAATAGTTTTGAATTTATTCAAAGTTGTTAAACCGTAGACAAGCTACAAGTTAGTTTGGTCAGAGTATATCGATCCAACTTAAATATAGTTGATAAACGTCTCCGGCACGCAACCTAGGTGAATATGTCAAGTTTCAGTACTCGTGTTCAATTATACGTGAGTTTTAATGTTTGTATTATAATGTTTTGTTAACGGTTAAATGTTGAATGAGACAACAAGATGTCTCTTCAAAAGTTGGTGGATGATAAGATTTTATCATATTTCATATTCTTATGTTTATGTTTCGCTTGTTCGTTCATCGGTATATAAATATTTCATATATATATAAGTTTTATAAAAATCCCGAGTTGTTAAATATATTCCTTATATAAGTTTTATAACAAAATCCGAATCATTAAGTGGTGAAATATATTATCGAAGTGTATATAAAAATATTGTACTTTATACCCTTGAACTTTTATAAAAATGACAACTTTTATCCTTCAACTTTGGGGAAATGACAGTTTTTACCCTATAGTTTCAAAAATGACAATTTATACCCACAACTATGGGTTGTTGACAAAACAGCCCTTATATTAATATCTTTGTAAAATTTACACTTTCGGCCCAAGAAAACTCCAAATTTTAGTTTTGACAAGTTTTTACCTTTAAAACTTTATTATATTTCGTTAAATGTCCTAAATTCGTTTTAGACACGTTTTTAATTTAGAAAAAGGCACGACTTGCTACGACTCGTTCATGTAAGTTATAATAAGTTTGAAAATAAGATAATAAGGGCTTATTTGTTTATATTTTAGCTTATAGCTTTTCAGAAATCAAAAATAGAAATAAAAGGGTGCGTTTGGTTTTATGCCCAAATCGCCCAAAAGAAAAATAAATATAGGCGAGGCCTTTCGACATTTTTACAACGTTCTTGATTCTATTAATAGTTTGCTGGGTGATCTTTTAAATGATTCAAATCCGAAGTTCTAAAGCTTTGTCATTTCATCACAATAATTATTCAAAGAGGAGGGTTTGGGCGCTATAATAGGGTGCGTTAGTTTTATTGTGCGACTAGCCCAGAAAAGGGCTCAATTAAGGATGGGGCGAGACAAGGTTTTTGCAACGTTTTTATTTCTTTAATATCTATGCTGGGAGGTCGTTAAAGTGGCAAAGTTCCAGATTTTATAGTGTTCATTTGATGTTCGAACTAGATGGCAAAACATGGTCTCTTGGGCAGGTTTCTCGATAAAAAATAGAAAAAAAAAAGAAAAAAAAAAACATTTGGTTTTTGGTTTCTAAGCTTATGGCTTTATTTTTATGACATCTTAATATGATCATAAGTCTATTTATTTGGTTCCTAGGGTGTTTCATAAATCGTGGTTCAAAAATATCCGAAAATTTTAATTAAGGATTTTTAGTTTTGTTAGCTCACGACAAGGAAAAAGGGGCCAAATAACTATGTGATGTTTAACTGTTTTGAAAAGGGTTATGGGGGCGTTTTATAGTGTCCTGGGTGGTGATTAAAAAGGCTCTTTGGTTGGGGCTAGTATCTAAATCTCGGGGTAGAAAAGTGAGGCACGAGTTGGGGGTTTGGGATGGATTTGGCGACAAGACCAGGAAAAAGGAAAGCAAATCTGATTTTTTTTTACAAAGTCTCTAGCTTGTGTTTATAACTTATTATATGGTTGATTTACTTGTTTTAATGTAACAATTTATAGCTTTTGAGCTCATATGGTTTTACAAAGTAATAAAAGTGTTTGTGTGTTTACTGATCATTACAGAAGTATTTCAAAACATATTTTTAGCCTATGTTTCTAGTTAGGACTTGGTTAGTATCATGTTTAGACATATTTAAGACTTATAAAAAGTATTGAAATAGGTTAAGAAAACTTACAAGCTAAAAAGTGATTATGGAAAGTTTTTGACAGAATGTTTTGAAACTGGAATTTCCTAGCTTTCCTCTCTTACTAATTTCTTGGATAACCTTCCTTTGCTTCTATTTGGGACTTCTAGATAGTTGAGTGTGTTTTTGTTTTGTGCATTTCGAATAAGATGAAGAAAAGGAAGAATGGTGTGGTCGATTTATATAATGGTGGTGTTAGGATTTTCAAAAGTTCTTGGTCATCATGTGGAAAGGAGGGGGAACATGGTGATGTGGTTTATTGGAGGTTAAGCGGTGTCAAGGGATGGTGGTTATGTGTTTCAACACTAAGCCAAAGAAACTACCTAACATTTTACTATGGTAAGACTATCAAGAGACATGGTGATGTGTAATACCCAAAAATCTAAATCATGCAAAATGACCAAAATGCCCCTGTAACTTAAAATTTGATTAATAGGTACATAAAAGCATCAAATAAATCCCAAACCTTTGGAAATGAGCAACATATGAAGTAAGATAATTTGTGCATGAGCATTTTAATATTTTTGCATGTATAAAAATACTTATCACACAAAAATACAATATAGGCCGAAAATACATATTTAATTATTTGTTTTGTATTTAAAAGGTATAAAATCAAGGATAAATATCAAATAATAAGGAAATCAATCACAAATCAGTAAATTGGTTCCACTAATCACTCATGGGCCGAAAATCATGCCCTCCCCTCAATCTCTATACACGGTTTTATATTGTTTCCCTTTTTACATATTCTTTAACCCTAAACACCAAAACAAAACTCCCATTCGGCCACCACAACTTCCACGACTTTTTGGCAATTTTTCCTGGATACTATGGAGCTAGAAAAAGGTTAGAAAAATAGGAGTTCGAATTCTTGAAGCTTGGTTTGGTTGCTTTTGATTTTTGTTCGTGTTTCATCCCTAGCCGAGAGGAATAATCCTCCACATCTCAGCCGATCATTCTAAAGGCTACCTGGTATTTTTGCAACACTCTTTACATCATATATGATCTATATAAAATGGTTATAATGATCCATGCATGCTATTCTAATCGTATGAGTTTATACGAATCTAAAACCCTAAAAACGGGCAAAAACTATATACGGCTAATATGAATTTTACGAACCTCAAACTTATTTTTACCATGTGTAATATGTTATATATGATCTGTGAAAAATGGATTTGGAATTATTTGAAGCCTAGAACTCGATTTGTAGTTTATTTTGTTTGTTGTTAACCGGCGGTAAATAAAGAAAAAGAAAAGTAAAATCGTAAGAACTAGGGTTTTGGGTTATGATGATTAAATCTGGATAATTATTGTGTTTTAATGATGATTCAATGATTGGTATTGATTTGGAAAAATTAGGGTTGGGTTTTGGCAAATTAAAATGTTACCGATTGGAAAATAAAACTAGAAAGGGTGTGTTTTGTAATTATCTAAACTTGTGGGATATTTTTGTAAGTCTTTTTGGATCAGGGGTGAAACGTGAAAAATATAATATGGGGGTGCTATGTGTAAAAATTGCAAGTAAAAGGTTTAATTGGTAAATTGTAGTTCGAATTGTAATTATTTAAAATAGAGGGACTAAAAGTGTAAATTCTGGGAACTAGAAGGTGATTCGTAAAATAAATTATGTAAAGAGTGTAATGTGAAATTTTGGATACTTAAAGGCTTAATATGTAATTATGAATAAATTTTGATCCGAATTGTAGTTTATAAAATTTAGGGACTTGTTTTGTAATTATGTAAAATTGAAGGGTAATTCATACCATTTGTTAAATTTAAGAGTAATTCTGTAAAGTGGTAAAATTAAAGGCTTGATGTGTAAATATAAATATGGTAAAGGTTAAATTGTGATTTATGTAATTATATGGTTTCTTTTGTAATTAAATTAATTAAAAGGGTATGAATTGTAAAGTGAGGAACTTAAAGGGGTTAAAAGTGTAATTCTGAATAAATTATGTATTAAATGAGTAACCTGAGGTATTTTCATTTTAAACCTTTAACTTTGGTGTATTTACAATTAAAACCTTAAAATATGGAAACTTGTTATATTTAACCCTTGACTTTTATAACTTTGCTAAAATGTACCCTATTTCCATAATGAGGCTTAATTAATGACTTAATCTAATTACTTTGTGGAATTTGTTTAATTATGGAAATTTTCTAAATAAGGAAACTTTCTAAGAATGGAAACTTACTAATTTTGGAAAACCTGCTATAAATGGAAAGTTACTAAAAGTGGAAAGCCGACTAAAATGAGAATTCTGATTTGAAGATGATATTAATATTAAGACGACCATGTATGCGTGTAGATTCGCTGGAGATGGAGTTTGTTTTCGATCTTTAGATATGTTTGCACTTGCGGTATAAGGTACAGATATTCTACCCTTTTTCAGTAAGGGTGTTTTCTTCTCTCATGACTCATTTATCTTGAATCGTTTTAAGATTCCTTAAGCCATTGCTATGTTTCCCCTACACTTTGGTTCATTGTTTGATTCATTTTGACTTTGATGTTCGATATGACCCTTTTTGCTTTGAGCCTCTATAATGATCCATTTGATATTCGTTCGTTACCTTGGGATATTAGTATTCGTATCACTTGCTGCTTCGAAGGTTCATTTGATTTTGGTAACTAGATGTGAAAACCTTTTCAATTATATCATGGAAATGTTTTGAGGAAAAACTATTTTTAAAATGATGTTTATGAAATATGCGCTACCACTTTTAATTGGAATTTGGCTAAGCTTTTATGAAAACTACGTTTAAAGACTACTTTTGTGAAAACCGTTATTAAAGATTATTTTTATGAAAATCATTTGATAAAGATTACTTTAAATGAACCATTTGATTTTGAACCTCCGATGATGACGTAGACTACTTGAACCTTTGCTTTGATATTGGGACTTTGACTATGATTCGATGATTTAGACTATTTGAACCTTTGCTTTGATTTGGACCTTTGACCTTTGACCCTTTAGTTTGATACCCGAGCCAAGTTCGTTTCCTAGCCATGAAGGTAACATGGCCGTGTCATTGATGCACCAGTGGCATGACTCACGTGTGGGTGAGTGATTTCTCACACCGTTCCCATTTTGACATGCGCGCTTTATTATTTATTATGGCCAATATTATTGTTCGGGGGGCGTATGGATGCCTCCTAGGTTCGTGTTCGTATTAGTGGATTTAACATGATTTGATATTATATTGTTGTTCGGTGACTGATGCGTGGGTGCAATCCACGTCTTTAACAAGTTCGGGAGTTAGCTACTCCATTTGAAGAATGAGGACACCCCTCATATTATCTGATTATCTCAGAGGTCTCCCCTCTATATGATTATGAAGACATGGTTACTATATTTGGTTCGTGTTCGGGCTCGTGGTGGATTACTGACCTTTCCTTTTCCCTTTCTTACTTTGTACCTTTGTCTATACCTTATGTTATTCCATTGCACTATACCATATATGTTCGTTTCCTTTTGCTTTCGTTTTCGTTTATATATATCTGTTCACTGGGCTTTTTAAGCTCAGCCGCATTTCTTTTCCTGCGGCAGGTTTAGTAGGGAGCTGGGAATGAGTGGAGAGTACCTTGGACTTAGAAGACTTGATAGTTATTCTGGATTAGAGTTGATTAGAAGATATTATATTTTTAGAATTTGTATTCGCATTTGTAACCTTGTAATTTCAGTATTTCATTTGTAACCTTTGAGATTCTTGTATTACTGTAAATGTATGCTTTGTTTTGATCTGATATGAAACCATTTTTGTGATATCTTTACCCTTGTCGGGTTGGGGTGTTACAATTATGGTATCAGAGAGACAGGCTGCGATTCGTAATACAATTACCCTTGGCCTGTGTAAGTTAGGACCACTAAGTTTTCCCTGTAGGCGCTCGTAAGACAACCTTTGAAAATTGCTTTAAGATTTCCCTATAGGAACGTAAGTTTTGACCAGTGAGGAATGGGTAGACTATAAGGCATTCGTTTAAGTATCTTTGCTTCCGCATCACTCTGATTCGTGCCTTGCTTTTGGTTAGATCCTGTTGATATCACTATTGGAAAGCGAAAGCTTACGTTTTGCACCACCTAAGATTTGAACCTGATTAAATCTTGAAGGCATTGAGAATTTCATAATAATTGCCTGACACTATTTGATCCTCATCTTTTGACTCTGATCTTTGATCCTTTCGTTAATCATTTTGATACCTCTTCGGGCATTCTGAGAACCTCCATGGCGATGACGTATTTGACATATTTTGTTATTTATCTCTTGCTTTTGATAAGTATCTATGAATCTTCCGACACTATTTGATTTCGTTTCACCCATCTCTATCCCTATGAGAAGTCTTGTGGTGTGTAACCACGAGTATAAGAATGTTTCCCCCTCACTTTTGAATGATAAAGATTTGATTTGTGATCCGTCTTTCTTTGGATAGTTAACTTCGGTTTTATTCTGATAAGGAATTGATTGATCGATCACTCCAATATTGACAACTACCCTCCTATGTCTCACCTTTGGCGTTTGAAACAATTTTGAACTCCCTACTACGATTACCGATTGTTAAACCCTTTGCTATCACTATTACTCTGGAGACTCGTGTGTTACTTTCGCGGCTATGAAGTTTTCCTAGAACTCATTTCGTACCCCAATAAATGAATCTTACCTTGGAAGGTATTTGGCACCCTGAGTTTTCTGAATATGATTCGTGACTGAACCACATGTTTTTCCACCGAAGTGTGAAGTAGGATTTGACATGATACCGAGAGATTGTCTAGTCACTAGGCGAAGGTGTCTTTCAGATGTGTCCGGGATCATACCAGTTGATTTGAGCAAACCGGGAAGAGCAGCAACCGAAGACCAGGAAGCAAGTTTGCTTAAGTGTATCTTCTGGGCGTATTGCAGTTTCGTTCGCGATTAAGAAGGATGGTGACAGGAGATATGTAGTGATTACTGGAAGCTGAACCGTATTTCTGTTAGGAACCTTTATTTCTCTACCCTGAAACGTCTATGTATCTGTTCAATTTCAGAGCGCGAAGTTTCTTTCAGATGGAAGTATAAATTGAAGTTATTCTTGAAATCGCCTTCCGTATTTGTAACGACTGCTATGACGGTTAGTGACGCTAATAGTATTAGCTAAAGCTCTGACTGTTTCGTGAATTTGATAAATAATGTTTTCTCGTGAGTACTTGGGCAAATGGCCATTGTATGACTTAATAGTACATTCGGAGACGAGGAAGAGCATGAAAATCATCTTTGCACTTTGTTAGGAAATTCGTCGATCATTTGCACATTCTGAGAAATTGGTATTTGTGAGACAACGATGTTCTTAATTGAGGATATCTCTTTAAATCCCACAAGTTTTGAAAACTATCACCAAGTGGTCAAGACCGATAACAGAATGGAGAACTGAAACCCTTTGAGCTTTGCAGAAGAATTCTGAATGATGTTCACAAGTTGCGATACCATTGAGAAATTTCGTGAACCGAGAGAAACAACTTAGTTTGATTGAGAATGGAGTTTCCATACCTTCGGGCGGAACAAATTTTGGGGCATTCCAGGAAGAGACTCGGTTTTACTCCCTTACGGCACAGAAGGTTTTGCGTATGCATCAAGACAACTAGAAGCGCATCAGAAAAATTACTTCATTGTCTGACCTGGAGTTGACAACAACGGTGGCTACCCTGAAGAGTGAAGACATTCCTTACAAGGCAGAAGTGTTGGCGATGCAGAAGAAGAAATTCTAGTCGAGATGGCGAACCTAGTGCTGATGAAGATATGCAGTCTCATTTCCCTATTCATCTTGGTTGTACTAAGATGAATTGAGAGCGGAAGCAGACTGGATGATGAAGAGATTTAAAGATCGTGCCAGAAATCCACGTTACTCCATCACATTCCAAGAAGAACTGCAGGAGGCTTGATGAACCAGACAAAAGTACACGATTTTGTTTCACTTTCCGATTGATGGACAGACGAAGACAGATTAACCGGACTTGAGGAGATTGGATGTGTTGAGTGAACGGATTTTTTGAAACAGACCCTTTATGTTTGGAAGAATTGATTCTATGAAGGCCGAAGGTTTTGGCGACTAACTTTCATTTCCGTTGATCCTCTTAAATTTCGTTAAATAGTAATAAAATCCTCTTATGATTTAAGTTTCCTAGAAGCATTTCAATTCGTGTTCATTTTTCATATGTTCGGTGATAGCTTTGTTTGAGAGATTTTCGCGAGTTGTGGAGGATATGATGCTTATGACGGCGTGCCTCAATTCGGCTAGGCAATCTTGGATTTTGATACTCTTGCGAAT
Source organism: Artemisia tridentata subsp. tridentata (assembly GCA_021014915.2). NCBI lineage: Eukaryota > Viridiplantae > Streptophyta > Magnoliopsida > Asterales > Asteraceae > Artemisia > Artemisia tridentata. The sequence goes on from CP139504.1 coordinate 56,208,537, forward strand.
AGTTTTGTTTACCCTCTTGATTATGGTATTCGATTTTGGTTGACCTCTGAGACTGTAGAAGTACTAGGTGGATTAAGATAGGTGGTTTTGATTACGACTTGAGATAAAGTATGACCATCATGAGGGCATATTTATATGATGCCGGTATTATGACGTCTGGCCAACGTGATAATACTTACATCATTAAACGTGCACTTGTTGTGGGCATAGGATATCTTGGGGAGTACCTAAGAAGTTAGAATTTGAAATTCCGTTGGATTATCCGTGATTAATGAGACTTTAGGTTCATTCTACCTATGCGTATACTCTACCTTCGTTCGTTGAATATCTGGATGAGTTTTGGACTCTCATTTTTCATTCTGTTGACCTCTGTTATAAATCTTGAATTCTGGTAAAACTCTCTACTGTTGATATAGTTAATTTGATCTGAAATCTTGTTCGTATTTCCATATGAGTTTTCCGGAAGATTCGCCTACCCTCCATTTATGTTGCATGGACCTTTTGATCAGAATCAACTTATTTTGTCTCCTTCTGAGAAATTTGAACCCACCTCATTTTGATTTGAGTCATGAGAAACTATTTTGGTCTGAAGATCTTTTTGGGAAGAACCTCCTCGGGCGTGAGAATGTTTGTGACGACCTTTTGCGGTTTGCTACGACTTCGTTTAACTTTGCGACTTCAAATTTCAAGGACGAAAATTTTCTTTTAGAGGGGAAGAATTTGTAATACCCAAAAATCTAAATCATGCAAAATGACCAAAATACCCCTGTAACTTAAAATTTGATTAATAGGTACATAAAAGCATCAAATAAATCCCAAACCTTTGGAGATGAGCAACATATGAAGTAAGATAATTTGTGCATGAGCATTTTAATATTTTTACATGTATAAAAATACTTATCACAAAAAAATACAATATAGGCCGAAAATACATATTTAATTATTTGTTTTGTATTTAAAAGGTACAAAATCAAGGATAAATATCAAATAATAAGGAAATCAATCACAAATCAGTAAATTGGTTCCACTAATCACTCATGGGCCAAAAATCATGCCCTCCCCTCAATCTCTATACACGGTTTTACATTGTTTCCCTTTTTACATATTCTTTAACCCTAAACACCAAAACAAAACTCCCATTCGGCCACCACAACTTCCACGACTTTTTGGCAATTTTTCCTGGATACTATGGAGCTAGAAGAAGGTTAGAAAAATAGGAGTTCGAATTCTTGAAGCTTGGTTTTGTTGCTTTTGATTTTTGTTCGTGTTTTATCCCTAGCCGAGAGGAATAATCCTCCACATCTCAGCCGATCATTCTAAAGGCTACCTGGTATTTTTGTAACACTCTTTACATCGTATATGATCAATATAAAATGGTTATAATGATCCATGCATGCTATTCGAATCGTATGAGTTTATACGAATCTAAAACCCTAAAAACGGGCAAAAACTATATACGGCTAATATGAATTTTACGAACCTCAAACTTATTTTTACCATGTGTAATATGTTATATATGATCTGTGAAAAATGGATTTGGAATTATTTGAAGCCTAGAACTCGATTTGTAGTTTATTTTGTTTGTTGTTAACCGGCGATAAATAAAGAAAAAGAAAAGTAAAATCGTAAGAACTAGGGTTTTGGGTTATGATGATTAAATCTGGATAATTATTGTGTTTTAATGATGATTCAATGATTGGTATTGATTTGGAAAAATTAGGGTTGGGTTTTGGCAAATTAAAATGTTACCGATTGGAAAATAAAACTAGAAAGGGTGTGTTTTGTAATTATCTAAACTTGTGGTATATTTTTGTAAGTCTTTTTGGATCAGGGGTGAAACGTGAAAAATATAATATGGGGGTGCTATGTGTAAAAATTGCAAGTAAAAGGTTTAATTGGTAAATTGTAGTTCGAATTGTAATTATTTAAAATAGAGGGACTAAAAGTGTAAATTCTGGGAACTGGAAGGTGATTCGTAAAATAAATTATGTAAAGAGTGTAATGTGAAATTTTGGATACTTAAAGGCTTAATATGTAATTATGAATAAATTTTGATCCGAATTGTAGTTTTATAAAATTTAGGGACTTGTTTTGTAATTATGTAAAATTGAAGGGTAATTCGTACCATTTGTTAAATTTAAGAGTAATTGTGTAAAGTGGTAAAATTAAAGGCTTGATGTGTAAATATAAATATGGTAAAGGTTAAATTGTGATTTATGTAATTATAGGGTTTCTTTTGTAATTAAATTAATTAAAAGGGTATGCATTGTAAAGTGAGGAACTTAAAGGGGTTAAAAGTGTAATTCTGAATAACTTATGTATTAAATGAGTAACCTGAGGTATTTTCATTTTAAACCTTTAACTTTGGTGTATTTACAATTAAAACCCTAAAATATGGAAACTTGTTATATTTAACCCTTGACTTTTATAACTTGCTAAAATGTACCCTATTTCCATAATGAGGCATAATTAATGACTTAATCTACTTGAACCTTTGCTTTGATATTGGGACTTTGACTATGATTCGATGATTTAGACTATTTGAACATTTGCTTTGATTTGGACCTTTGACCTTTGACCCTTTAGTTTGATACCCGAGCCAAGTTCGTTTCCTAGCCATGAAGGTAACATGGCCGTGTCATTGATGCACCAGTGGCATGACTCACGTGTGGGTGAGTGATTTCTCACACCGTTCCCATTTTGACATGCGCGCTTTATTATTTATTATGGCCAATATTATTGTTCGGGGGGCGTATGGATGCCTCCTAGGTTCGTGTTCGTATTAGTGGATTTAACATGATTTGATATTATATTGTTGTTCGGTGACTGATGCGTGGGTGCAATCCACGTCTTTAACAAGTTCGGGAGTTAGCTACTCCATTTGAAGAATGAGGACACCCCTCATATTATCTGATTATCTCAGAGGTCTCCCCTCTATATGATTATGAAGACATGGTTACTATATTTGGTTCGTGTTCGGGCTCGTGGTGGATTACTGACCTTTCCTTTTCCCTTTCTTACTTTGTACCTTTGTCTATACCTTATGTTATTCCATTGCACTATACCATATATGTTCGTTTCCTTTTGCTTTCGTTTTCGTTTATATATATCTGTTCACTGGGCTTTTTAAGCTCAGCCGCATTTCTTTTCCTGTGGCAGGTTTAGTAGGGAGCTGGGAATGAGTGGAGAGTACCTTGTACTTAGAAGACTTGATAGTTATTCTGGATTAGAGTTGATTAGAAGATATTATATTTTTAGAATTTGTATTCGCATTTGTAACCTTGTAATTTCAGTATTTCATTTGTAACCTTTGAGATTCTTGTATTACTACAAATGTATGCTTTGTTTTGATCTGATATGAAACCATCTTTGTGATATCTTTACCCTTTTCGGGTTGGGGTGTTACAATTATGGTATCAGAGAGACAGGCTGCGATTCGTAATACAATTACTCTTGGCCTGGTAGTTGTATTTCATGGTAGGATAGATAGACACGCACGGTACAATGCATCTAAAGGAAGTAATATTCATACACGTATATAGGGTTGTGGTGAAATTTTCATTTACGTATATATATAGCTTTTCATGCACGTACACATGATAAGGAAAGATAGGCATTTATGGTTTGCATTGCATGGAGAATATATGTTACACGTACATATAACTTTGAATGGAGAATTTACCTACATGTATATATTGCATGTGAAATGGTTATATGGCATAATTTATATACTCATGTTGATAGTTTAAGGTGTAGCTTGATCCCGGTAATTACTAACGTTAATTCATTAAGTCACGAAACTTAAAACCGGGTAACATAAAAATATATTGTTTATAAAAATATCAAAGTTTATTAATATATTCCAACTAATTATATTAGACGTGTGATATGTTTAACGGAGAGTGTATACGTTGATAAAATCTAATAGGTTTGAGTATTCGTATTACGTAAAGAGTATAATGTAAAAATAAAAATAACAAAGTGACAATAGTTCATATAAAATATATAGACTTATCCTAATCTTGTGTTGGTCGTGAGTATAATTCACACGATTAAACTTTTGTGATCGTTACTAAAAGTAATTTAATAAAAACGTAATAATAATTGGCATTAAATATTTATAAATAGACATGAAATATGCGATGTGCAATCTTTGTTTGGTTACTTAGTCGCGAGATGAAATAAATATATTTTTAAAATTAATGCATTAAAGACTTGTAAAATAAGCTTTAAATATTGTAATTTAGAGTTGTAAAATTAAATAAAACAAAGTTAAGGTTTTGTGCTTTAAAGACTTGTACACTAGGTATAAAATGTTGTACTTTAGTATTTATGATTTAGTTGTATAAAATCATAGTTTATAATAAATTAGGGTTTCGTGAAAATTCTAATAAATGACAAACGTTTAGTTTAAATGTTTAATAATCGTAGTTTAACGAATTAACGTAAAGTGGTAAATAAAAGTTGAAGAATGTTTTCTTGAAATAAATATAAAGTATTTTTATTAGGAATTCCCTCTGTCGCAATATAAATCGAGAATAGAGGTGTGAGTTACGTCAAATTAGTTTGTGGTTGTGATAAGATAAACTGGTAATGTTTAATCTTAAAAAAAAAAAAAAAAAAAAAAAAAAAAAAAAAAAAAAAAAAAAAAAAAAAATCGTAGAAATTGGATAAGTATTAGATTAATATAGTGGAAATTTACCGGTGGTTACAGCTGGGTACCCTCGTGATGCGACGTCAGCAAAAGTCTCTATGGCACCAGAAATCCCATGACACCACATTCTAGCCGTTACAGTTGGCACCAGAAAATGTTAATTACTTCATTTACACAATATTAACTAAAACATACACAATATTAACAAAAAGAGTAAACTACATTTACACAATATTAGTTACTAATTTAACTTTAAAATAAAGATGACAATGAAATCAAACTTCAAGGGTATAAACTGTAAATTATATATATATATATATATATATATATATATATATATATATATATATATATATATATATATATATATATATATATATATATATATATATATATATATATATGGAGAATTTCTTGCGAGAACCATCTTATCTGCGAGAACTGACAGAACCACCAAAAACATTCATGCACGCCTTTTAAAATAAAATAAAAATACATGCAAATCATCAATAATCGTAAGTATCCACCTATGTTCTTCAATATCATCATGAACTCATCCTCTTTTTTCACAAAAACCTTACACACGGCCGCAATATTGTCATTGCACGCCTTATTAGAACATACATGCACACCTTCAAAGAAAAATTTTGTATTTCCAATTTATTATCAAATTCTTTAGAACAACCATGTTTTTTTTTAAAACATATATGTTGTTTTTAAAACATATGTGCAAACATATAATTATTGAAGGCGTGCATGTATTTTTTTGCTGGTTCTGTCAGTTCTCGCAAGAAAGTCTCACTATATATATATATATGGTCCGGTTCTAGGGAAAAGTGAAATTAGATAGAAAAGTGAGAAAAAAAGTTATAGGGTAGGATTTGAAACATCTCAAACTTCAGGGTAAGTTTTGAAACCTACCCCCACCCCCACCCCCCCCCCCCCCACCGGAAAAAAAAAATTTCCCTCCAAATTTTTTTTTCCAGGCCAAAAATTTTCTCGCCAAAATTTTATAACTATGATACACCTTTTTATTTTAGTGCATCACAGTTATAAAATTTAGTTATAACTATGATGCACCAAATTTTATAACTGTGATGCACTAAAATAAAAAGGTGCATCATAGTTATAAAATTTTGGCAGGAAAAATTTTGGCCTGGAAAAAAAAATTTTGAACCCCAAAAAACACATTTTTATTTTGGTGCATCACAGTTATAAAATTTGGTGCATCATAGTTATAACTAAATTTTATAACTGTGATGCACCAAAATAAAAAGGTGCATCACAGTTATAAAATTTTGGCGGGAAAATTTTTGGCCTGGAAAAAAAAATTTTGGCCCCCAAAAAAATTTTTTTTTTGGCGGGATTTTTTTTTTTTTTTTCCCCAGGGGGGTGGGGGGTGGGGCTAGGGTGCGAATGTACAAAACCTCCCTTAAAGAATAGAGAAAAATACAATAAGGTCCCTGTAGTTTGGTGTGAAAAAGGGAGGGGAAGGAGAGGGTGATTTGCACTATTTTCTCACTTTTCCACCAAAGTGGATTTTTTCCAAGAACCAATATATATATATATATATATATATATATATATATATATATATATATATATATATATATATATATATATATATATATATATATATATATATATATATATATATATATTATATATAATATATAAACTTTTTGGTCTTCTTCTCCATCGTGGACCTGCAACTCAAGAACCTCAAAAGAAAAAAAAAAAAAAAAAAAACCCACCGCGTGGGCTGGCCACTATGGCGCCACCCACGGTGTGGTGAGCCATCGTCAATTTTGGGCTGGTGGGATGGCACGAGGCTACGGCGCCACCGTACCTCCCACTCTAAGAGCACAAGGTGTAGTGAGTAACTTCACATCCTCATTTGGGGCCCACGGGGTGCCACATCACTTTAATAAACCTCCACAACTAACCCCTCACTAACAACTAACCTCAACTTACTCATTTGAGGCCCAGCACTTACAACTTTTTTTTTAATTCAAATTTCCAATTAAACTAAATTCATTTCATTAAAAATAAAAATACAATACAACGCAATAACAAATATAACCCACACCACATCCTCAATCCTCCATCTTCACCCATTTATTTCTTTCTTATCTCAACAAACTCACAAAAACAAATATAAAACTCATCTTGTTCTTTGATCTTTTCATCTCAAATACTACTTAACACAACACAACCCTTTAATTCATTCTTTTGCTGTGTATCACAAACACAACCACAGTTACCATTTACCACATATTCGAATCAAAACAACCCCTTTTTCTTGTTTCTGCTTCAATCCGAAACACAAACATAAGCAGCCCTATTTCATGTTCTTGATAACTTCGGCTTAAGCTCTTAAAAATGGTCTCGGGTAAGATTTTTCTAAATGGGTTTTCTTTGCTGAATCTTTGTTCACTTGTAAAAAAAATAATATTAAAAAATAAATAAACGTTTTAATTTTTAATCCGTTCGACAACGGATCCCTGCAACTCCATCTAAAAAAATTACAAATTTTACCCTCGCCGTGCAGACGACGAGGGTTCAAGTGGCGAGAAAAAACGGGGGGCGGTGTGGTGGCGAGGCACAACGAAGGTGCCACCGTGACACGGCGAGCCACAATGAACATTGCACCTTGTGCTCTAACACATCAATGGTGGCACATCTATCATGGTCTCCATATGCTCGAAATCAACAAAACCTAACAAAAAAAATATTAATAATATGTGGTTCTTAGCCGATCGTTTAGAACAAGAAATGAAGTGTACGATATGATACATATCAGATCTTGAATAGGTGACATGCGGATCTTATAAAATAATCGGACATCTTCAATGTGTGTCTTTGGGCTCGTGTGGTTCTTAACCAGATCTTCAACTGAGTTTTCCCAAAAAAAAAAAAAAAAAAAAAAAAAAAAGAAAAAAAGAAAATCGAACATCTTCAAGATCTTCTACTGCGCATCGACAACGTTGTAAGTTACAACCAAGACAAACACCATATTTTTCATTCAAGCTTAATACAAAACCAAAAAAAAGAAAAGAAAAAAAATAATATGTGTTAAAAAAACACGAACCACGTTTTTGTGTAGGCTTAGTGAATCCAATATCCGTATTTCTGTGAATGTGTAAATGTGAGGGAGAGTGTTACGCCCTGTTCTCAAGTCTAATTTTAAAGAATGGAAAGTGATGGAATGGGAAGGGCAAAGTAAGGAACACCATATTTGACACTGTCAAGAAAGTGGTTATTTTTATTTGTGTTCTTGAGTTTTTATTTTTAAGTGGGAAGGAAAGGATAGGAAGCTACCCAAAATTACCAATATACCCTAAAACATAATTTACTCATCACATTTGTTTTATGCAACCAATATTTTACTCCGTAACTAGCTCTTCACTTTGGTACATGCGACAACCAGTTAGCTCTTCACATTTGCTGCCTAGAATCACTAACTTCCATTTGAATTTTACGTACGCTTACATAGAGACTGATTAAGGTGATGGTCTGAGCTGAACTTAATTACTTACTACATCTCTGGCCACTGATGTAATACCTTTATGTTCTTTCTGGTAGTTGACTACTAAGCTTTTATAATCATATTCATATATATTACTACTTTGGTTTTCATAATTGTTGCTGCAAATATGGGACCTGATAGTTCAATTAGGTTTTGATTTACAAACTTGATGTTGATGGAAGGCAAATAGTGTGACTAATGCTGTGTATAATGCAGTATTGGATGAGACTTTATATTGTTATTCCGGATTTGATGTAATATGTAAAAGGTCAGGCTATAGAAGCATATGACTCAGATTATTTACTATACGGTATATATTTTCTATCTTCAGGTATTTGGTGAAAAAGCATTTGAGAAATTTGGAAAGTTGTTCATTTCCATGCATTTCTCTTATCAGCATCCGAGTACCCACAGGAAGATGTTGATATTTAAGTTTGCTCTCCCTCATGCCGACCAAATATTGGATTACTCACAATACATCTGTAACAGTGTCCAAAATAACATAAATCAAAGTGGCATAAACACGCGCCAAACAGTAGATAGTCACATAAGCAAACAGAAACTAAAATCATAACGTAAGACCTACAAACTAAGACGAACAAATTCACAAGGCCCTCACACGAGAGTACTTAAACAAAAGCCAACAACTCCTTCAAATAACAGTTAAAGTAGGAAGCAAGAAATAACAAAAATATGTTTCAAACGAAGCGACCTTCATCACCCACCGGTAACACAATCTGAATAAGCTTTATTCAGTTGTCTAGGCCCATCAAGGTGTTCAGATAAATCACTCTGTCTTCAATAGGACAGCCAAAAAGTCCACGTGTTTTGTCCGGATGTTCCAGCAAAAACACATACGCAGGATGTAAGGCTTCGCGATCAAGACCCAGGCACTGCAGTTCAATTAGTCAATACCTAACAGATTCTAACTAACACATTAATGTAACAAAAATCAGTTGGCTTTAATACTTGTTTGTCAACGAACATGAAATTAGCCGCCTTTAACTTTGTTTGGCTAGTTAACAGCCTATTTATACTAACAACATAAACAAACAATTACTCGTTCTCCTAATCACTTTCACATATACCAGTTCTTCATCTAATCAACACTATGTTTCTTTTCATAAAAATCAATGTTTTCTATTGATAAAATAGTTCCGTTATATGTATGTTCATGGACCATCTGACATTTTTATAATCTTCAGAAAGTGACAGATCAATATGTGTGATGGTGTGGTACCAGGAAAGTGACAAATCAATATGTGTGATGTTGTGGTACGAGGAAAGTGACATATCAATATGTATTTTTATTGACAAAGTATGTCACAAACAAACACAAATCCACATAGTATGTCACCACAGAATCACAGTTAATGCGTTACAAAACATATACGCATGCACTATACAGATAAACGCATATTAACTACCTACACCATAACAAAAATTCATGGTGATAATAAGCATAAACATTAGTAGACACAGTTGATACCTTGTGATTTTTCTGTGAGAATAATGTGCGAAAACTGCTTGTGTTTGTGGTTGTTTGTTATACAGCTGCTGTAACTAGGTCAAAATAAAGGATCGTGCATGAACAAATGAGGATATAATAGTCATTTAACAGAGGCCCATGTTGTCAGTTTACCCGTTCCCTCCTGATCCCCCCAATTATGGACGGATTACATATACACACAAAAGCCCATCCCTTCCCTCCCTCCCACCTTCCCGTCCCCTACCTTTCCATCTTAAAAAAACTCAAGAACGCCCATTTTTTTATTTCCCTTCCCATCCCCTTCCATTACTTAAAAAAAAAAAAAAAAAAAAAAAAAAAAAAACCCTCGAGAACATAGCGTTAAAGGGATGGGGAGGATGAATAATTAGGGTTTTAATTGGGGTAATATAAATACCTAAACTACCCTATAGATTTTGTAACAACTTTAGTTTTACTTAAATACATCTTTTCCACTTGTCACCATATTATTGGGTTCTCATTTTAACAATTTTAAAAAAGTTCTCATTTGATCTCAATTCGATAACTAATAATCATTACATACTAATATATGCGAATTGATACTAATAATCATTTTGGTTTCTTACAATCATATTTTAGATATCCTATTTTTACTTTTCCATTTTTAATTAAACTTTGCACATTTTGCGTTTTGCGCATTTTCAGTCTATGTTTGCAATTTCTAAAACAACAATTAATCACCCAACAAGCCCAAGGATCACCTACAATATTAAAATAGGTTATGTTGTCAAGCTTTAACATTTTTATAAGTTTTACATTTTTACGTTGCTCAGTTTTAAGTTTCATAACTTAAGGGCTTAACGTTAGTAATTACCGGGATCAAACTACCCTCTATAAACTTAATACTACACAAGATAAGTTATATACTTATCTTATCTCAACCATTGCCACGTCCATGTGGTCTTTGAGATGTGTTGTCATCCTTTTAATACATATTAACTACACATGTCTCATAGTATTGCATGTGTTTCTATAATATGCATTCTTAAAATACAAAGATAAGGTACCACATAAAAATTCCAGCCTTCGTACTTCTTTCTCCCATCTTGTACGAACCAAATCAGCCCCCTAAACATATCCACCATTTGATATTTTATTTTTTCCACCATAAACAACACTTTAATCTCATCTTTTTCCATGAGTTTCTTGAAGTTTAACAAGGGTTCTTGCATGTGTTAGATCTAGCTAGATCTTAGATTTTTAAGGGAGGGTTTTTGATTTGGAAGCTTGGTTTATTGTTGGGTGATTCTTGGTCCATAGTTCTTGTTTTTATTCTTGATCTCATCATTTCACCACTAAATCTTTGTAAGGAAACCACATTTATTTTCTTTTCACTTCTGTGATTTCTCATATTGTATATATTATATGTTTTATACAATTATTGGACTTGATTATGCATTGTACATGGTTTGTAACACTAGAAAACATGATTAGGACTTGATTTGTAAAAAATGTTTTGGACCAGGGGTAAAAATGGAATTATCTGATCTAATCAGTAGACATTGGACTTTAAATAAAAATATGGTGAGTTACCCACATATCTCAGGGTCATTTTCCCAAAAACCTTACATCCTAACTCATCCCGATGATTTTTTGATAAAATCTAAACTAAAAGTTATCCAGAAATGTATATCAGTTTTGAAAGGCCAATTGCTCTAAAATTTTACCCAGAACCATATGTTGGTCAAAACATGAAAGTTTGAGCTAATACATGTAGAAAATGTTTCCCGTTGGTTTTAGGTCCATAGGGTCTGTAGATAAAAAGATGTGCTCATTTTGGTAAGCCTAACTGCAGGTTGGATTTTCCTGCATAGAGTCACAGGGGTAATTTAGTAATTTCACCTGTGCTATGAAGTTCTCAGTTGGGTTAGGCCTTGATTTTTGAGATGTACAGATTTATACCTTTCCAAGCATATAAAGTTCATAATTTCACCATTTACGGTTTAGAAATGACGGCCCGATTTGTGCGAAAATTTTATTAAAATTCTAACAGCTTTTTAATTTTAACCCATATAAACCTAAATAAATATCTTTTGGAACCGCGACTTGTTATAAAAATCCTAAATAAATTACCATAAGGTATTATACAACCATTTATTTATACAACAATTTGTAGATTTTTTTTTGTATCGAGGATAATAATGTTGCTCTCGAGTCTCGACGTTATACAACCATTTATTTATAATTTATTCTTGATATCTATAGGTGTAGTATTAATACTTGAGCAGTCTAAAATATTATGAGCCTGGATGCAATGCCGGTTATATTTTATAGATGTTATATACTTGTTTGACGTGATACCGATGTTTATATCTTGCGAGTTCGTTCCACTTTTTTCACCTAAAAACAATGATCTAACTTTGATGTCAATGTAAAGTAAAGACGTCATTTAACAGTTTTAGTGGTACAAGCTTCTTAACATTGTTTTTTTGAAATTTGCCACGTCATTAAAGCCTTATCATTCTCTTCATGCACGTTCTGTATTTTAATAGTTATAAATCATTTTTTTTATCGCCTCATCCAAATATTAAACTTATCATTCTCTTCACGAAAGACGAAACCTTTTTATGTTCGTTGTTGTTTCTTACTTTATTCGAGCACGTAACTACCTGATGAGTGTGTAAATACTCATCATTTTACTCCCGATAAAGACACAAAAACGACCAAAAACACCCAAATATATTGCAGATATCCTTGGTTTTGTGTTGTACGTGTTTCAGGTACAAAGGATTGAAAACGGAGCGAAAACGGGCATTTTTGGATCGATTCGACAACAAGTGTGCATTTGATCAAGTGAAGTCAAAGTCAAAGTCAAAAGTCAACCTCCGAGAATATCAAAGTTTCACAAATAGTCCTTGGAGATGATTTTCAGACTTTACAAGATTGGTCCCTGGATTTTTAGTAATTACAAGAATGGCCCCTTAGCTTAAACCTAAACTTCATAAATAATCCTAAACTACCTAAACCCTTAATAAACCCCACTACAACCGGATCCCCTAACCACAAAACCCATTTAACTAAACCCTTACCCTTTAACCCTTAAGCCTAAAAATAAATACCAAAAAGCCCAATCCTAATATAAAACCCAAACCCGGCTTATGTTGTGATAAGATTATTAGGTCAAAAGTATTTCTGACTTATCTCTTCCTTCTTCCCCATTCCTTTCCCGCTCAACTAAACCCGTACACCATCACCTCACCACTTTTTGTACCTCTCCCAACATCTGTGTTCCCCTTCCCAACTCCCCATGACCTACCACCACTCCCAAGTCAACTGCCATCTCACCCATCCGAGGGATAAAATGGGCGCCAAAATGAGCTTAAGGGTTGTGATCATTTCTTTTTAATCCAAGGGTTAGGAATTGCTTCCAAGTAGCACAAATGAAGATTAACACTTGTTTATCTCACTGAAGAAACACACATGAGTGAAGACCTAGGTTTTTAATTTTTAGTATAAATAGATTAGGATTTCATTTTTTGTACTCAGGTTTTATTTTAGCTTAAAAATTCCAAGGTACTTGTATTTTCTTTATCTTTTTCGTATTGTATTTCTCAGTTTAAGTAATGAAAGTTTAATTTTTATGGTCAACGAAAGTCAACTGTTAAAGCTTATTCATTGCTTATTGTATCTCTAAGTGCTTATTTCCTTGTTTTGAGTTTAACTGAGTTTATTAATGTTAGAATGAAGTTAGTTTGATGATTACTTTATCCTAGTTTAGATTTGCTCTGAGAAAATTAGAAAAACCAAAAAAAAAAGCTTAACTGCTTATAAGCTTATCTAGAGCTTATTTGGCTCATTAAGGTCAAGAGTAGTTGGATTGGTAATATTGACTCAGAATTTGGCATTCTCTGGTCTTGTTTGGTTTTCACATTCAAAAGCAGCTTCTAAAGGAGTGTTTTGGATTGAGCTTGTTTTTGGCCACATGTACTTACACTGTTCATATGCCATCTTATAAAGTTTGATCAAGATTTATTTAGGGAATGTTAAGCTGTAATCAGTGGAAGTTAAGTTGTTTTAATGCCATTTGAGGATTTGTGTTGCTAAGTTGAAAATTAGAAAGTAGGCTGCAATAATAAGCTCAGTATAAGCTGAGCTTATTAGAGGACAACTTTTGGTCATTTTTGAGTTCCCAGTTAGTAGTTTCATGTAGGATTAGAAGTTGACATTGTTTGAGTAAGGTTTAAGTGCAATTCTCTATTCTCTGCTGCATCAGAATTTTGTGCAGACACACCCCCAAAAGTCTGCTGATCTCAGCTTTAATTGGATAAGCAATTGAGCTTCAAATTTGGGGCTTTTGTTTTTTTTTTTTTGTGTTGCCTAATGTACTAGCTAGCTTTTGCCCCCTTAATATTCTAGGTTTGAACTTATTTAGACTGCTTATTTGAGCCTGCAAGTTGGTCCTGTTGACATAAATAAATGCCTAAAAACATTATCAATATTTATTCATATCTCTATGTTTTGATGATCACAAAATGTAAACTCATTAAAACATAAACTTATCAAATAAACAAGTATTTAGTTGTAAATATTAATTTCTACAACTTAATCACTTAAGGTATGAATAAACAAGTGCTTAATGCATTATATGATCAAAGGAACATTTTCTTAATAACTAGATTTTTTATAAAACATCAAAAACATTTTATATATTTTTGAAAAACATTTTTGGTATTAAATAAAAATGTTTAATCTTTTATAAAAATATGAATTCAAATTTTTAACCAAAATCAGTTAAAATGTTCCAGAAAAACCTTCCCCACAAAAGGACAAAATTGGCCAACGTTCAGTAGGGGCGGCCCCCTTAATTTTACAAGGCGTCCCCCTTAATAATTAAGAGGACCGCCCCCTATTTAAGGGGACCGCCCCCGCTCCAGTAGGCTCCAGCTGTCCAGATTTTTCCCTATAAATACCAGCCTTCCCCTGGATTTTTACTAACCCTTTTGCACTAAAGCTTTCTGTTGTAGATCTCATTTCATATCTTAAATAAACCTTTGATCATGTAATCTTAAGCATTGGTTTCCAAGTGATCCAAGCTTCCACCATCCAAGTGCAAAAGAAGAATACTTCTATCAATCAAGATTAGAAGTATTACAACTTAGTATCATTTTGTTACTTAAGTTGTGTGTTTAACAAAGTTTGTAAATCATTCATTCATTTGTATGTAAGGTGTGTGTTGTAGATTAGTGTTGTGTGTAAGTAGTGAAGATGTTGTATAAGTAGTTGTGGTATAGAAGTTGTGAGGTCAAAATGTAGAAGTCGTGAAGCCGTGGTGTAGAAGTTGTGAAGCCGTAGCTTAGAAGACATGAAGTCCTTGTGTTGAAGTCATGAAGCCGTAGCATAGAAGCTGTGAAGCGGTCGTGTTAAAGTTGTGAAGTCCTAGTCGTGAAGTCCTAGTGTTGAAGTCGTGAAGCCGTAGCATAGAAGTTGTGTAGCGGTCATGTTGAAGTCGTGAAGTCTTAAGTCATGAAGACATAGTGTTGAAGTCGTGAAGCCGCATCATAGAGGTTGTGTAGCGGTCGTGTTGAAGTCGTGAAGAAGTCGTGAAGCCGTTGTGAAGAAGTCGTGTAGAAGTTGTGTTGTGAAGTTGTGAGATTGGTTCTAGCTACGATTAGAACTCGACATTTAGCTTTGTGTCGTTAAACCCGTGTAAGCCAAAGTTGTGTACGGTTTTCTCCGCCATAAGGGAGCTTATTGAAGTTGTGAAGAAAACTCTCGAGCAAGGTGTGCTCGGGGAGTGGAGTAGGGCAAGGAAGGTGTCCTTGTAGCCGAACCACTATAAATCTCTCGTGTCTCGGTTAGATCTTTCCATACCTTATTTATTTCTTTACTTGCATCGTCATTACTTTCATACACATAGGCTTATATAATTGCTAGTATTAATTAGAGGTCGACTTCACATAAAGATCAAATTGAAAATCCATTCAAGAAACCAAAACTTTTACAATCAATTTAAAAGAATACATATATAACTAATAATAAGATTTAAGTTTTATTTTTCATAACAAACTAGAATCTAAAGTTTTTAAAAGTATAAAACAAAGGTTTTATAATAAATTAAAAAGACGTAAAACTATTCAACCCCCCCTTCTAGTTTTCCACAATTGGTATCAAGAGCCACGTCAATCAATATTTTTAAAATATACTGTATTTTAAAACTTGAATCGATCTATGGAATTCGAAAAATATCTAGAAGGGGAATCTTTGCTAAAACCACCACTATTTGAAAACTATTCTTTTCTTGAATGGAAAAATAAATTTGAAACTTATGTGAAATCAATTGATCTATATCTTTGGCATGTCATTTCGATTGGTGATTATGAAAGTCAAACAAAAACATATTTTGAAAGTTAAACAAAAACATATTTTGAAAGTCAAACAAAAACTGATTTTGAAAATTAAACAAAAACGGATTTTGAAAGTCAAATTGATTATTTGAAAACAAAGAATGAAATAAATAATAATGCTAAAATAATTATTTATAAAACCTTGCCGAAAGTTGAATATGAAAGAATATTCTTCTGTAAAACGGCAAATGATATTTGGAAAAATTTCTTAAACTTTCATCAAGAAAAATGTCAAGCCAAAGATGAGGATTTTGATCTTGTACATGAATTAGTTATCTTAGAAAATTTAATAGATAAACATTTAGATAAAATAGATACATGTGCTACTAGTTCAAATGTTGTTAATGAAGGTGTTAGCGACGAAGACTACATGAATCAACTCATAAGTGAACTCAATCCAAGATCATGGAGTGACACAGACGAAGGAGAAGATCATCATTCGACTCACCTATCATTCACACGTCGATCATCATCTGAGACATTACGAAGAAAAGCTAGGACGTGAGGTAAGTTCTCTTTTTAAATTTCATAAGTAATTACTTCATGCATATAATCTTATTAATGCCTTAGGATACGCTTAGTCTGATAGGTTGCTTTGCCTTTACACTTTAGTTATATTCGTTCTGTGGCTTAATGAACTAGAAACTTTTTAGTTAGCCCCCCTAAGTATTAATAAACCAAGCAATCTTCATATTTGGTACTCTTCGATAGGTAAATTTAGGAACTTAATTTCTTCTAAAAGGAGAATGACTACTGGAGAATCTATTGACTAGAAACTCAATTTGACCTAACGGTTGAATTGCTTCTATGTGAGAAGTTGGGTGTGTGTAACCCGTAAAAATGGTCGTGTTTAGCCTGAATTGAGCACCACTAGTAATAGTCTCATACTCATTGTCCAACTTGAATACATTATTTTTCCTAAATATACCTAACGACAGTTTACTGCTATGAACTTTGCTTTTCACTAGAGCTTTTCATTCCTAGACGTATGTTATCTTGCATATACAAAATTTCTAGATGTTTACTTGCTCCTATGTGATTTGACTGCATGCCTTCGTAATTATTTGTTTAGTTGTTAAATGCATTGTCATTATAATAGCTTTTGTTTTTCTCTAACTACTCTGACATGATGTATTTTTGTATTTAGTCATAATACATGCTTAAATGCCATAGGATATGTAGAAAGAGGTAGCATGTGACAATAGACTTAACCAATGCCCTTGAGCATGAGATCTTTCATAAACCACTATTTTTAAACATATAATTAATGGAACTTATTTTTAAATTTGCAAAAACTTCACATTTTGGAAAAATGATTTCTCAAAAGATTATGACACATTTCTATTAAACATGTTTCACCATCCTACCTTTCTTCCAAACTTGTGTCTATAATTACGTGTTTATCAAAAACCAAAGATTGGAAAAATATGTTTTCTTTCCTCATAAAAACATTTTGAAATAAAGCCAAAACTATTTCAGTAATATATTTTTCACATCCACATAAAACCTACTTTCAAGCATTGTTGAATAATGCCAAAAACATTTCTTTAAATCATGCTTGGTGATCTCATATATGTCATATATACTTGTGTATATGACACTTATAAGTGAACTAAATCAAAAATGAAAAATCATGGTTTACTTATTAAAGATCTCACTTGGTACAAGTCTAGAAGCCCATGCTATCACAACTCCCCATTCCCTTGTACATAGATAATCATTAGGATTAATTAACTAGTCTTTTAATCTTCCTAAGTATAATACTATGAATTACATGGTGCTATGTATTATCTTCTTGTCCAATGTATGTATATACATGTTATATGCTTAATGAGTAGTTTGCATGTTAGATAAAGTTGCTTAAATAAATATGCTTAGCATATATGAGTTATTAAATCCTAAATTGCCTTGAAAGAAGTTGGACTTGCTTGAAACTAAACCCAAAAACACAACCTTTTCTACAAATTTATGCCAAAAACCCATTTCCAGTAATCTGGAAGTCAGCAGATGGGCGGCCCCCTTAAATACCCAGGCGGCCCCCTTAAAATTAAGGGGACCGGCCATCTGGAGTGACGGATTACTGATTTCTTTTTCAATTTTCAACCCATTTTATCCTATACCTCCCAAAATTCACAAACACATTTTGTCACAAACCACCCTCCAAAATTTACCTTCCACAATTACATCATCACTACACCATAAATACCCATTTGGAGGAGGAAGCTTGACATTTGCCATAACCCAACAAATGATTTTGTTCAAACTCAACCAACACCTAAACCTCATCCTAATGAACCCTTTCACACACATAACCAATCATCCATATGTCCACCTTCATTCACTCATAATTATCCAAGTTCACAAGTGTCTCCACCACCAAAAGTGTCACCACCACTTCCACCAAATAACAACCACTCTCCATCATCATCACCTTCCACTCAACACTTGAAGTTCATTGAAGAACTCAAGGAAGCCCATGAGCTTAATGCTCTCCTTGCTTTGCACCTTGCTCAAAGCAACTTAAACCCATCACCATCCATATCACCATCATTACCATCATCACCACATCACTTGAGTCAAACTGAGAAACATGTCAACAATTGTCCTTGTTGCATCTTTCTCCAAAGTCAAACCATCATTACCATCATCACCATCCATATCACCATCATTACCATCATCACCACATCACTTGAGTCAAACTGAGAAACATGTCAACAATTGTCCTTGTTGCATCTTTCTCCAAAATCAAACCATCATTACCATCATCACCATCCATCTCACCATCATTACCATCATCACCACATCACTCGAGTCAAATTGAGAAACATGTCAACAATAGTCCTTGTTGCATCTTTCTCCAAAATCAAACCATCACCTTAAATGAGCGTCTCACTTGGATTGAGTATCTTCTCACTAGATCTAATCCAACACCACCAATTGAACAACATTAAAACCCTCATTCAACATGGTCAAGTCCAAGCTCTCCACCTCCAATTCCTCTATCAACACTCTCTCTAACATCCATACACCCAAACTTACAACCCCATTAATCCAACATTTTTTTGTGCCCCCTCTTTACCATCATCCATCCAAAATAATCCAAGTTTTCATGTCTCAAGCAAGTCCAATGGATCTCTCAGGCAATTTAAAATTTTCTACGTATTGCATGCTATAAGCAAAATATGTGTTGTATCAATAATTATGCTTTTAACATAATTATTTTCAACTAATGAATGCTTTATTTCTTGTCTTTAATATATGATTGTTATGCTTATTGCTTGTATACCTGATATCATGATATATATACATGTTTGATGATTAATAACATGCTTATTCCGTAATATGTTTTAAATGTATGCATGCGTAATTAACATGTTTATGCCACTATTTAATCATTCTTGATGTACATGATTCAAATGGAGCTTGCTGCAAAAACACCCTAAAAATGACCCTTTTCTGGAAATTTTTCAAATTTGGTCGCCTGGGAAAACACCAGATGGGCGGCCCCCTTAATTCCCTAGGCGGTCCCCTTAATTTTAAGGGGGCCGGCCTACAATTAAGGGGACCGGCCATCTGGGCAGTAAAATTTACTGTTTTCTTTTGCATCTTGCGACCCCTTTTATCTAGCCCAAACCTTACCTAAATCAACCATCACCTCCATCAAACACCCATTTTCATTCACCATGCTATCACCTTCACCCATACCTTCCACTTCATCCATCAATAACTACATCAACTCACACCTTTCATCACCACCATCAAGAGCATCAACTCCACCTCCTACTCAAGAACCTCCATTCACCCAACTTGTCATTTCCATATCACCAATAACACCTCTTGATGCTCATTTCTCATCATCACCAATACCACCACATCCACAACCAAACCATCATCTTTGGTCTTAGAGATGAGATACACTACATGTTTTCATCCCTTGAACACATGCTTAACAACCAACCTCCACCACAACCTCCATCATTTTCACCCACTACACTACCACCACCTTCATTCTCACCAAATTAAGCATATGCAATGCTTAATCAAAAATAATTTTTCAAACCATTTTGTGTGCAAGCCCCATGGAAGATCATGTACTCCTAGAATGATTATGTAGATTGCATTACTTACTAGCTAATGTAGGATTGAATATAATCTTGGATGGTTGTGTATTGATACACAACATTTTTAATGAATGTCTTTATATGCATGCTTATTTTTGCTATATATATGCTTGTGCTTCTAATATTTTTCTTGCAAGTATTCCATATATCGATTCCTTGGTGCCCCAAACGAGGGGGAGTACACATCAAGGGGGAGTTTTCGTCCCGACAAATTTCACGTTTAAATTTTGTCGGCTTAACCTTTTTGATTCTACAAAAAGGGGGAGAAGTGAATGTAAACTCACTAAATACTTGTCCAAAAATAAACTTTTTGGTTTAATGAGTTTAGGTTTTGTAATCATCAAAAAGGGGGAGATTGTTGACATAAATAAATGCCTAAAAACATTATCAATATTTATTCATATCTCTATGTTTTGATGATCACAAAATGTAAACTCATTAAAACATAAACTTATCAAATAAACAAGTATTTAGTTGTAAATATTCATTTCTACAACTTAATCACTTAAGGTATGAATAAACAAGTGCTTAATGCATTATATGATCAAAGGAACATTTTCTTAATAACTAGATTTTTTATAAAACATCAAAAACATTTTATATATTTTTGAAAAACATTTTTGGTATTAAATAAAAATGTTTAATCTTTTATAAAAATATGAATTCAAATTTTTAACCAAAATCAGTTAAAATGTTCCAGAAAAAACCTTCCCCACAAAAG
This sequence comes from Artemisia tridentata subsp. tridentata, assembly GCA_021014915.2. Taxonomy (NCBI): domain Eukaryota; kingdom Viridiplantae; phylum Streptophyta; class Magnoliopsida; order Asterales; family Asteraceae; genus Artemisia; species Artemisia tridentata. Next base: position 56,229,434 of record CP139504.1, read on the forward strand.
GACAAAATTGGCCAACGTTCAGTAGGGGCGGCCCCCTTAATTTTACTAGGCGGCCCCCTTAATAATTAAGGGGACCGCCCCCGCTCCAGTAGGCTCCAGCTGTCCAGATTTTTCCCTATAAATACCAGCCTTCCCCTGGATTTTTACTAACCCTTTTGCACTAAAACTTTCTGTTGTAGATCTCATTTCATATCTTAAATAAACCTTTGATCATGTAATCTTAAGCATTGGTTTCCAAGTGATCCAAGCTTCCACCATCCAAGTGCAAAAGAAGAATACTTCTATCAATCAAGATTAGAAGTATTACAACTTAGTATCATTTTGTTACTTAAGTTGTGTGTTTAACAAAGTTTGTAAATCATTCATTCATTTGTATGTAAGGTGTGTGTTGTAGATTAGTGTTGTGTGTAAGTAGTGAAGATGTTGTATAAGTAGTTGTGGTATAGAAGTTGTGAGGTCAAAATGTAGAAGTCGTGAAGCCGTGGTGTAGAAGTTGTGAAGCCGTAGCTTAGAAGACATGAAGTCCTTGTGTTGAAGTCATGAAGCCGTAGCATAGAAGCTGTGAAGCGGTCGTGTTAAAGTTGTGAAGTCCTAGTCGTGAAGTCCTAGTGTTGAAGTCGTGAAGCCGTAGCATAGAAGTTGTGTAGCGGTCATGTTGAAGTCGTGAAGTCTTAAGTCATGAAGACATAGTGTTGAAGTCGTGAAGCCGCATCATAGAGGTTGTGTAGCGGTCGTGTTGAAGTCGTGAAGAAGTCGTGAAGCCGTTGTGAAGAAGTCGTGATTAAGTCGTGTAGAAGTTGTGTTGTGAAGTTGTGAGATTGGTTCTAGCTACGATTAGAACTCGACATTTAGCTTTGTGTCGTTAAACCCGTGTAAGCCAAAGTTGTGTACGGTTTTCTCCGCCATAAGGGAGCTTATTGAAGTTGTGAAGAAAACTCTCGAGCAAGGTGTGCTCGGGGAGTGGAGTAGGGCAAGGAAGGTGTCCTTGTAGCCGAACCACTATAAATCTCTCGTGTCTCGGTTAGATCTTTCCATACCTTATTTATTTCTTTACTTGCATCGTCATTACTTTCATACACATAGGCTTATATAATTGCTAATATTAATTAGAGGTCGACTTCACATAAAGATCAAATTGAAAATCCATTCAAGAAACCAAAACTTTTACAATCAATTTAAAAGAATACATATATAACTAATAATAAGATTTAAGTTTTATTTTTCATAACAAACTAGAATCTAAAGTTTTTAAAAGTATAAAACAAAGGTTTTATAATAAATTAAAAAGACGTAAAACTATTCAACCCCCCCCCCCCCCCTTTCTAGTTTTCCACAGGTCCCATTTAAGGCCTTTGCTGATTTTTCATTATGTGAGCATTTGATTTATTTGGCTTGTGATCTTTGTTTATTTGCTTTATTTATGCTTGTTTATGTGTGTTTGACCATTTTTCATTGTTCTGAGCTTGTTGGTATTACTTTGTGCTTATTTGGCTTATATAAGTGCTTATTTTGACTTCTTTTGCTTTCATTTGCTTGAATCTAAGTTATACTTGATCTTATCTAAGTTTTTATAAGCTTATTTAAGTAATGTGAACCTTCTGTTTCAATTTCATAAAGTTTTGTTACAAGTGCTTATTAATAAGCACTTGTAATAAGCTGTGTTAAGCCCAATAAGCACTTTTCAGCTTAATTTTTCATTACTTTTATTTTTCTTAGATTTCAAATAATATTTTTGATTTTCCAGAATTATTTCAGATTTTATTTTTTATCATTTACTACTTCTTTTCATTTTTAAATAGTTTTCAGAATTTTAAATCATTTTTAAATTAAATTTAAATCACAAAAAGACAAAAATAGTTTCTGAATTTATTTTTATATTTCATTTTTCAGTTTATTAAGATTTCCCAAAAATAAATTTGTAGAATAAATCTTTTATCTCATAATTAGTTTAATTTTCTTTTATTAAATAAAAAAAATAGTAATTAATTAATATTAAATAGAATTTTAATTAAATTTTTAATTTTCTTTTTTTCTAAAATTTCCTTTTGTCTTTTAGTGCATTAGAGAATTGTTTGTAAGCCCGTAGGACTAGTCGTGCTTAGATTTCACTTTTATTTTTGCGCGTTGACGTTAATTTTAATTAAAACGTGCGTTTTTAGTTTTAAATACCTTTTGCGTTTCATTGCTTTGTGTAATTATACCACAACACCAAATAATCTCAAAATCCAATCATCAAGCATTTTAATCCCGAACCTAAAACGAAATCCTCGATTCACACCTCGCTGGGAAACGACCCGGGTGATCACTTGCCCGGTATCACACACATCACATTCACGGGTTTTGCAAGTTTGACTTTTCCTAAAGGTTTGACTTGTCATTTCCCACGTATCACGTGTGCACGATACTATATTTATTTATATATACTCACACGCGCGATCAAATTTTGGCGCCGCTGCCGGGGAGGTTGTGTTGCGACAATATTGTTTAAGGTTTAAACGATTAGTGACTTGAGATCCTTCTTCACGAAGTTTTCACTTCCAAAAAAAAGTATAAAAAACAAAAATATTTTTCATTTTCTTTCTATATATATAAAAGATAAAAACACAAAAAGATTTTCCGTTTTTCTTGTTAATTAATAAACAATAAAAAGCATCATCGAGAAACATTCGATTGAATACTACCTAACTGGGGGTATGACCATTAATAAGTTCCCAAACTAAAGATTAAAACTTGCCTTTATGTCGCTTGCGAATTCGGCTCACCTTTGATTGATAAACAACCTATACAAGTGGTTTAAGGTAGGTCTTGACATTAAATTGCAGACCGAAGAGAGATCCATTCTTCTCTCCCGCCACTCTGCGCGTTTATCTTTTGAAGAGCTACCGTACGCTTGTTTGATTTAAGGTTTAAGTTCACTTGTGTTTTGCCTCGGTCTTGTTTTAATTGAAATTGTTTTTGTTAGTGCATGCGCACTCGTTCTTATCCGTCGACAAGCCCTTTACGTGAACTCGTACATCCTACGGGAAGACGTAATCGAAGACGTAATCGTAGGCATTCCGCCTCAATAGCCGAACCCGAAGTTCGTGCTATTCCTAACCCCGTTCCTCCCATTGTCACAATGGCGGAGGAACGTACCATGTGTGAGCTTCTCCAAGCACCCACCGAGGGTTACGGAGATGCTATTGTTGTTCCGACAATCGTTGCCGATAGCTTTGAGCTTAAGACCGGGTTGCTATCCTTAGTAACCGCGAGTCAATATTTCGGATTTGAGAGGGACGATCCTCATTCCCACATTCGATGGTTTAACAAGATCACCTCTACCATCAAATACCGAAATGTCCCTCAAGAGGCAATCAAATTGCTTCTTTTCCCTTTTTCTCTCGAGGGGGCCGCCCGGATTTGGCTCGAAAAACAACCCCCTCGTTCTATTGAAACATGGGAAGATTTGGTGTCGAAATTTGTGAATGAATTATTTCCTCCATCAAAAACCACAAGCCTTAAAAATGAAATCACCAAATTCACTCAAAAATTTGATGAATCCTTTAGTGAAGCGTGGGACCGTTTTAAAGAATTACTTCGCAAATGTCCTCACCATGGTTTCTCCGAGTTACATCAACTCGATACCTTCTATAATGGTTTGAACCATTCCGATCAAGACTCTCTAAATGCCGCCGCTGGTGGTAATCTCTTATATCGGACGACTAAAGATGCTTTAGCCATCATTGAAAATAAGTCTAAGGTTCGTACTTCACGAAGCAAGCAAGTTGTTTCTCAAGTGAATGCTTCACCTTCTACTTCATCTCCCGTGAGTTCTTCTAGCACCGATGCTAAGATTGACAAACTCACGGAGGCTATTCAAGCTTTGGTTCTTTCCAAGCAAAAGAAACAATCTTCCCCACAAACTTCTTCACCCACTCAAGTCAAAGCGGTGGAAGAAACTTGTGTCACTTGTGGTGGTCCTCATGCATACTACAATTGTACTGCCACCGATGGTAGTCGTTGTGATGTTAATGCAGTAGCCGGGTCTTTCAACCAAGGAGGTAATCAATACCGTCCTCAAGTTGACCCGAACTATCGTGTTAGCAATCAAAATGGACCACCCGGATTTTCTCAACCCAACAATCCAAATAGATTCAATCAAAACCAACCAAGAGGGCAAAATGTTCAAAATCAATTTCAAGCCCCGATCAATCAATACCCAAATCAAGGTGGTAATTTCAATCAAAGCTTTCAAGCTTCGAATTACCAAGCCCCAATTGCTCCCTCAAACGAACTTGCTAATTACATCAAGTCAAATGAAGCAAATATGAGGTCAATGCAAAATCAAATCACCACCTTGAAAAATGATTTTCAAACTTCAATTTCAAAACAAGGTCATGAACTTAAAAATGAACTTAAGAATACAAATCAAAAGATTGATCAATCTCAAAGTAAAATTGAGAACATGTTTGCTAGTCTCATGTGTCAATTGAATCAACCTTCAACTTCGGGAACCCTCCCGGGAAATACCATTCCAAACCCGAAGGGTGAGTTGAAAGCTATTACCACTCGTAGTGGTAAGACAATTGATGGACCCTCGATTCCTACTCCTTATCCGGTGAAGGAAGTGGAACGAGAACCTAAGGTGACAAAGGACAAAGTGAAAATTACTAGCCCACAAAGTACCGCAAACGTCCAACCTTCGGTAGTCCAAATTCCAATTCCGGAACCCGATGTTCCGAAGACAAATTCTAAGCCCTCGATTCCTTATCCTTCGAGGCTTAATGAACAAAAGCTCCGTGACAAAACTAATAGTCAAATGAAGAAGTTTCTTGAAATCTTTCAAAAGATACACTTCGATATTAGTTTTGCGGATGCTCTTCTCTACATGCCAAAGTTTGCTTCAACATTCAAGAGTCTCCTTAGCAATAAGGAAAAATTGTTGGAATTGGGAAAGACTCCATTGAATGAGAATTGTTCGACGGTGATTCTTAAGAAGTTACCCGAAAAACTAGGAGACCCCGGCAAATTTCTCATTCCTTGTGACTTCCAAAAGCTTGATGAATGCTTAGCCTTGGCCGATCTTGGCGCAAGCATCAATCTAATGCCTCTTTCCGTATGGGCAAAGCTTTCTCTACCAGAACTTACTGATACACGAATGACTCTCGAGCTTGCAAACCGATCGGTTACTGTTCCGAAAGGTATTGCCGAAGATGTCTTCGTGAAGGTTGGCAAGTTCCATTTTCCTGCTGACTTCGTAGTAGTCGATTTTGATGCCGATCCCCGTGTCCCCCTTATTTTGGGAAGACCATTCTTGAAAACGGCTCGTGCATTAATCGACGTCTACGAAGGTGAAATGACTCTTAGAGTCGGTGATGAAAAATTGGTCATTAATATTGAGAGTACTTCAAAATATCCTCTCAAGCGTGATAGCGAGTCAATTAACCAAATTGATATCATTGATGCTACATGCGAGGAATATTTTCATGAAGTGCTAATTGGCAATCCCACTTTTTCAGACCATACCAATGCTCTCTTCTTCCCCTTCTCTCACTCCATTTGAAGGAAGTGACTTCATTTTGGAAGAGATTGAAGCTTGTTTAGCTTGTGATGCAACTCAATCGGAAATTGATGAAGGTGTGTTTGACATGGAGGGAGACCTTCGTCTAATTGAGAAGTTACTTAATGAAGATCCATCATCTCTCCCTCCGAAAGAACTTCATAATGAGGAAATCACATCTAGTGAAAATCCTATTGATCCACCGGAGGTCGAACTTAAGGACCTACCACCTCATCTCGAATATGCATTTTTGGAGGGTACCGATAAATTACCCGTCATAATTGCTAAAGATTTAAATGATGAGGAGAAAACCGCTCTCATAAAGGTTTTAAAGTCACACAAGCGAGCCATTGCTTGGAAACTTTCCGACATTAAGGGTATTAACCCGGAATTTTGTACACACAAGATTTTAATGGAAGATGACTTTAAACCAGCGGTTCAACATCAAAGGAGGGTTAATCCAAAAATTCACGAGGTTATCAAAAAGGAAGTTCTTAAACTCCTTGATGCCGGCTTGATTTACCCTATCTCGGATAGTCCTTGGGTGAGCCCCGTTCATTGCGTGCCTAAAAAAGGTGGCATTACCGTTGTTACAAATGATGAGAACGAGTTGATTCCTACTCGATTGGTGACGGGATGGCGTGTATGCATTGACTACCGAAAGTTAAATGACGCCACCCGTAAAGACCACTTTCCTCTTCCATTCATGGACCAAATGCTCGAAAGACTTGCGGGAAACGAGTACTATTGTTTTCTCGACGGTTTCTCGGGTTACTTCCAAATTCCCATTGACCCGCAAGATCAAGAAAAGACCACTTTCACTTGCCCTTATGGAACGTTTGCCTACCGACGCATGCCTTTTGGCTTATGTAATGCTCCGGGCACGTTCCAAAGGTGTATGTTGGCCATTTTTCACGACATGATCGAGAAAACTATGGAGGTCTTTATGGATGATTTCTCGGTCTTTGGGGATTCTTTCACCACATGTCTCTCCCATTTGGACAAAATGCTTCAACGTTGTGAAGATACTAATCTTTGTCTAAATTGGGAGAAAAGTCATTTCATGGTCAAAGAGGGCATTGTCCTCGGCCATAAGATTTCCAAGAGTGGGATTGAGGTCGATAAGGCTAAAGTTGATGTTATCGCTAAGCTACCTCATCCCACTACCGTCAAGGGTATTCGGAGTTTCCTTGGTCACGCCGGTTTCTATCGTAGATTCATACAAGATTTTTCCAAAATCGCCCGGCCGATGACCCGTCTCCTTGAAAAGGAAACTCCGTTCATTTTCTCACAAGAGTGCATTGAAGCTTTTCAAACTCTAAAGAAAAAGCTTACTGAAGCACCAATCTTGGTTGCCCCCGATTGGGACCTACCTTTTGAACTTATGTGTGATGCAAGTGATTTTGCCATAGGTGCGGTCTTGGGGCAACGAAAAGCAAAACATTTTCAGCCTATACACTATGCTAGCAAAACTATGACCGAAGCTCAAGCACATTACACCACGACGGAAAAAGAATTATTAGCCGTGGTGTATGCTTTCGAAAAGTTTCAGCCATACTTAATCTTGTCTAAAAGCATAGTGTATACGGATCATTCGGCTCTCAAATATCTCTTTGCAAAACAAGATGCAAAGCCGAGATTGCTCCGTTGGGTTCTCCTCCTACAAGAATTTGATATCACCATCCGTGATAAAAAAGGAGCCGAGAACCTTGCTGCTGATCATTTGTCCCGATTAGAAAATCCTCACCAAAGTGTGCTCGAGAAAAAGGAAATAAATGAAACATTTCCTCTCGAGACACTTAACGTGGTATCTTTTCGTGGTGATTCTAGTACCCCATGGTTTGCCGATTTTGCAAACTACCATGCGGGTAACTTTGTTGTGAAAGGGATGTCGTCCCAACAAAAGAACAAATTCTTCAAAGATGTGAAGCATTACTTTTGGGACGACCCCTACTTGTTTAAATTGTGTGCGGATCAAGTCATCCGGCGGTGTGTTCACGGCCAAGAAGCCGTTGAAATTCTTAAGGCTTGCCACAATGGACCCACGGGGGGACATCATGGTGCCAACTACACCGCCAAAAAGGTGTTTGATTCGGGTTTCTATTGGCCCACAATCTACCGTGACGCTCATGACTTAGTCAAATCTTGTGACTCTTGTCAACGTCACGGGAAGATATCTCAAAAAGATGAAATGCCACAAAACGTCGTTCAAGTTTGTGAAATCTTCGACGTTTGGGGCATTGACTTTATGGGCCCGTTCCCGTCTTCACGAGGGAACAAGTATATAATCGTGGCTGTCGATTACTTGTCTAAATGGGTTGAGGCGAAAGCACTCCCCACCAACGACGCCCGAGTAGTGTGCAAATTTTTGAAAACTCTCTTTGCTCGGTTTGGAACTCCACGTGCTATCATTAGTGATCGTGGTACGCACTTTTGCAATGATCAATTTGCAAAAGTCATGCTTAAATACGGTATCACTCACCGTCTTTCTACCGCGTATCACCCACAAACAAGTGGACAAGTGGAAGTTTCAAACCGTGGTCTAAAAAGAATTTTGGAAAGGACCGTAGGTGAAAACCGTGCAACTTGGTCGGATAAATTAGATGACGCGCTTTGGGCCATCCGTACAGCTTATAAAACACCCATCGGGTGTACTCCTTACAAGCTTGTGTACGGAAAGGCGTGCCATCTACCGATCGAGCTCGAGCACAAAGCTTATTGAGCCTTGAAGCATGCAAACTTTGACCTAAAGTCCGCGGGTGATCACCGCAAAGTTCAACTCAATGAATTAAATGAACTTCGTGATCAAGCCTACGAGAACTCTTTGATCTACAAAGAAAAGACAAAGAAGATCCACGACTCCAAGATCAAAAACCGCGTTTTTAACGTTGGTGATCGAGTCCTTCTTTTCAATTCTAGATTAAAGATATTCTCGGGTAAGCTCAAAACCCGTTGGACTGGACCATTCACCGTTGCCAAAGTTTTTCCTTATGGTACCGTCGAGTTATCTCAAAATGACGGACCAAACTTCAAGGTGAACGGTCATAGGTTGAAGCATTATTTTGGAGGGGACATACCATCCATGATTGTCCCGGATCTCCAAACTTTCCCCATGGACCAATGAATTCGGGGTCGAGTCAAGCTAGTGACTCGGTGAACAAAAACATTAGCATTGCATGGGTAAACGCCCATGTTTCTGACCTCTTTCTATTTTCTAACAACTAAGTGTGGGGGAGTCCCACTGTGCTTGGCTTTTGTGTTGTTTGCTCTGATTTTCAGGTTTCCCTTGGATAGTGTTGATTGACGCGCCTGTTTTCAATCCAGCCGCCCAATATCCTATCCTTTTGCTAACGATTATCTAGGGATATCTTTTCAACCTTTTTTGTGAAAAATGGAGATTTCTGTTCCACACTTGGCTAGTAGTATTACCTTTTTACATTCTAAGTGGCGGCATAGTAACCGGTACTTTGAATATTGAGGGCAATATTCAATTCTAAGTGTGGGGGGGGGGGAATTCTCTCGAATTTTGTCACATTTGTACCTTCTAGTCCCTAGTACCCCCGTTTTTGACCAAAATTTTAAAATTTTTGTCGTTTTTAGATAAGAAATTGAAATAAAAAGTAGTGTTTAGTCTTGATTAGGTTAGAACAAGGGGAATCCCGACTCTGCTAGAGTATTGATCTAGCTACTTCCTTAACGATTAGACTAAGGTTTTACGATTTGTGCAAATGAAAATGCTAAGCGTAGAGTAGTTGGTTCTCTTTAGAGCTTATACAAGTAATCTATGGCTTTTCCTCCCAGAAGATAAATAATCGGATTAAATACGTGCTGTTTTCAAACGTTTGAACGCCAAAATCATGTTGTTATGCAAAACAAATTTCTATACAATTTTGATATAGAGCCCGAGTTCAACTTTTTATTTTAATTTTTGAGAAAGCATATAAGTCCTAAGCTACGGTTCTAAATCGGCCCTTGGATCCTTTATTCCGAAAGGCGTTTAGGTCTTGGTTCCCGTGAAGTTCCGATAATTTATGTTGCACAAGTAAAAAAAAAAAAAAATGATGAAAAAATGAAAAAAATGAAAAAAAATATAATAAAATAAAATGGAATGATATTGCAAAATGCAATAAATTTTGATGTTGCAAAAATAAAGATATATATGTTAATAAATGTAGAAATTGCTTTCTTTTAAATTTAAATCGAAAGTTGAACTTGGATTCGTCGATTTTGTATAAAGGTTAAACGGTAATTTAGTAGATTGTTGATTTCAAAGGGGTTCGAAATCTCCGAAATTATTCTCTGTGGGGTGTCAAAAGCCTGGTCACCTAAAACCAACTGGTTTGGGATGTGCCGAGAAGAAAGCCGTTACATGGAGTGATCTCGCCTTTGAGTCTCTAATCTCTAAATGATCGTTTGTTGTTATTTAGTTAAGTATTTAATACTAGCTTAGTGGGAATATCCAAAATCTTTGAAATCGAAATTCCGCTGATTCCGGTACTATTCTCTGTGGGGTGTCAAAAGTCTGGTCACCTAAAACCAACTGGTTTGGGATGTGCCGAGAAGAAAGCCGCTACATGGAAAAGGCCCTTTTGATCCTTAGATTTCCGAGGTTCCCGATAAATTAGTATTTGACTTAAACGAATAACAACCATAATAAATGTCGATTTTTGCGGTCAAAATTTTGAAAATGGCACAGTCACCTAAATTGAATAAATTGTGGGAGTGAAAAGTTAAGTCTCGGCTTACATAGATTATTAGTATAAGTAGCGTTAGCATTTTACAAAAACATTTTCACATTGAGTTTAAGCTTAGTTGGGAGTATAAAAAAGATGATGACGATTTCAATTCCCTGGAGACACCCATTTTGTGTGAATCCCGTTCCATGATACCATTTTTGAAAATCAAGCACGTTATTTATTTATGTTCTAGTTTAAATTTCTCGCATCAAATAAAAAGTCAAAACGGGGTATACTTGGTATTCTTTTGATCCTTTCATTACTTCATATGATCGGATTGCTAGGGACTAGCAATAGCTTAGTGTGGGGGATTTGATGAGTGTGTAAATACTCATCATTTTACTCCCGATAAAGACACAAAAACGACCAAAAACACCCAAATATATTGCAGATATCCTTGGTTTTGTGTTTTATGTGTTTCAGGTACAAAGGATTGAAAACGGAGCGAAAACGGACATTTTTGGATCGATTCGACAACAAGTGTGCATTTGATCAAGTGAAGTCAAAGTCAAAGTCAAAAGTCAACCTCCGAGAATATCAAAGTTTCACAAATAGTCCTTGGAGATGATTTTCAGACTTTACAAGATTGGTCCCTGGATTTTTAGTAATTACAAGAATGGCCCCTTAGCTTAAACCTAAACTTCATAAATAATCCTAAACTACCTAAACCCTTAATAAACCCCACTACAACCGGATCCCCTAACCACAAAACCCATTTAACTAAACCCTTACCCTTTAACCCTTAAGCCCAAAAATAAATACCAAAAAGCCCAATCCTAATATAAAACCCAAACCCGGCTTATGTTGTGATAAGATTATTAGGTCAAAAGTATTTCTGACTTATCTCTTCCTTCTTCCCCATGCCTTTCCCGCTCAACTAAACCCGTACACCATCACCTCACCACTTTTTGTACCTCTCCCAACATCTGTGTTCCCCTTCCCAACTCCCCATGACCTACCACCACTCCCAAGTCAACTGCCATCTCACCCATCCGAGGGATAAAATGGGCGCCAAAATGAGCTTAAGGGTTGTGATCATTTCTTTTTAATCCAAGGGTTGGGAATTGCTTCCAAGTAGCACAAATGAAGATTAACACTTGTTTATCTCACTGAAGAAACACACATGAGTGAAGACCTAGGTTTTTAATTTTTAGTATAAATAGATTAGGATTTCATTTTTTGTACTCAGGTTTTATTTTAGCTTAAAAATTCCAAGGTACTTGTATTTTCTTTATCTTTTTCATATTGTATTTCTCAGTTTAAGTAATGAAAGTTTAATTTTTATGGTCAACAAAAGTCAACTGTTAAAGCTTATTCATTGCTTATTGTATCTCTAAGTGCTTATTTCCTTGTTTTGAGTTTAACTGAGTTTATTAATGTTAGAATGAAGTTAGTTTGATGATTACTTTATCCTAGTTTAGATTTGCTCTGAGAAAATTAGAAAAACCAAAAAAATAGCTTAACTGCTTATAAGCTTATCTAGAGCTCATTTGGCTCATTAAGGTCTAGAGTAGTTGGATTGGTAATATTGACTCAGAATTTGGCATTCTCTGGTCTTGTTTGGTTTTCACATTCAAAAGCAGCTTCTAAAGGAGTGTTTTGGATTGAGCTTGTTTTTGGCCAAATGTACTTACACTGTTCATATGCCATCTTATAAAGTTTGATCAAGATTTATTTAGGGAATGTTAAGCTGTAATCAGTGGAAGTTAAGTTGTTTTAATGCCATTTGAGGATTTGTGTTGCTAAGTTGAAAATTAGAAAGTAGGCTGCAATAATAAGCTCAGTATAAGCTGAGCTTATTAGAGGACAACTTTTGGTCATTTTTGAGTTCCCAGTTAGTAGTTTCATGTAGGATTAGAAGTTGACATTGTTTGAGTAAGGTTTAAGTGCAATTCTCTATTCTCTGCTGCATCAGAATTTTGTGCAGACACACCCCCAAAAGTCTGCTGATCTCAGCTTTAATTGGATAAGCAATTGAGCTTCAAATTTGGGGCTTTTGTTTTTTTTGTGTTGCCTAATGTACTAGCTAGCTTTTGCCCCCTTAATATTCTAGGTTTGAACTTATTTAGACTGCTTATTTGAGCCTGCAAGTTGGTCCCATTTAAGGCCTTTGCTGATTTTTCATTATGTGAGCATTTGATTTATTTGGCTTGTGATCTTTGTTTATTTGCTTTCTTTATGCTTGTTTAAGTGTGTTTGACCATTTTTCATTGTTCTGAGCTTGTTGGTATTACTTTGTGCTTATTTGGCTTATATAAGTGCTTATTTTGACTTCTTTTGCTTTCATTTGCTTGAATCTAAGTTATACTTGATCTTATCTAAGTTTTTATAAGCTTATTTAAGTAATGTGAACCTTCTGTTTCAATTTCATAAAGTTTTGTTACAAGTGCTTATTAATAAGCACTTGTAATAAGCTGTGTTAAGCCCAATAAGCACTTTTCAGCTTAATTTTTCATTACTTTTATTTTTCTTAGATTTCAAATAATATTTTTGATTTTCCAGAATTATTTCAGATTTTATTTTTTATCATTTACTACTTCTTTTCATTTTTAAATAGTTTTCAGAATTTTAAATCATTTTTAAATTAAATTTAAATCACAAAAAGACAAAAATAGTTTCTGAATTTATTTTTATATTTCATTTTTCAGTTTATTAAGATTTCCCAAAAATAAATTTGTAGAATAAATCTTTTATCTCATAATTAGTTTAATTTTCTTTTATTAAATCAAAAAAAAAAAAAAGTAATTAATTAATATTAAATAGAATTTTAATTAAATTTTAAATTTTCTTTTTTTCTAAAATTTCCTTTTGTCTTTTAGTACATTAGAGAATTGTTTGTAAGCCCGTAGGACTAGTCGTGCTTAGATTTCACTTTTATTTTTGCGCGTTGACGTTAATTTTAATTAAAACGTGCGTTTTTAGTTTTAAATACCTTTTGCGTTTCATTGCTTTGTGTAATTATACCACAACACCAAATAATCTCAAAATCCAATCATCAAGCATTTTAATCCCGAACCTAAAACGAAATCCTCGATTCACACCTCGCTGGGAAACGACTCGGGTGATCACTTGCCCGGTATCACACACATCATATTCACGGGTTTTGCAAGTTTGACTTTTCCTAAAGGTTTGACTTGTCATTTCCCACGTATCACGTGTGCACGATACTATATTTATTTATATATACTCACACGCGCGATTCTTACTTTATTCAAGCACGTAACTACCTAATGAATAATTTCTTTGAAAATCCCGTCAATTTGACGGGTCTATAAGCTATACATGTTCATCCATCATCATAATAGTTGATCAAATGTAACTATTGAGCAAAAAGTCATTTGTAGATTACTGGTGTAATGTTGTAATGCTACGTATTTATTTGTCTTGAATAAAAAGGGTTGCCAATGATGTACTACTACTACATTTTGTGTCTATGTTGTTCAGTTATCTATTAATGGATTGAGCTTTTAGATTTTGTTAATTATTTCTCCTATTCATGTGTTGTTGCTACGTCATAAACTTTTGAATTAAGCACTAAAAATATAATATTTTTTTTTGCATGTTGATATTTCGATCACAAGTTAAAGCTTTATTTTGTACATTTTTATAAGCCACCCGTGATTTATTACGGGTTTATAGGCTAGTATTAAAGTACACAATGCTAGGAGTAATCTCGGAATATTGAAAAAAATCTTACTTTTAGCAATAGCTCACAAAGTTGAGTCAACTTGTAAATAAATGTCATCTTCGATGTCAGTTTTTCAAATTTGCCAATAAAAGTTTGGAGAAAGGGTAATAACTTTGAAATGTACGTGATTTGACAAATGAAGTGTACTTATGTTTTATAGTCTTATTATAATTCTGGTTTTCACATTTATATCACATGATTTCCCGTAGTACAAGATATACTTGAATCCATGTAACTTGTACGATAACTTAATAATGCATACATTTATGAAACGTGACACATATGTACTAGTACAACGCTAAAAGATCTTTGCCGACTTGCAACTCACAAAAGAGTCCAAAAATATCCATGTATACTGTTTAATCAAGCTATAATACAAATCAATTGTTCAACTATTCAGAATTTACCGTTCGGAAAAGGTACTTGAGAAGCTATATTTATGAAATTTGGTTGAGCAGTTCATTGGATCGCCGTATTCCACATTGAACTATCATAGTTTCACTCGTAGACATGTTAAAAGGATACACCTTTTGTTCTATCTCAATTTGTGTCATCCCAATAGCATAATAGTGTAAAAATCTTTGGTGTCGTAAACATTAGCTATAATCTTAAGCTCATTGGCCTTGCTGGTATACTTTTGGGTATGCACGTTTTTAAAAAAAAAAAAAAAAAAAAAAAAAATTATAAAAACTCTCATTCCGCAGAGAAATTTTTTATGTGTGCGAGTGTGTGTATGTAAGGATAAAACCAATCAAAAAGTAGAGAAATTGCTTCTAAGGAGACTTCCAACAAATGTATGTTTCAAGTTGTATCTGATGTGCTATGAGTCTATGACGAAGATGCAATAAAAGGTTTCTCACGTGTGTTCATTAGGCATATGCTAAGCTATATAAATATAAGGAAGACTTAAGTAAGTTTTTGTTTTAAAATAAATTATGTGTTCATTAATTGCGGTTAAGTGTGTGTCTAGTGGGACACGCTAACAAAAAACTGCAATAAAACAGGTTGTTCCAATTACATGCGAAAGATATTATCCCTATTTCTACGTTACGTCGTAAGGTGGGTTGCGGTTCTTCGGTTCGTTTTTGGATGGATAATTGGGTAAATGGTCCGCTGCACTTAAGATATAACAGATTGTTCCATTTGGATTCTAACGCAAACTGCTTTATAAGCGATAGGATTTCTGATGGTTCTTGGTCGTGTATTTGGTCTAGACAAAACTTAGGGGCTCGAAATGAACAAGCTTTGTTGTCTATGGTGGTTGAGATAGGAAATGTTAGCTTGAGTAATCATCCTGATTCTTGGCACTGGGATATTGACTCGGATGGCATTTTTTCGGTGAACGCCACGAGAAACCACATTGATAATTGTCTTCTTCCTTCGTTAAGTCCAAACACTAGATGGAACAAGTTTTTGCCCCGAAAGGTAAACATATTTATATGGCGTCTTGTTTTGGATAGATTACCAAATCGTTTGAATTTATATATTCGGGGCTTAGAGATTCCGTCTATTACGTGCCCTTCTTGCAATGTGGGAGTGGAATCTAATGACCACATTTTCTTTGGATGTGATACGGCTATTGCCATTTGGAGGTTAATTCGCGTGTGGATCGATATCACTATGCCATCGTTTTCTTCTTGCTCCGAATGGTTTCAGTGGGTAGAGGAATGGAGAGCCTCAAAGGATTCAAAAGATCGAGTGTATGTTATTACTGCGTCGACTTTGTGGATGTTGTGACGTTATCGAAATTGTGTCACATTTAACTCTCATGCTATGAGGAAATGTGATATTTTGGATAACATTCGCCTCTTTTATTTTTCTTGGCTTAAATGTATAGGTAATAAAGTTCATTGTTGGAACTCTTGGTTAAACCACCATTTGTAATTGCTTCTCTAGCTCCTTACTAGAGCCTTTCTTTTATATATTATCCATCGTTAAAAAAAAAAAAAAAGAAAAAAAAAGAAAAAAATAATTTGAATAAAACAAAGCTTATGCACCAAAAGGAGAATCATTAATCTTAATTCTTGAGTCATACTCCGTAACTTTAGCTCCAATTTTACTTGTACTTGCTTCTAGTAAACATACCAAGTCAGCTTAAGTTGTTAGCTTAAAAACAACCTCAAATATTTTTTGGATGCTAGAAACTCACTGATAATTTTTCCTGTTAACAATCAATTATCTATAAACATATAGTGACAATTTTTTTGGTACCTATCATTTAACTTGTTTGATGGGTACAAATATGAACAAAGTTAACAAATAAAAAATCGACAACTCACTGTCTTTTTCTCTTACACCATTATCGTCCATTATCTTTCTTGGCTCTTCTTTGTCTTTTGCATTGTAGTCGTTGACAGGGCGGTCCCCGGATTTTGGGTGCCTTGCGCCATGACTAAAAAAAAATTCTCTTATAAAAAAATATGCGAATAAAAAAACCATTATAGATGCCAAAAATAAAGTTATATATAGATAATAAATTTTAAATATTGGTTCCACTATAATTCGATATATGCATCTGTTATAATCATTCTATTGGTCTTTAAATCAGGTCTGTCCAATGTATATATCAGTTGAGTTTTTTACAAATTTGATGTCCGTCCAAATAATGGGCCCTAGGCAGTGGCATATTGCCCTTGCTTATCTCCGGCCCTGGTCGTTGATGTTAGGAAAACGGATTCCAACATGACACCTACCTAAAGTCGGACACCTTTTGCATTGAGTTGAGATCAATATAGATCTCATATTTGACACAGATTCAATAAATCAATCTTAGCCATTAATTTTTTTATCAAAATTAATAATAAAAATATTTTTCACCTTTTTTTAAAACAACATATCATGCAAATGGTAAATCTTCAAGCTACAAAAAATACACAATCGCGACGAGAATTAAATTAAATTTCTATAGATATGCACTTCTATATACTTCGACCATTTTTTTTTTCAAAATTTCCGCCTAAAAAAATCACATGTGATTTATAAGAATCAAATGTGATTTGTAAAAATCACATGTGATTTGTGAAAATCAAATCACGTATGATTTTTACAAATTACATGTGATTTTTCTGGGACGGAAATTTTGAAAAAAAAAAATCTTTAAAAGTATATAGAAGTGCATATCTATAGAAAGATAATTTAATTCTCGTCGCGATGGTATGATTTTTTTCGCGTAACGATTAACGGTTTGCGAGATATTTAATTTTTAAAAAAAAAAAAAATTTTTATTATTATTATTATTTTTTTTTTAATCAAAAAAATTGAATGACTATTATTGGTTCATTTGATATATGACAAATATGAGATATATATTGAACTTTTGACTTAATACCATTTGACAAGAGTTAGAAGACAACTGCGTAAGCACAGTCAGAGACATAAACATCTCCTCCACAATACAACTAACAAAACATAATTATAAGCTAAAAAGATCATAAGAAACATAACTATGTGACACGGAAAAATTTTAGTAGTTCTTGCAATCAAAGCAATTGTGGCTAGTCGACTTTTAAACTAAAAGAGACTATTATTAAGCTTTGTGATAAAATGTACACAAGTTATGTGTTAAGTGCACGAGATACAAACCCTAAGGCTATGCACAACAGCGACTTTGGGTGACATTCATTTTGTCTGTCACATCAGCTTTCTCTCTTCGGCGACTTTCAGACGACTTTTTTCCACAGCAGCGACCTTGGGCGACCATCATATATATATATATATATATATATATATATATATATATATATATATATATATATATATATATATATAGGGTCGCGTTCTATGCGATACCAATATTAGATGCAGTACTTTACAGTACTCATTTAGACCAATAGGAATTTAGTATTAATAAACATTTTTATTTAATTGAAAAGGGCATAATTGTCAAACACAATTTTAGTTTCTTTTTGAATTTTTTTTAATTAAAAAACGTTTTTAGATTCAATTAATTTTCGGATTTTTTTTTTTTTTTTTTTTTTTTTTTTTTTTTTTAATTTTAGTATACATGTTTTCTGGAAAATGAAATGCATGTGTTTTTTATTTTTTTTAATATTGTAAATTTGCATATGTTTTTTTAATCAAACTTATTTTGCTTAAAATTACAATTGCATATATGTTTATAGTGTACATTCTCCAATCTTCGATATTTATCGCCAAAAACATGAATATATACATGTAACATCTAAATTTATAACAAACCAAAAACATAAATAGTATACACAAAATTTGATATCAAATAAAATAAAATTTAAATACAAATGTATCTTGTTAAATATAGATGTGCACGTCATTCAAAAACATGTATGCACTCTTCCATGAAAATATGTGCACGCTTCATTTTCTCATCAAATTCATTAGAACATATGAGTACCCTTCCAAAAACATATGTGCACGCTTCACTTTCACATCAAATTCATTAGAAATGATGTACTTGTTGAAAACACATGTGCACTCTTTATGGTATTGCTCCTCATCTTTATCAAATGATGAACACTTTGTCTTATCAATACCTGAAATTACAAACAATTGTTACTTTTATTTTATCATAAAACAACTGAGAAACACATATGCACAATCTAAAACATATATGCAAACTTCTTTCTTTGAATTTATATGTACACATATGCACATCACTTTCGTTGATGCTATACCAACTATAAAACACATATGCACATTCTTTGAATTAATGTAAAAAGAAATAGAACATTACTACCATAAAACTTAAAAGGATGCTCGCGTTGTATCAAGTATCAATAATCAAATATTGTGAAATTGTCATTATGTCATAATTTATAAAGAAACCAGTGTTGGCCTACATTTTATATTTACTAATTTACACATTATATGGTCAGGTAGAGTTTACCAAGTAAACAAGGACACGTATTATTATAATATATTCATTTTAACTTAAAACAACTTAAATATTTATCTAGTGTGAATATGACCAAAACCAATTGACCAACCATGCACATTATTTATACGGAGTACATATTCAGCTTAAGGCCAAGGGTGCATAAGCATTTGATAGTCGTCATACCTATGTTTGCTATGCATAACACAAATGCACAATCTTTATCAAACATGTTCAATACTTGACATTACAAAAAATTATTATTATTTTTATTATGAACGACTAACAAACACATATGCAAAATCTAAACACATACGCACAAATTAAAACATATATGCATACGACTTTCATTGATATTGTATCGGCCACAAAACATTTATGCACCTTCTTAAACAATGACAAATTATACCAAGCACTCTAACCCAATTTACTTAAACATATATAACAATAATATTACAAAATGGTCTTCGTCGATGGTTGCACTTTTGCACCATCTCGTTTTACATTCGGCTACTAAAAGTATGCAACAAAAGTTGTTTATGGTCTCTCTAGTATCTAATAAATTTCCATAATTTACACGACTTGTATAAATTATGATCCTCCAAATATAATATAATATAAAGAAGGAATTAAATTAGTATCATCCTAATGAATTAACCATCAGTGGCGGAACCAAGAGTAAACTTCAGGGGTAGCGGAAAAAAAAAGTTAACCATAATTTTTTTTAACCGTACATCTAAAGGTCGTGAACAGTGCTTTTCCAACGGTCGTGAACAGTGAATATTAACGGTCACATAACGGCTATATTTCTCCTTTAAATACCTCATTTTTAATCCTCATTCTTTCACTACCAAAATTTCCCCTAAAAACCTCAAAATGCCGCACCCTATTACGCTCTTAGGAATGGTTTATGTTGTTGCGATTGCTATCTTCATGGCATGCAATCCAGAAAAAGATTTCGGACTTCTAGGTGCTATCCTAATGCTTGAAACCGAAGGAATTGAACCCGAAGGAGTTGAACCAATATCATCAACATTATTAGAACCAATTAACCAAATTACTAATCAGTAACTTACTAACTTGTCTAGACTTTCAAAAATCAATTAACCAAATTACTAATCAGAAATCACAACCATTAACCAAAATTACTAATCAGAAATCACTAATCAATTAACCATTACTAATCAGTAACTTACTAACTTGTCCCTATATAAAATTGAACCATTAATTCCTAATCTAATCACTAATCAGAAATCACAACCAAAATTAACCCTAATACTAAGAATGAAAATTAATAAATTATGAAATAGACTTGAAAATTTGAAATTACCTAAGGGCTAAGGCTGTAACTCTGTAAGGCAGGAAGGGCCGAACTCCGAAGGAAAAAAAAAAGAAGCAGAAGCTTTTAAGTTTTTTTTTTTCTTCTGATTTTTCTTCTGGTCTCTAACTCAGTATCAATTTTTAACTCCGAATGAAAAATAACATTGATAGGTTTTGTAAAGCTGTCATCAACATATCAATTTTTAATTTTTTAAAGTTTGTTTAAAAATGGGCTTTGGAGTTTTTTTTTTAAGGAAGTGGGCCTTGGAGTTATTTATAATGCCTGTCATCATCAGTTACTTTTAACGTTTTTTATGTTTTTTTTTTTTTTTTTTTTTTTTTTTTTTTTTTCGCTTTATTTTTAAACATTTAGTGGGACTGGGCCTTGGAGTTTTTTTAAAGAATGATTTGGCCTTGATCAATTTGTTTAGGGGTAGCGAAAATTTCTTTCAGGGGTAGCGAAATACGAAACATAGTACGAAAAACGTAAAAAATTGCCAAAAATTCCACTACCGAGTAAAAGTTCAGGGGTAGCGACCGCTACCCCTGGAGTACACATAGTTCCGCCCCTATTAACCATCGCATAATAAACAAATAGAAATATATAAAGATAATAATGAGTTTAAAAAAGGGATTATAGAAAAATATAAACCAGAGCACTCCCTTCACCGGAAAGGAAGGAAAGCTTCTAATGACTGAGGGCTTGAGAATACAACTGCGACAATGCGCAGCACTCGAAAACGTTGAATACATCGAAACAATCAGTCAATCGAAACAATCAGTCAATCATTATTATTCAACTATAGCAAAGAAACAAATTAAGCTTTCCTTCCGTTGAATACATCGAAACAATCAGTTAATTGAATAAATTAAGCCTTCTCGTCATAAGGTGAATCTGTTCTGTATATATAAATTATATATACAATCAAGGAAGGAAAGGAATCGGGGTAGGGTAATTGTGTTGGTAGGTTTTAGCAAAATAGGAGATCTGGAAAAGAAGTTGTGATGTTTATTTTATTTTTGCAAAATAATATATCTGGATAAGAAGAATAGGCGGCGGTTATGTTTTATGGTAGGTTTTAGCATTTTTTTAGGATTTAAAGTGTAGTACCAATAATACCCTTCCAGCCTTTAATTTAATTGATAAAGAAACCTTCATCTTTTGTTTAATTACAATTTTGGCACTTTTAATCCTAACCATTGATTAAACTCATCCAATGGCCTAGATTCATTTTAATGGTACTGTAAAGTACTGTATCTAATATTGGTACTGCATAGAATACATCACTATATATATATATATATATATATATATATATATATATATATATATATATATATATATATATATATATATATATATATATATATATATATATAATAATAATAATAATAATAATAATAATAATAATAATAGTAAAGAAAAAAAAAAAAAAAAAAAAAGATGACGAACTTTATCCTCTTCGATTTGTTGCTTTTCTCATATCGTCTTTAGCTATGCTAGCATTCTCATATGCAACGGCTAAGTTCATCATGGCTAACTGACGAACTTTATACTCTTCGATTTGTTGCTGAAACATAGCTTTGATTTTATCGACGGTGTGTAGAAGCGAACAAGCTAATTAGAAAAGATGATGAAAGTGTGTATAAATTGTGTATTAAATGATAAGATAAATGTGGTATTTGTAGTATAAATGGTATAAATTTTTTAAATTTTTATTTTTTATTTTTATTTTATTATTATTATTTTTTTTTTAACCAAGTGGTCATTTTTTGAAAAAAAAAATACAAAAAAAGCTCAACTATTCGATCGAAAAATCGACCGAGGAATGCGTTTTTGGGGTTGGCGACCGACGGCGACCTTATCTCCACAACGGTCCAACCGACGGTCGACCTTCATTAATTTGGTCGAGCAACTGATTCTTGTGCATAGCCTAACAAAAAAGTACAAAAATTTAAAATTACATTAGATGTTTATATATATTGGTGAAAAAGTGAAACACCACCTCATTTGCCATGATAGCAATCTCGAGCTAGAACTCCATATGAACTCAAACCAATCATTCTAGTTTCTGCCCAAGGGGAGCTGCCTGTCGGGGCCTCATGACGAAGTCTATATGGCGGAACCTATACCAAGGTTCGTCAAGTCATTCTGAATTTTGTTAGCCTCCACAACTCAATAGTTGAAAATTATTAGTTGTTGCTATAAACTCTAAGAAAATGCAACAACTTAGTCCGATGTGAGTGTCATACTTGTGATTTTAATAAACATACTCGATTGTTAACGTTATGTAAGTATGTAACTATGTTTTAGTCTTTTAACAGATTTTGGAGATTTGAGTTAGCAGAAGTCCATTTATAACAATTTATTACAGGTAGTTACACATAATTTGATTCTAAAATTTGGTTTCTTTAGCAAGAAAAATGTAAACCGTGATTATAACACTCAGTTCTCAAGTTTTGAGTTAAAGGAAATAGAAAAGAATGGGAATGGGAAAAGAAAGGGAAAAAAGAAAAGAAGTGTTAGTTGATATGTTTTTGAGATAGAGGAAAGCAAAAGGAAAGTCATGTTCTTGAGTTGAAGGAAAAGGAAATTAATTTGTTCAAATTACATGTATGCCATTTAATTATTAATGTCAAATGTTTTAAAAAATGTATATTAGTCTTTACACAACAATAATATCCATTTCCTTTCCAATTCCTCCAAAAAATGGGAGGAAGATTTTATTAATAAAACTTCCTATCATCTTCTTATCCATTTTCCTTTCCTCTTTTAAAAAAAACTCAAGAACACAAAAAACATTCCGTTTCTTTTCATTTCCTCTCAAATTTTAACTCGAGAACTGAGTGTAAGAGAATACTAGAGGTACCGCCTCTCCCCTACTTTTGACGCTCTTCTTTGAGAGATAGAAATCCAAATTGAATTCTTTAAAGAGCAAAATTAGTACCATTTTTTCCAAAAAAAAAAAAAAAAAAAAAAAAAAAAAAAAAAAAAAAAAAAACCACCAAACCAATAATATATAGGTCTATATCTTTTAGAGTACTTTAAAAAGTTCATATATAGGCACACTCTCTTTTATCCATACACCGAAATAGCCACGTTGCCTATCACGCCTAGTTGCACTTGCAACTTATTGAAGAGATGTTTTAGCTAAAATAACAAACTGAAGTTACAAAGTTACATCGAACTTAAGAGACGTAAGCTAATTATTATGCTAACTTGAACAGCATAAACAATGAGATGCTTTGGTTTTTCGATTAACCTCTTTTTATATTAACATATATCCAATTATTCAGCTTAGTTCAAATGTAACTAAAGATATATTTTTCTTTAGAAAGTTTACCACACGTATCAAATAGAGTACCCAAAACACATGAAGTACTTTAAGAATTTTAGGTCATATTTTGCCAAAATCAAATAAATTAATTGGTTTGTATCTTATGTTTAATTTTTTCTCAGTTATCAGTTAAAGCATATTTCTTTTGTTATATAAAAGATGTAAAAAATCAGTAACATAAATTTAAAGTTCGAGGTTACATTAAATATATATATATATATATATATATATATATATATAGATTTGAGTTTATTGTTGCCATTTTCTTCATATTTATTCTTTTTATGTGTTATAGCCGACATTAAATTATTTAGATTTTTTGCTGTGGATATTCAATATACACGTAAGCTTTTTATGTGTAAGTTCTTCATCCATAATTTAATATAACTTTTTTCTTTTAAAAATACAAATAAAATAGAGATACAAAACATATAAA
Source organism: Artemisia tridentata subsp. tridentata (assembly GCA_021014915.2). Classification (NCBI taxonomy): domain Eukaryota; kingdom Viridiplantae; phylum Streptophyta; class Magnoliopsida; order Asterales; family Asteraceae; genus Artemisia; species Artemisia tridentata. Next base: position 56,253,340 of record CP139504.1, read on the forward strand.
GTATAACTAAGTTAATTACTTTCTGTATTTCCAAAAAAAGGGGAAAACATACCTTTTATTATAATGTTATATATTGAATTTTGCATGTGATTCCATTTTAAACAATCAATAAACAACGGGATAAAAGCATTAGAATCCATCGTTTATGTAGTGGTCAATTCCTCAGGTTATTGTGTGCAATGAAATGAAATCTTATATTCGATATCTTCTGAATGGTATTAGTTCGTTTAAACTTTAAAGACCATGCTCATTGGTTAGATAATTTAAGACTCGCATTATAAAAATTAAATAATATTATACCTATACACCTACAACACTAATTAGGTCAAAAGTATAAAAAACTATGATCAAAGTCCCATGTACATACAATAAATGTACCACAGTAATCTTTCATAGAGAAAACAGTCACTCGACTCGAGCTATTAAAAAATCTAATTTCTCAACGGCTACAGTAATATTTTAAAAGACACATCTACCAAAACAACGAAACATGAACATGTGTTATTTCTGTAAAATACAAATGAACTTATTACTATATGTCTTCTTTTAAAAAATCCTATCGTTAACAATATATATATATATATATATATAATATATATATATATATATATATATATATATTATATATATATATTTTTTTTTTTTTTTTTTTTTTTATATTAAAATCAAATACATAAATATATGCATCCGATGAAACAAGTATAAACCATGTTAGCCAGAATCATGGTCTTCATTCGTTAATGCCACAAGAATACAAGCCTCTTGATTTAAACTAGTTTGATTTAAGTACATAAAGTCATAAACAAGTCTTTTGTCTATTAAACTAAAAAAAAAGGAAAGTAAATAGGGAAAAAGTTTTGTTAAGTAAATCAACTGGCTTGGCTCAGTTGGCCACCAGGGTTCCTTCTGGAGCTTGGGGAAGGTTTTACCCAGGGTTCAAGTCTCGCAAGAGACAAAAAAAAAATTAGGTTTTCCTCCTAGTGCGAAGCCGTGAGTTCTAGGGGTTTCCCTTCGCGGGTCTCTACTAGTGGTTCGGGTCCCGGGGCCTGCCCGTTTGGATGGTTTAACTCGGGTGTCGAATTTCAAGTGTGGTGTCGTTCTAAAAAAAAAAAAAAAAAAAAAAAAAAATCATTATTTAGGCTCAAAAAATAACAATAAAAAAGCGGAAAATGGTCGGCTAAATACAATTTTTTTTTGAACGGTGACTTTCATTTTTTGGATTAGAGTCGCACCCGCCACCTCGGCAGGCCCTCATCCTCCACATACCCAGACTATGTTGTCTTAACCGGGTCCACGCTGGCGTAGTGGGGATTTTTAACGGCGTCCGCCCGGAAACCGTACCGCCTCCACACGAGTATAATTCGCTGGAGTAACGACCGGATGAAAATCGGAGCCGGCTCGGATTTGAACCTGCGCAACTATTGGCTTACAGGCTCTCCTCTTTATTGCCTAATATAAACAGAGCTTGTGGTCCACAAGTGAGGACTTCCCAGTAGGTCACCCATACCGGTACTACTCTCACCCGGGCACGCTTAACTGAATAAGCTTTACAGTACAAACAATTCATATTCCCAACTTCAAGATGAACAGAAGTATTATCCCACGTGCTTTAAATAAATATACTTTATGTACTGTTAAAAAAATGAGTAATGCTATTTAGACCTACAACACAAGCTTAAAAACATGCCTAATGCATAAATCATTTGTACAATTGTATTATGTACTTTCTCTCTTCAAATTTCTACCAAACATTTTTTGAAATCAACCAATCAAATCATTAAATACATTTATAAGCATGATTAGTAAGCACAACAATCATTTTTCTTAAAAAATTCCTTAAAATTCCCAACACTATTTTAATACCCCCACATGTCTATCTAATATTCCCCCACTCACTAAATCTCTATTTATTTTACATCACACACACACAAGAAAAAAAAAAATAATAATAATAATAAAAATGGACAACCTGAAAACAACCTTAATTTTCATTGCAATCACAATATCGGCAGTCGCCGCGGTCACCGACCACCTGTTTTCGCTCCAACAATCCTCTAGTTTCCATTCAGACGATGTTCAAACGTTAAAAAATACCACACCACTATTTTCCATTCAGACGATGTTCAAACGTTAAAAAAAAAACCTCACCGTGGCCTCCGAACTTTCTCTTCCGACTATCCGGTAAGTCCCTTATCATGTTGATTACTTTGGCTTTTCCCGTATCATTTTTTCCCTGTTGGTCTCTACCTTTTCCTCCATCCCTCTGTCTGAAATCTTTCAGAAGATGGTCTAGTTTTCCGGACTTTAATGCAATCGCTAGTTGTTTCTTTAACTGGAAGCAATCGTCAGTGAGATGCCCTTTTTCCCTATGGTACTCGCAGTGCTTATCCAGATTTTCTTTCCTCGGCCTGCCTCCTGTCGGGGGAGGGACGGGTAGGTTCAGATGATGTTCCGTGGCTAGGATCTCCTTGGGGGGTTTTACCAACGATCCTAGACCAGCGCGATGATTACCCGGTCTAGGAGTTTCGTTTCGACGGAACTCCGGGAGGGGTTGGTCGTTGCGGTTGTAGTTGTTTTTAGGAGTGACATAAGGGTGGTACACATCCCTCTGGCGGTAATCATTCCGGCGTTCACCTCGCGGCTTATCACTTCTGAAACCATGACTTCCCTTCCTGTTTGAATCAAAACCCTCGCTTTTCGGTAATTCCGTGCTACGATACGCCTCCTCCGACCTTATGAAATCGTCCACTCTGGTAAACATCTCCGTAACTGTGCGCGGCACCCTATCGGAAAACTTTTTGGCAAGGATCGAACATTTGTGTGCACTCATGAAGGCGGAGATCCTCATGATTTCTGGCACACCGCTGATGTAGCTTGCTTCGTCTGTCCATCTTTCCTTAAAATCCAGAAGGGATTCGTGAGCTCGCCAGATGATCTTCGTAATCTCCGTGGGGTCTTTCGTACATTTCTTCCGAAGGGAAAATCTTGTCGAGAATTGCTCCCTTAATTCGTTCCAGCTATCAATATTTCCCGGTTCTAAACGCTCAAACAATCCTCCCGCTGCTCCGTCCAGAGTTTGCTGAAACATGCGACACCATACCGGCATCGGCCATTCCCCTTGGTTAGCGGCTCCTGTGAACCTGGTGAGATGATCATTCGGATCCGTTGATCCGTCATAGAATTTCATGTTCAGTGGCATTACATAGCTCGGGCTGGAGAACTCCACGATGCGGCGAGTAAACGACGACCTTGACACCTCTTTAAAAGGTTTGTGAATGTCATCATCCTTCCCCTCGCCTACCTTTTCCATTCCTCGACTCGTATTTCCTTCGTCTTCAAAATTGAGTCGTATCGGTTTAAGAGTGCTTCCGCCTTGTGCATTATGTTTTTTGATTAGTTCCGTTAGTGACGCTACTTGTCCGACGATCAGATCCTGGAGGCTGGGAGAGTCCTCGGCCGAGTTGTCATGCTGGTTTTGATTATTATCGGTTTCATACTGGTTGTGATTGTTATCGGTTTCATATTGGTTTTGATTGCTATTGGTTTCATCTTCTCCGTCTTTGGTATGAGGGGTTTGAAAAGCAGGACCAGCCATTTCAATGTTTTGGTAGATTGAATAGCGCGTCCCACGGATGACGCCAATTTGTTGAAGTAAAACCCTGTAGATAGGTCCCACTTCTGTGTAGCGTCCTTTGGAATGATTCCTTCGGACCTTGCGAGTCCCTACACACAAGAAACACGCACGTTAGGCTCGCCTCAGGTTTTATCCCAAGACCAACCTCCGGCGTGAAAGTAAGTATCTGATAATTATGGAGGGCTGAACAGTAAAATAAGAGTAAATGTTTACCTTGGGACTAAGCGAGCCACCCTGTCTAGTAGATAGGCGTCAGATCACGTGGATGACATAATCCCTGTAACTTTGACATGGCGGCGTTGGCGGCGGTTGATGGGATTGGTCAGTGGATAAACGGCGACGGCCCTTTCGGGAGCTATCCGGAAGTTATTGCGGAGTCCGGACGATACGTATTGCCCGGACACGTAAGCCTAGTCCGGACGAAGTATAACGTCCGGACACATACACCAACATCTATTAAACTAAAAAAACAAAAAAGGAAATAGGGAGAAAATTTTGTTAAGTAAATCAAATGGCTTAGCTTAGTTGGCCACCTGGGCTCCTTCTGGAGCTTGGGGGAGGTTTTACCCAGGGTTCAAGTCTCGCAAGAGACAAAAAAAAAAAATCCAGGTTTTTCTCCTAGTGCGAAGCCGTGAGTCCTAGGGGTTTCCCTTCGCGGGTCTCTCCTAGTGGTTCGGGTCCCGTTTGGATGGCTTAACTCGAGGGTCGGATTTCAAGTGTGATGCCGTTTAAAAAAAAAAAAAAACTCATTATTTAGGGTCAAAAAATAACAATAAAAAAAGCGGAAAATGGTCGGCTAAATACATACAGTACAAACAATTCATATTCCCAACCTCAAGATGAACAGAAGTATTATCCCACGTGCTTTAAATAAATATACTTTATGTACTATTAAAAAATTCCTTAAAATTCACAACACTATTTTAATACCCCCACATGTCTAATATTCCCCCACTCACTAAAACTCTATTTATTTTACATCACACACACACAAGTAAAAAAAAAAAAATGGACAACCTGAAAACAACCTTAATTTTCATTGCAATCACAATATCGGCAGTCGCCGCGGTCACCGACCACCCGTTTTCGCTCCAACAATCCTCTAGTTTCCATTCAGACGATGTTCAAACGTTAAAAAACACCACACCACTTGTTTTCCACGGCCATCCTAGGTTGTTGGAGCCTATGTCGTCAGATAGATGTAAAATTTGGTCGAAAGCTTGTTCTGAGGATGTTTTGGCTTTTGCAAAGGAAGTTGGGAATGTTAAGTGGTTAAAAACATTGAGAAGGAGGATACATGAGTATCCTGAGCTTGCTTTTGAAGAGTCTGAGACTAGTGAGCTTATTCGCAACGAGTTGCGAAAAATGGACATCGAATATCGGTTTCCTATGGCTGTTACTGGTATTAGAGCTCAAATTGGTACTGGTGGACAACCTTTTGTTGCTCTTAGAGCTGATATGGATGCTTTGCCTATACAGGTTGTTTTTTCTTTTACTTTCTAAAAATAGAAATTTTTAATTCTATTTTTGGAAATAATTATTTCTACACAAATTATTAAAAAAAAAAAAAAAAAAAATAAATTGTGAATGAAAAGTTTTGCAATTTTATGAAAATCTATGTCATGCTCTTTTATTATGAAATTCTTAAGGTTTTCTTATGGGAATTGATTTGAACACACATCATTTTATACTTTTAACATAGATTATGTTCTGACTACTTGTACATTAAAGTATACAAATTAATAAAACATGTGTGCAAATCACATGTTCTGGCGGGATTGGGTATATTGTTGTGACGTGTGCAAATCAACATCCTTTTGTTATAGATAAGATAATAATTTTGTTGAACTAAACAGGAATCTGTTGAATGGGACCACAAAAGTAAGGTGGCAGGAAAAATGCACGCGTGCGGCCATGACGCACACGTGACAATGCTTCTCGGAGCCGCAAAGATTTTGAAGTCTCGTCAACGTCTTCTAAAGGTTAGATTTATTTACTCACGTTTTTTTAAGTCGTGAAATACCATCAGATTCTTTTTCTTTTGTATAGTTACGTTTATATTTGAAAGGGCCAAGAAACATTTTATGTATGTAACAAAACGAGGGTGTTTATCTAATCCAGGAGAAAAGTTGTTTGTTTTACATTCTTTTAAGACATAAAACTGACAACAGTTGCTTTCGTTTTGACGTGAAATGATTGAGATAACCAAAATTATCACTAACTAATTTTATGAACATTATGTTACTGGCCCATGTTATTCAAGCCCCCTCAAAAAGGGATACACTATACCCACGGTCCCTAGTGGATAGGGACAAAGGTGGCAGACATTTTGTCTCCCCCTTTGTCTCCTATTTTTTTTCCTGCACAGCACAGTTTTTGTCAGTTTCTGTTCCGTATTTTTGACAGTTTTAAGCGTTTGACATATTAAACTTTATATTTTCTGTTCCGCACTTTCAGGTTTATAGCTTTTTGATATAAACAAAATTATAAAAATAATAAAAAAAATAAAAAAAATAAAAAAAAAAGGGACCGTGGGGTTAAAAATTTGGGGACCGTGCTTTTAACTCACCCCCTTAAAAATTGTTATCCAAGCCCCCCCTTTTTTTTTGACTTTTTTTTTATTTTTTTTTTATTTTTATAATTTTGTTTATATCAAAAAACTATAAACCTGAAAATGCGGAACAGAAAATATAAAGTTTAATAAGTCAAACGATTAAAACTGTCAGAAATACGGAACAGAAACTGACAGAAAACTGAGTAATACTGGAAAGTCAAGGGGACAAAGGGAATCTCCCATATAATTTGACATCGTAGGGGGGCCTTGTACAACCCATAGTATAACCCTATGTTACTTTCATCAAAATGACTCATTAATTAGACCACCTCAAGGTTTTTCAAGATCGGGATCCTACTTATGATCGATTTCGTTTTTGCAAGATCGAGATCGTAAGATCGAATCGGGATCTTAATATTCTAACATAATGTCATTTTCTTAATATTCTGTGTAATATTATACAAATCTATAAATTATTATATATCATAAACACAAAATTATATAAATGTTTCATAGAAATGTTGTCCTAAATTATGATTATGAAATGTTTAAAGAGATTAACATGCTGTTTTTTAAATTCTACAAAACACAATCCATAAATTTATAGTTTTTTAGTTTGTGTTTCGAGAAAAGTAAGATCGGATCGGATTAGATCTTAAAATCCTATGATCAAGATCGAGATCCTATAAGATCTTAAGCTTTCAAAGATCCTATGTAAGATCCGGATCGTTTTTTCTTTGCAGTATCATAAAATCATAAGATCCTAATATCAGAATCGGGATCTTGACAACCATTGGACCACCTATGAATTACAGAGTAATTTTTATTTTGATAATATAAAAAAAGTTATAAAAAATATGGACCACATAAACAACCCCATGTGGATATGAATCATGCGTCTTTTGGGATCTTGAACCAACTGGCTCTTTAATTTGCACTAAAGAGTTCATAAATATTTAGCATCTTTTGAACCAAATTATTTCTTCCAGTGCATCTGGTTCTCATTGACGACATAACAAGTTGACAAGTGGTCAGTTGTTAGTGGTAGACCATGCAAATAGTATTATTTTCTAATTTGGGGTGATGGGACCTGGGTAGATCGAACGAAATTGTCGAATAGTATTTTTTTTTTGTTGTAAAAGTTAGGTTGTGTTTGTTTCGGCTCATTCAGATTTGAATACGTCTGAAGTCTGATTCGGTCAGACATTTTCAGATTCAGACTGTTTGTTTATTCAGACATCTGAAGTCTGAATACATCTGAATAGGGTCTGATTCATTCAGATATTTGAATATGTCTGATTACATCTGAAAAACTTAAACTTTACACCTACTTCTTTTCAATCCTTATCTTCTCATCTTGGTCTTAATTTTTTATTAATAATCATGAATAGAGGGTCTTTTGGTTTGTTTTATAGCGAAATAATTGTTTTTTGTTTATTCAGACACTTTATAAAAACAAACAGACTAAAATAATTCAGATTCAGACTTTTGGACCACTAATTCAGATTCAGTGGTATTCAGATTCAGACATAAAATGTCTGAATAAACAAACAGCACCTTAGTTTGACTCACAAATTTATGTCTGAATAAACAAACAGCACCTTAGTTTGACTCACAAATTGGTTAAAATGGCGCAAACAAATATCCTTCCATCCCAAATTATTTGTCCATATTTTCTTTTTGAATTATCTTAATACAATAGTTATTGTTGTCAATACTATGTTGTTATGATACATTAGTTGTCAATACTATGTTGGTTTAGTATGTGAGTGTATCTATCAACCAAGAGCTTGTGTGTCAAAATCTGGTTAAAGACATTAGATGGTAACATGTATGAAAAATTGCCATTAAGAAAAAAATTGTTATGATATGTACCTAATTAAAAAAAAAAAAATCATTTTATTGCTGAAAATCTGATTTTATTTTTTATTGTTTGTTTAGGGAACTGTTGTATTAATATTTCAACCAGCAGAGGAAGCTGGTAATGGTGCAAAAAGAATGATGGGAGATGGAGCTCTTGAGAATGTAGAAGCTATTTTTGCTGCTCATGTATCGCATCAGCATACCACAGGTATGATCGGGTCAAGGCCTGGTCCACTTCTTGCTGGTTGTGGTTTTTTTAAAGCCATTATTCGGGCTAGAACTGGAAATCTACAACATCAAGGTGCAAATCCAGTCCTAGCTGCCTCTGCTGCTGTTATAAGCTTGCAAGGGATTGTGTCACGAGAATCGAATCCACTTGATTCACAAGTGGTATCCGTAACCACCTTTAGTAGTGGTAATGATCTTGATGTAATGTCTGATGCTGTGGTCCTTAAGGGAACGTTGAGAGCATTTTCCAACACTAGTTTCTACCAGCTTATTCAACGAATACAAGAGGCAAGTTGTTACCGTTATCCTAAACATTAATGTATATCAACGAGTAAGTACGGGTTGAAATGGATCGGCCAAATGAATATCTTTTCCGCTCTTTATTATATTCTATTAAAAACTAAAACATGAAAGTACGATTACAGAACTATGTAGCAAAATGAATTTTTAGGTTTAAAAATAAATAATCTAAAGAGATCTTATAAATCTGAATACAATTATGGTAAGTTTTCCACCCATTTGACATGTAACCTACAAATTCATTTTTAGTTCTAGCCGTTTAACCCGTTATTAATAAACTTTCACCATTTTGACCCATTTAACGTATACGTATACTCTAATACTAGTAGTAGTTATCACTAAACTTTCATTATTTTGATCAGTTGAATTCCTTAACTTTGTTATTGGCCGTACTATAATAACTTAATATGTTTCTCCCAAAACATATGATAAAGTGGTGAATGTTTGGTGGTTTTCCATTATTAATCCCTTACGCTATATGTACTAATTAAGAATGTTTTCATGTGAGTACAGGTAATCGTACAACAAGCGAGCGTTTTCAGTTGTTCAGCAACGGTGGATTTCTTTGAGAAACAGTCAACTATATATCCACCAACGGTTAATGATGAGAAGATGTATGAACATGTTAGAAAGGTTGCGACTGAGCTTGTTGGCCCAGAGGGTTTCACAGTGGTGCCACCAATGATGGGAGCAGAAGACTTCTCATTTTACTCGGAGGCAGTCCCTGCAGCATTTTTCTATATAGGAATAATGAACGAGACTTTGGGTTCAACACACCCCGGCCATTCTCCATATTTCATGATTGATGAGGACGTACTTCCTATTGGGGCTGCAACTCATGCTGCCATTGCGGAAAGATATCTCAACGCGCGCACACTCTGAGGATCAAATTTTTCTTTTTTTTTTATGTTTGCTTTTTCTATAGTTTTTGGAAAGCAAACATGTATATGATAATATCAGTGCCGTATTTATAATTTCATATGTCCGCTAAGTAACTATTTTATCTTTAATTAGGAGGTTTTGTTCGATCAGCGTAGGGGATGAACTAAATCGAATGTTAATACCTTGTCTGATAAATTCAATATATACTTAAGTTCTCAATAATTCAGTAAATCTCTTTCAAATTAAGTTAAGTGATGGAAAGCTTTCTGTTTTGGACAAAAATATCCCCCAAGTCAATAAATGTTGTGATTTGTAAAGATGGTCCTGTTATGTAATCAAGCACGTAAGCATTGGCTCACTCTAGATTTCAAAATAGTACTGGCTGACTCTAGATTTTAACCACCAAGAAGATAGCCTAGCGGCCAGACATCTTAATGTTCTTACAAAATGTCTCAGGCTCAAAACTGAAAAGGTACGCATTTTGCAGGTGGTCACGGAAGGGACCGGACACAGTCACGGGGATATCCTAATTAGGCCGTATACATTTATTTGAGTAAAACAAACTCACCCCGCGTAACCTCAACAGGAAAAACCTCATTTGTTCCGTTTAGGTCAGCCACCTAAAAGTATTCATTAATTCCTTTTTTCATTTCTTTGATATCATTATGAAGTTAATGTTTAGGCCCCAAATTAAGGAAAATAATTTGTATTACTTTATATCCACTCATGAAACAAATGTTGAAATTCCTTGAAAGCATAATATGACAAGGATTGTCACTTACATTGGCTATTCTGTTTCATTTGACATTTGTTAGCCAAGTACAGAGAAATTTTAAAACTTGTGATTGAGATGTAAAACTAGTCAAACTAGCAAATGGTTATGCATGTGAAAACACATGATGTCAAAAAAATTATTTGAAATTTTGCATGTTTTGATTACGACTTGTCATGATCTGCTTTAAAGTTTTCTTACTAATCCTTTTCAAAGATCCGTGTGTTGAATAGCTAAAAAAGTGTCAATGAGTTTAGGATAATTATTTCCAGCAGATATGTAGAAGATATTAAGGTGGTGTTTGTTTATTAAGAGAGTCTGAATCTGAATCTGAACCGCACGTCTGAATCTGAATCTGAGGCGTAAATGTCTGAATCTGAACGCATCTGAACGGGAAAAAAAAACTCATGTTTGAACGGGAATTTTTTTATTTATTTATTTTTTTTTTGGTTATTTTGTGTCAACAAGAGGCATTCAGACGCGTTAAGACACCCCTCTCAAGTCTTGACCATTAAGATCAAATAGTGCCGTTCAGACGTTGTTCAGATTGAAAAAAACAAACGGTCTGAACGGAAAAAATGTCTGACCGATTCAGACATAGTGCCGTTCAGACGCTGTTCAGATGCAAACAAACGCAGCCGATATGTAGAAGATATTAAGTTTATACTACTTTTAAATTTTTATAGATCTTAAACAATGAGATACCAATGAATTTTATTAATTTTGTTTTATGTTTTGTCCATCCTTTTGGTTGATAAATCCACGAGTATCACATAATTACAAACTCAGACCACTTAAACACATCTTTTAGAAAGGTTAGACCATGAGCCCTTCCTCACGTGTACGTAACTGCGTGTCACGGGTGAAAGATGGTTTTTGAAAGGTGAGGGTTAATATAAGAGGCAAGAGCCCTCGTATGGTCACACAAGACCTACGCCAAGCCTAGCTGGCACCGGCGCTAAGCTCATGTGACCACACCACCTTCTAGGCGCCATTGCGTGAGTGACAGATTTGGCTTGTGCCAAAAACATTTTTTTGTTTTTTTTTTAAACTTTTAATTGGTTTTTGTGTTTTAGTTGGGTATGATAGGTTCCAAAAATGGGCTTTGACTTGAGTGACTAGTGAGGGGTATTTTGGTGTGTGTAAATGATAAAGGAAGTGAGGAGAAATGCAGAGTTGGCGCTGAAATGCAGAATTTTTTGTCTTGAGCCACCACACCTGGTGCTGTAAGCTAAATAAACACATTTTGTGCACATATATGTTAAGTGATGTATTTTATATACTCTTTATATAATTTTTATGCTTACATTTCTACCCACACAATCATTCAATATATGTCATGCACTAATTCTCTATGTGTTTGACTTATTGATTTTTTCACTTATCACAATTTTTAAAGTATATATAAGTATCATCTTTTATAATCAGATGATGAAGAGGGAGTACTGATTGTTACTCCCTCCGTCTCATATTAAATGTCAAGTTTAATTTTTTAAAGTATTTCTTTATCAACTTTAACATTAAATATTTTTGTTTATGTTATATAATACTTGAAACAAAATATATGAATGAATTGGATTTTAAATGTATTTTCATTGGTATAATTTTCATCAAATATTATATAATACAAACAAAAATATTTGAGATCAAAGTTGAAAGGAAATACTTCGAAAGTCAAAATTGGACATTTAATATGGGACGGAATGAGTATTAGGTAAAGATGAAAAAATACGAGGAGAAAAGTATGGTATCACATTGAAACAAAGTTGAGAAAAAAGCTTTTCATGTGATCATTGCAATCATTTTTACATTTCTGTAAAGTAAAATTAAAAAAACAAATTCTATCGACAATTTTTTTAAACAATCTCCTTATTTACGGGTTTATTTTATGATATGATATGATGTCTACATTTGACAGACTCATGTATTGTTGAGGTGTATGTTTGACATTCAGGGTGTTAGCAATGCCCACGGTACCACACAGGATGGAACTCATGTGGCACGGGAATACCGCCTCCGGTAAAAAAAAACGCGGGACGGGACCTTGTTGAGTGACCATCTCACGCACGGGAGAAATGAAATATAGCCGTTAGTTTTTGAACCGTTTGAGACTAACGGTTACTTTTTTATTTTAAGTTACCATTTTCCAAACAATCATCACACACAAAAAGAAAAAGAAAAAAACATACCAACCCCAAAAAAAAAAAACATACCAACCTAAAAAAATTCAATCATATGGAGCATAAAAGAATTGGTTCTACTATACTCTTAGATGAGCCGTTCGAGTGGTCTAACGATAGTAGTCTCGAGGTTTTTATGAACGCGATTGAGGAGGGTGAGGAAGAAGATACGGCAAGGTCGAAACGAAAAGTAGTAAACCGCAATCGGGTCAAAGCTGCAGAAAGATTGCATCATGATTATTTTTGTGACGATCCGAAGTTCGACGAAGCAGTTTTACAAGATAGGTATCGTATGCCTAAATGATGATTCATTTATTTTTAAAAATCACACACGATATTGAGTCTAGATACGAGTATTTTCAAGAAAGTTATGATGGTAGAGCGAAAAAAAGTTTCACACCCCATACAAAAACATACGTCTGCCATTAAACAACTCGCAACCGGTAATCCACTGGATGAGTTTGATGAATATTTAGAAATGGCACAAAGAACGTCACGTGAATGCCTTCAATATTTTTGTGACGCTATTGTTGCGTTATACGGTCGAGATTTCCTACGTAGGCCAACAAGCCATGATGTTGCACGTTTGTATGAAGCACACGAAGAGAGACATCACATTCCCGGTATGATCGATAGCTTAGATTGCATACATTTCGTTTGGAGGAATTGTCTAAACGAATTGAGGGGTCAATATAAAAGGGGTGATCATCAATACCCCACGATTATGATGGAGGCAGTGGCGTCCCAGGATTTGTGGATATGGCACTCGTTCTTTGGACCGCCGGGTTCAAACAATGATGTTAATGTTGTGATGCAATCTCCGCTATTCCTCACCGAGCGTAATGGTACGGCACCTAAGTGCCCATTTAATGTGAACGGGCGTACTTACAAGCGTGGCTACTATCTAACCGATGGCATATATCCTACATGGTCTACTTTTGTTAAAGCGTTCAAATATCCGACCGACCTGAAAGAGAAAAAGTTCAAGAAAGTACAAGAGTCGGCTCGAAAGGATGTTATACGTGACGCCGGTACCGCAATCTCGCCAGTTCATATTCGGGATCCTCCGATCCAACCAGTGTTTGACGAAACAGCCTTAGACGAGATACGACACGAGGATACACATTTTCGTCTCCGATTTGATCTTATGGAGCATATTCACGCTCAACACTTACCATACCTCGAGGTGAACGATGAAGACGATGAAATTTAGTTTTTTAGTATTATGTAATGTTATTTTATGATTTTTAGTAATATTATGTAATGTTTTTTAATTTGAATGGAATTTAGTTATTTTATGTTTTTTAGTAATATTATGTAATGTTTTTTAATTTTAATGAAATTTTAGTTTTGTTTAAAAAAAAAATAGAAGTGAGTGATGGGATGTGGTGAGTGATGTGTTGCCTACAAAATATTGGGTGAGGGCCCAGTGAGTGATGAGAGAAAGAGTAAATAATGTGGTATAAGGGGATTGGTTGAGAGTGAGTGATGGAAGAGAGATTGAGTGACGTATTGACAACACCCTCAGAAGTCGAAGATGACGATGCTTTGACAAAACTTAAATGATGATGAATTTAATGACATGTACATACTACTCGTAGTAATGTAGTTTCACGGATACAAATGTAGTTTCTGGATGCAGATAAATCCAAATGTCATTATAGTAAACAAGTGGAGTATATTTTAGGCTGGTTGGCAAGGTAATGTCATTTTCATCATTCACTTCAGCGCCACGTCAGCTTTGTCTTTCTTCTCACTTTCCTTCACCTTACTTCACCATTTACTCGTCAAGGCAAACACATCTTCACCTTTCATTAAAATACCCACTTTATATAAATATACCCCACTAAATACCCCACACACACTCACACACAAAATTAAAAATATTAAAACATCGGTAGGCATAATGTTGAAATGTTCACCTCTATTTGACTTGGGAAATGTGTTCTGCGCGTGAGAAATGGTGAAGGGCATGGTTATTCATGCGTGAATTTTGGATAGTGGTGAACATTTCACCTCTATTTTTCTTCCTTGCCATGTAGTCTTACAGTGTTGCACGTGCTTTTTTATATTTCTTTGAGTTAATTGCATTTTTGGTCCTTGTGGTTTGTCCAAATTGCAGGTTTGGACCCCAGAACTTTGAAAGTGCAGTAATAGTCCCCATTTTAAAGTTTGGGTTGCATTTTTGATCTTTATCGGTGTCAAATGACCAAATTACCCTTGTCTTTTTCTGATGATACAAAAGGTATTTTAGTCATTTAACTTTATCCAGGGACCAAAAAATTCAACCCAAACTTCAAAATGAGAATTATCGCTGCACATTCAAAGTTTTGGAGACCAAACCTGTAATTTAGCCAAACCACAAGGACCAAAAATGCAATTAACTCTATTCCTTTTCTATTTTTTTTTTTTTTTTTTTTTTTTTTTTTTTTTTTTTTCAAAAATATATCATTTTTAGTTGAGTTAATTGAAGAAATCGTCCCTAAGGTTTGACCAAATTGCAGGTTTCGTCCTAAATAGTTTGAAAGTGCATAGATCGCCCCCAAATCAAACCTTTTTGCTAATTTTGGTCCCTGGCTTTAACTGGCGTTAAGTAAATTCCGTTAGAATTTACACGTTAGCCCTTTTGGCCAACAACTGTTGCAGCGTTCATCATTTTAACTAGCGGCCGTTATAATAAAATAAAAAATCGATTTTTATACGTTAGTAAAGTCCGTTTTTATACGTTTTCGTCCGTTTTTATCCATTTTCATACGTTTTTAATCATTTCATTTGTTTTTATACGTTTTTTAACGTTTTCATTTGTTTTTATACGCTTTCGTCCGTTTTTCTTACGTTTTTATAAGTTTTTCTTATGATTTTTTTTTTTTTTTTTTTTTTTTTTTCACATTTCACTTTCATGATTTTTTAATTTTCACTTCGACTATTTTTGTTTTATAGATAGTATAGATTAACACATGGTAATGAGCAATTACTAAATACAAACTTTTTTTTATAATCAAATAACACATTAATTTTGACAAAACTTTGCTATATTTGGACATAATTTTCTTTATGATATGATCAACTTTTCTTTTTATTTACACATGTCTAGTTATATAAATGTATGTTTGGCAAAACTAGCTATAAGCTGCATGTTATAAGTTGTAAACTGTAAGCTATAAACAAGTTGTAAACTGCAAGCTGTTAACATGAGCTACAAGTTATTTCCATTTTCAATAAAAATGTTTGGTAAATTAGCTGTTAACTGTAATTATAAGATAAAAAATGACATATATATAATTGTAAACAAATGTAAAGCACAAAAAAAATAAACTCATTATATTAATAATATTCGCAGTGCTTTAAGATAATATCCTTATAATAGTCGTTGACAACGTGCATTTTATATTGATGTAACTGTGACTATTATAATAAAATGTAAAATAATATAAAAAGACATGGAGGTATTCGAAAACATGTAAAAAGTGTAGTCTGTAATTAAATATATTAATTTTAACTTTACATGAACCAATCATATGTGATATAATACGAGTATTGATCAGGAATTTACACATGATTGAATAACTAATAACTAACGATATATGGCATAAAATGAAGAAGAAAAAAAAAACTATATATATATATATACATTTACGAGAAAAATGATGTGACAATCTAAGGCATTCTGGCCATATGTTTAGAAAATCAAATTAAATAAAAACAATTGGGTGTGTATATTGGCCGGTTACGTGGGATAGGGGTGTAATCGAGCCGAGTCGAGTCGAGTATTGACAAGCTCGAGCTCGGCTCGACATATAATACTCGAGCTCGAAACTCGACTCGAGCTCGACCGAGCCTCAAAATTCAAGCTCGAGCTCGGCTCGATCACTAAAACTCAAGCTCGAAACTCGACTCGACTCGGCTCGTATATATTAAAAAAAATCAAATAAAAAATTGAGAGTACAACTGTTTTATTTGAAAAATGCCACTTTTGAGTGAAAAAAAAAAAAAAAAAAAAAAAAAAAAAAAAAAAAAAAAAAACACAACGAGAGATCAGATCCATATGTTTCCACTGCTAAATATTTGCTTTTATGAACAATCTAGATATATTTGCTCAAATAAAAAATTACTTATGCTCTGAAGAAAAAACCCACATCTAAAGAAATCCAAATCCCAGCACAATCTAGCTATATTGTTTTATAAAACTTATGAAGTTAAGTAAAAAGAAAAAAGAAAAGGTTTGAGAGATCAGATGACGAGTGGAACCGAGTAAAAATAAAGGTTTGAGATGTGGAAGAATAAAGAAGATGACGGCACCAAATGTTAGGTGTAAATGTAATAGGGTTTTTAACTTTTTCTTTTTATATGAAATAAAATGGAAAGTAAATATATGTATAAATAAAGGGTATATATGTAATTTTAGAAGAGCTCGTTAAGGCTCGCGAGCTTCACGAGCCGAGTAACTTAGAACTCGAACTCGACTCGATATCTTACACGAGTAGCTCGAGCTCGAGCTCGACTCGTTTAAAATCGAGTCGAATCGAGTATTTTTCGAGTCGATCTCGAGTTGCTCGCGAGTTGTCTCGGCTCGATTACACCCCTAACGTGGGATAACAATCTAGTACTAGTATGATTCATGGGCAATTGGGGAATTTCATCAACAAAAAGCTTTCCTATATTTTAAACGCTATATCAAGGAGCTGTTAATTATTGAGCTTTTTTCTAAATAATAAAGCTCTAATTTATTCAACCAAACGGAGCTTCTTTTCTTTTGGAGCTGTTTTTGTTAAATAAAAAGCTAATAGCTCTAAAAAAACTTTCAAAAAGCTTGCTATCAAACATGCCCAAAATATGTTTACTAATCGCAGTGAAAGTTACATAAAGATTTAATGAGATTATAATGGTGATAGCAATAGTTGATGCACCACTATAATACATAAATTTACCTGTATCATAGGTTTAGAAATATGAATGATAAATTTCCTGTTTAAGCATATAATAATAAAACATAAACAATGATCAACTAAAAATAAGAAAGAAGGAAAAAATAATTGACTTAAAGCAAAAATAATTCGTGAATATATCCATAGAGTGAATCAAATTATTAACAACATAATGAGTTTTTGACTAACTAATAGTCTTTAGAAAACATAATTGCCATTATATTGTCTTCTAAAAATTATTAGCCTTTGTATGGTGTTTCGTCACTTTTTTTTTTTTTTTTTTTTTTTTTTTTTTTTTTTTTTTTTTTAATATATTAAAACGTTCTTTTACATGGATTTCTATTAGAGCTAGCTAAGAGACATTTTCCTAATCGGGTAGAATCGTATAAGTTTCATGAAATTACCTATTTACCTTTTGAGTTATTTTACTCTATTTGATTTTTCCTGATTTAACCAAAAGAGGGTAAACAATGAGTTTGTCAAGTAACTAACAAACATTAAGGAATCAAAATGAAACCGATTTAAACATTATTTAATCATATAAGAATTTCGTTCAAAAAACTAATATTCAAATACAAATTATAAAATCACAAACTTAAAATTTTATGGGCTTGGCTATATCGTGTATAATTTTTTTAATTACACAATTGATTGAAACTTTTTCGGGTGTGAATAGTTTTGATTCATAATAGATAAATCGTGAACTCGGCAGGTACGGGTTCTATTTTGTTGGTGTTTTTTTATAATTAATTGTTAGTAAACAAAATAAATGATATGTAATGTTTGTAAAATAGAAAATAGAGACCACACAATAGGTAGATTTATGTATCATAGTGGTGCATCAATTTTTGCTATCACCATTATACTCCCATTAAATCTTTCTTAAACTTTTACTATGATTAGTAAAATACTTGAGAAAAACAAAGTGTACTTCATCAATTGAAATGTTTGGTCAAACATTTATGCCATCGACATATAACTTAAAGGAGGTGATACTTACACCACACTTTTTGATTTTTTCACCACAATATCATATCATTAATGCACAAGTTACAACATGATATATGTATAAGTGTGAGTGGTGTAAGTATCGCTTCCCATAACTTAACATTGCTTCCCAATAGTACGAGAGTTGTGTATTTGGCGTTTAGCGTATCAAAAATCTTGAATATTTAAAATAAGTTTTGTTTGCTTCTAAGGTTTATGAGAAAATCATAAGCAAAAAAAAAAGAAGATAACAAAGAGGAGGTAAGCGTTACTTTTTTACTTTTTAGCTTATAAGTACATAACCCTTAGTTTTAATTTTTTATATGTATATGTTTTGTTTGTTATTTTACACATATAAGCTCCTGTTGTTGCTAATTTGTCAAACATATGCGAAAATAAAATCTCCATCTCCAGTTAATCTATCATAAGTTTCAGCTTCAACTAACAACTCCAACTAATTTCGCTAAATATACTTATATGAACATACACTAATTGTGCAATGAACGTTTTTTTCTTTTTTGTGTAGCTAACATGCTCTCAAATGTTTACAAATGCAAATGCTACCAATCACATACTTTTTATAACAAGTAGCGGGGTATTCGCTCCTTTCAGCGGCATAAAAATGTTAGCGAGCCTTTTTTTGTTATACATTATTTTGAAAATAATTTTATGGATGCCGAGAAATTAACGTGTAATTCTCTATACACAAGGTTTGTAATTGTATTATTACTTTGCAACTCCTGTTTAATTTTGTGGAAAAAAATTATATTTAATTTGTAATTGGGTCTTTTTTACGAAAAAATTTAAAAGGAGTGCAAATCAATTGTTTTTATCTTCTTAACTATTTTCATGTTTAGGGTTTTCATAAATTGGGTGTTCTAATCTTGACTTCAATTAAGATAAAGGGCACTTTAAATTTCATAATACTTTTTTTTTTTTTTTTTTTTTTTTTAAGAACAACTTGAATTTATTAGAAAGCTCAAATTAATACAGCTTAAATTTCATAATACTTAAATTTCAATTAATAGTTTTAGACGTTAATGTTTTTTATCTCGTCAAGATAGTAGAAATCAAAATCGGGCACACATAGTTTTGTTATCTTAACCAGCCATGAATTTTTATTAAGTTGCTTGAAAGACACCTGAATGTTGCGTTAAGAAACGTTGATAACAGTTAATTATCGATTATTTATGTTAAATAATCTAAAACTAAAGTAGAGAATACTGGTATAACTTTTTAAATATAGTTATGTAAGAAGCTCACAGTTAAGACGTAAACCGATAAACATAAGAAATAAGTATATATGCTCTTAATTATCCTCTTTGCTATTTTCATTTAATAGAGAAGTATTAAACATAATTGAAGTCAAGATTAATGTGTTACAGTATTTGATTATAAAAAAAGTTTGTATTTAAACATAAGAAATAGTGGTAATTACTGTAGTACCCCTGTCACAACACTTTTGTCTTGCAGTGCTCAAACTTTTCTATCTTTACAAATTTACCTAAAGATGTCGGGTAATTAGTAAAGTAATTTTTCTAGTAATTCAACATGTGATGTAAAATGCGAACAGGAAGAGTGCATCATTATCTGACACGTAAAATGCGAAACAGAAAGAGTGCATCATTATCTGACACGCATTCAACACAATAATTATACTCAGATGGTGGACTTACTACATCATGCAATAATATATTGATGATGATAATGTCATAACGTTACATCAACTAAAGTTAAAAGAGTTCAATGCAATACACCAACATCTATATGACCACGTACACCATACGTTATCCAAAACAAATGGCAAGAATGAATAAATGACATACAAAACACATGTTGGGTCTCTATGGAGGGTCCTTCCTCTCTTTGCCCATGGTGCGGGCCTAGATGTACGGGACACATGTGTTTTGTGTTTAGTTTGTCGATCTGGTTGGTTCTTGAATAGGTTCGGTTGGTGTAGTTTGTGTTTAGTTTGTTTAAAAGGAATTTACTTGCTGACAAATCGAATTACTTGACACTGTAACAATAACGTGTTGCACATTATATTATGTTGATATTATATCCGTTAAAACTGGTTATTTTTTCCTATTCAGGTTACTCGGAGAAGAGTAGTTTTTCAAGTGCGTAATTTTTGTGCTGCAAATGTCATACCGCTATACTTTATAAAATGTTACTATATTTATTTGCTAGCTTTGGGACATTTTTGGACATCCTGATACTGTACTTTAACATTATATCAACTACTTGGATCATCGAAATAAATTAATTTAATTCGGGCTTATTCGCAATATGCGATATGTATCAAGTATAATAAATGAAACCGAGTATGTTAACCTGTAAACTATATCACTTTTTGTGTGCCCAAAAGAATCAATCGTAAACTATATGTTCTTATTCACATCGTGCATCCACCAAAAGCGTCTTGAGTGTGCCCGGACAAGGGTCTCCACCAAAATTTTCTATCGTACGAGCTATCGAACATTGGCTTTTCCCTAAACAAGCCTGAAATATCAAAATGCAAGTCAAACTGTTAGTATTGTTGCAAAACTTCTTAAAGGGTTTATTGGATTGCTTATTTAAGTGCTTATCGACTTATTTAAGGCGTGTTGTAATATTTATAACAAAGTATATAGCCAATGGATTTGATATATAAATAGGGCCACCTTTTCAACGATTTGTTGAGTACTAGACGAGTGACAGCTTCCAAGGGCGTAGCTTTCGCAGTTACCAGAAGGGTTACCATGACTTGCAAATACAATCTTGGCGATGACTCGTTTAGGAGGACACCGCAGATAAACTCTAGGTATTGGTCTCCATTGATAATGATCACGCACTTCCCATGAATTTACCCTATGAGGCTGTATATCCGATACATGTCCACAAACTCTGTTGTTTGAAACAGTATCTAATGAAATATTTAAGGGGTTTCCATATTCTTCCTCAAACAAAACTAGCAAGTTTCCATTTGGTCTAAGAAATGATCGTGGTACATTGTACCTGTCAAACATAGGCCAAATTTTATGTCATGTCACATATGCTACAAAATCAATATATGAAACATATGCGGGTTCCAAACCATGTTTGTGAAGGAATCCCTTTAGCGGTCATAAATGTGACCCAATATCTTCCAATACTTTGACCATTTATCCAAGCTTCTCCTTTGCCCATCGAACCAAGGTTTAGTGCGATTGGTTCGTTGCCCTCAGGTGTGTCGAATGTTATCTGTTAAGCACAAATCAAGAACAGAATAACTATAAATTTTTTAAACATTCCAAAGATATTTAGCACCAGATTTAAGGTCATTGTTGCAGGAAGTTTTTCTAAACTCGAACCCATGACCGCGTGTTTTGTAAAGGTGTCTAATGCTCACCTTGTACCATGTTAGAGTACGAGGATTTTCATACTGGCTCCATGTGACGTTACTTGACCCTTCATCTGTGTAAATCGATAGCTTCTCTCCTAGTAACCCAACCTTCATCATAAAACAAAAAAAATCCATTTCAATACAATCATGAAGTTACTCTACAACACACAATACAAGTATAAAGTATAAATTTTCAGTCATGACTTACTTGATATCCCCACGAGTAGCTCGTGAAGTTTTCTTGTTGAATCATCACCTGGCTTAAGCCTGCACGTCTACGCTCCATATGCGCTCCTGAATCCTTCACAACTCATTGACGTAAAATCAGTAATATAGCTTTTTATTTTGTGTTCTACCTACTAAATTTGACACTGAAATTGTCTGTAACGTAACCTACCGGCAATCCAACCATTACATTCAAGAAGGATATGTTGTTGATTCCAGTTGGTAATGAAGTAGTATTTTCAAATGTAAAAGTTGGACCTGTACGTGCTCCATGTGCAGATCCTAAGCATAGAGTAAATGATAGATATCAATTATCATCTCATAAGTGCTGTTAGTAATTGGTTATTAAAAATGGCTTATTGCTTTTGTGAAATAAGCAGTTTGGAGTAAGCGTCTTCAAGCTGCTTAAAAGTTCTTTAGGATAAGATTTCGTATCTAAATGTAGATCTGCTAATTAAGTGACTGAATGAAATTTCTTATCCGCTTATATTAGAGTAAATAAGCACTTTAATATAAGCAGGTTTGTTATTGCTTATCGGTTACAATCCCAAACGCCATCTCGTTCAAAACAGCTTATTTCACTCACTAAAAATCCAATAAACAGTTTTTAACTATATAGTTCAAGTTAAGAAATACAAATTCATACCCACAAGAGCTCCATTAATATAAGCACGTAAAACATGTCCAAGAGAGGTCACATTTAGCGTAGACTGAGCTACTGAGGAGTTTTGCTGGAACCTATTGTTCACGAAGATTAAATGTAAGTTTTTCCGATTAATTACTCTAATGAAAATGACAATTATTTAGTTGTACCTCATTGTGTACCAAAGATAATCTGACGTATCTTTAGTAGTATTCATTTGATCTAACAATGTATTAGATCTCAATGAGGTATCGTCATACTGAGGGATATATTCATTATACGTCTCCCATTCTTGAGGTGAGTTGAAGCTTATAACTGGCAGCGTTGATCGTGTACTAGGTGCTGTACTTACCTGTGGTATAATAAAACAGTAAATATATACTATCTTGTATTCTCGTGTATTCCCAAAAGAACTAATTAGAGTTAAGGAAACATACTGTAGCAGTATTGAAGACTACAGTTTTGCAGTCGGGTAAGATGCTAATTGATTTTGATGGTAAAGTGTAAGGTAAATTTCGGTATAACACTTGAGCTTCTCGGCTACCGTTATTAACAAGAAATGCAGCACACTCGCCTGAATTTCCATTGTAGACATATGCCTGCCATCGAACTTACAAGAATTTATATATGTTTCCCGTTTGACTGCTTGAGTCATTTTTATTGAAATATCTAAACATTTGTGCATATAAATGTTAGATTTGAATATGTTATTAAATTTAATATATAATTGTTAAGATTACGGGTTACAAAATGACCCAAACGGTTCACAAAGCAATCTTTTATCAACTCAAATGCAAAATTACTAAAACGTGACAAATGGAATAGTTCTTACATCTTGATCTTGACCCAAAGGTACGATTGAGAACTGCCCATAGAGTAACGCCTGTGAACATTGCTTCAACGCTGCATGCATGTTCTGAAGATGGCTATATTTTGGTTCTCTCTCTATGCCATATTCATCAAGTGGAGCTTGATCATAATAACCTGTTATGATAAATGCTGCAGGTGTCCGTCCAAAATTTGTTCCTCCATGGTACTATCACACAATCAAACAGTAAATTGTTGACATTTCATGCATGTTTAATCAACAAACTCACCATATAAATGTGTATGTAAGTGTTGTGTATTACCATGTAGTAATTTACAAAGCTTCCATTCCTATTTATAATAAACGCTGTTGTATGAAAGGCAATATCTTGGGCTGTTCTCATGTTTGGTCCTTCTCCATATCCTTGTACACTACAAGAATCCATAATTAAAAGATCCCGGTTTGAGTGTCGTTTATTATAGATTAAAGGAAAGTAAGTATTTACAAAGAAGTCCAATTTTCGGTCCATAAAGAAGGTTTATTTGGTGAGTTTGGTCCTTCCCATGTTTCGTCGCATCTCATCCCATTGCATGTATTAATCTGTAGAAATGTTTGACTTTAGAAATCAATGTGTAATTGAGTGAGTTTTGTAAGTAAAAAGAGACAAACCACAGGATCAGGGGCGGTCTGTTGCTTGCACATCATCCATGGTTCACCCGTGTTTTGACCCACTGCCATTTGTGCGCTCCAGTTTACGTACCGTGGTCCATCCTCATGAAAAGAAGCTTCAACGTTTTGGTACTCATTTTCTATCTACCATGTGTACAAAACTTTGGTTAAAAATGCTCATAAGAATGCCATAATGAGATTCCTACATGGTTGAAGCTTTCGAATTTCTCTAAAAGTCATGAGTTTAAATCTCACTTGATGAATTTTAAAAATGAGGGTTAGACGACATGTAAAAACGATTATGATTTGACTTTTTGAATTAGCAATTTGGCCGATTATATGTATTCGGATACACTTATGATAATTTTGACCCGTATGATTTGTTCTTTTAAGTTAGCCTATTTGACCCGTGGATTAAAAATGTAATCTAGATCGACCAGATTAGAGGTAAACAAACTGGTCGAAATTGCCATTGATAAGAAGATATAATAAACTTGCAAACCTGTGATAAAATGATTGGGCCTCCTTGTGAAGCAAAAAGCTTCTCTGCCTTCATCATGTTCACTATTGTGGTTGTGAAGTTTTGCATGTGAAACTACAAGAATACAAAGCCAGCAGTTTCAATCTTTGACTTTTTCATGTCAAACAAACAACTTTTAAAATGAATTTAGATATGAAATTTGTCACAATTAATAAGTTCTTGATAGTTTCATATTTACATAATAACATATTGTATGTGTGTTGAGTTCGGTAGAGACTAATCAGCATTTTCAACACGAGCTTAAAATAAAATCAATCCTGACTTTAACTTTGAGTTTGATAGTCACAAGTGCCCTTACCATGAACGGTTCATTGTATGTTCGGAAGACAATGCCAGGAACATCATGCAACCAAAATGGTAAACCTCTGAAAGACAAAATCATAATGAATAGTTTTCGTTCCAAAAGCTAAGAATGAATGGAAGTAGTTGTAATAACGTACCCGTAACCCCATTCAGCCTCAATGAAGGGTCCTATTCGAAGGCTTACATAAAGACCTTGTTGTTGGACTTGCTTAATGAAACTTACTATGTCATTTCTTCCACTAAAATCATACTGCAAGTAATTAGTCCCAAAAATTAGCTAATACATATAAGTATGTTCGATGAGAATTGGTAAAAGGCGACCAGCGTGCGAGTGTGTGTTTGAGAAGTAAGAAAGACCTGGTCAGGTTGTGGCTCATGGACGTTCCAAAAGACATAGGTTTGTATAACGTCAAGACCACCTTGCTTAGCTTTAGCTATCAAAGATGGCCACATCTGCATATAATTCCGTATTTGTATGTAGTTAACCATCAAATATACGTATTTAACCAAGAAAAGGTCATTCGCATATACTGAAAAAACTTTATGCATACAAATCAACACAAATCACACAAATCTATAGAGAATGCTCCTTCATATAGCAATTCAGGGGTGACGAAGTAGCAAAACTTGTGACTATCATTACTTAAATGTGAAATATCTCAGTTTAAATCTTGTTGGGTGCAAACAACCATGAATTGGCCACACTAACCTCTCGAAAAAGGGAGGGCTTTACGTGATTTGAGTCTCTTTGTCGGTGGCTCAAACCTATGGATCAAAGTCCGAAACCATGATTGAAAAAGAAAAATAATGCACCTTCATATCTTCAAACTAAGCTATTTGTCTTCTGTACTTTTTTTTACTAACATATTGTTGACCATGCACATAAATGGTCAGAAAAAATTAGATAGTAGTACTCTTCCAACAAGAATATTACTAGTCGTTAAAAGTTAAAAGTTAAAACTAATGATTATGACATTAAAACTTATCACACAGACACACACAATTTCATATTTGGCTGCATGAGTTGTAAAATTGAATAAAGTAGTATTAATTGTTTGAGTCTTCTAAACAAGATGTGACTATTATTATAGGAAAATAAATCAAAATTATCAAAGAAGACATGCATAGAAAATATCGTCATAATCTACAAGACTACAAGACACAGTTGGCAAACTCGTGATTTCTTGCCATAACAACGTACATATGGACATAAATGTTGTTGTTTAGCTAGTGTTAAAATATTTTCCCGCTCCCTTTACCCAGAAAATAAAATATTTTCCCGCTATATATTTGAGTTTCAATATATATAGCTTTAAAGTGTTTTAAAATTTAGATATGAAGCATGTGACTAAGAATTTATATATCTTCCTTAGTTTCAGAAAACTATATATTGGTTTATAATTGGTATCTTCTTTTTTAAATATACTTTCTTTAATCAGAACATCATTATTCAACAACAACAATACTCAATCTCGCCGGAGTGAGACCTTTACCCGAAGGTAAAGGGACTGCTTCCAGAATTAAACGATCATTATTAATCTACCATATTAACAAGATCAATGACGGTATTCGAGTATTTAATACTACGTATAATTCTTTCTTGTTGCATTAAAAAATAAAATAATATTAAGGGAGACATTTTTTCGTTCTAGCAAATAGACATTTAGGTATTAATAGACATGCATCAAAACAAATATACTACTAATTTTAGATCACATTCTTTGAGTTGAAAGTCGAAAATTGTGATGGCGTAAGAGTCAAGCATGTAAACATTTTTGGTTAAGATTTTCCAAAAAGAATACCATGATTTTTGGTAACACTCAAATAACTATTTATTTATTTACAAAAATACAAGTTGAAGTTCATATCTTTTACTAATTAAGTTATTTAAACAATACCCAAAATTGTCATTGTCTACACATGAAAACTTCATATCTAACATGGTTGTAGAAAGAGCACCATGCTGCGTTTTGACTTCAAAGTTCAAACAGTTTTGCTTTAACGATACGGTGATTCTTTATAAATAATGGGTTGATAGAAAATCATGTGACTAGTGTGTTTACATCTTTTAGATCGTGTAACATTTTTATACAGGTAGTTTGATTGTATATCATCAAAACTGACTGACTATCATTGATCGAACTTGATAGTGTTCATGTACCATGTGTTCTAACATGCTACCTAAACATGGTGTCAACCAATTTAGATGATGTACAAATCACACTTTCCCTGCTAGCTCATAAAGTATTGCATTGTTCACGACCGTAAATGCACCAAAAACGCTATCGTTGGTGCAAACTAGGAACATCACTTGAGTAATGTCATCTTTACATGCATAGCAATCAAGTAAATACCATAATAGTAAAACATATATATACACACTTACATCAGGGGTGCTTCTAGGATAATGAATTGAACCAGAAAACAAAATCTTTCGCTCCCCGTCAATAAGAAGCGACCGCCCATCATACGTCACGTCAGCTCCCTCCACCACAGCGTTCCCAGCAACTAGCACCACTAGTAATGTTATCCAAAACCACACCATGTCTTATTTTTCTCTATAACAAGCTAAGTAAGACTGATAGGAAAATGGAATATATATTGGTGAGAAATTATTGTATGATGTTACATTAAGAATTGTTATTACTATTATTCGAATAAAATGGTGTTGATAGAAAGAGACGGCGGAGTTGTTAAAGAAAACAACATATTGGTTGCATTGCACGGCAAATTAACATGGTTTTTATAGGCTGGTTTGGTTGGTATTGACCATACATAGTTTATGTGTGACAAATATCTTTATTATTATTTAATATTCCATATAAGACTTATTTGTTTTGTTTAACAAACTTTGTTGCATATTAGACGAATATTCGCGCATAATGACGGTGTATAACAGCAAATAATTATACTTGTGAACTTATGGTTTTTGTGTGATCTTTGATGTAACACTTAAAGGTTTAATTTGTAGTAATTGCGAGAAAAAAGTCTATAGTGGAAAACGGAAAATGATAATAATTTGAGGATTAAAAGGTATTCAAACTATTAATTTAATAATAGATGGTGCTATCATTTTTAATTAAAGAGTATATTAGTAGTTGAGTTTTACTCATTTTTAAAATTTTTAAGTTTTAAAGAAAAAAAAAAAATGTTTTCTCTTTAGTACAGATAAGACGGTGAAACGAATTTATGCCTTTAGAGTTTAGACAACTCAAATGGACAGAAAATTATTGTGTTTGTATAACAACTTTGTTTAGTTATGAAATAGACAAGAGACAAGATTAAGCATAAATGTATATACTTAGTTCAGATGTGAATCTTTTAGTTATATAATTCGTAAAAACCTTTTATCAATGTATCTTCATCAATGTACATGGCTAGTAGCCTAGTATCACATAAAAAAGTGACAGACGATTTAGGCCTCACGGAGTGGCAACGGGCTGGGCAGCGGGCTGGGCTAACCCGCTGGGGAACACCGCCGCCGACCCAGCGGGCTGGAAATCACGGCTTGGACAAGCAGCTGAGGGTTGGCAACGGGCTAAACAATTCGACCGTTTATCTATAAAAATTCGACCGTTCGAAGCAATACAAACGCTCCATTTATGTGCAACGGCTCAAAAAAAAAAAAAAAAAAAAAAATTTCCCTCTTTATAAACAACTAAAATCATCACATATTAAACCACAACTTTCACATATTTAACCCCAAAATCATCACTTTTATCACAAAATGGATTCATCTTCTTCCTCTTCTTCGTATTGTGATCCGCCTTCGCTTTTCGACTCGTCAACGGGGAGCACTTTTAACTTTTTGCAAACGGTCTTAGACGCGTATCAAGACACCGGAAGCTCTACTGACACCCGTAGGTACATTGATCGGGACCGGGACGAAGCGGGGGAAACACTAATGCTTGACTATTTTGTTGAAGACCCGAAATTCGATGAGTCAGTTTTCCGTCATCGTTTTCGCATGAGCAAAAGGTTGTTTTTGAAGATTGTTGCTGATATTGAAGCCGGGTTCGAGTACTTTCAAGAAGGATACGACGCTCGTGGAAAAAAAAGTTTCACGGCTATACAGAAATGCACATCGGCGATCAAACAATTGGCGACGGGTGAACCTCCAGACGCGTACGATGAGTATTTATGCATGGCGGAAAGAACATCTCGCGAGAGCCTCGAGTATTTTTGTGATGCGGTCATTTTTTTATACGAAGCGGAGTTTTTACGTAAGCCAACATCTCACGATGTTGCTCTCATCACACAAGCACACGAAGAAAGACACCACATTCCAGGGATGCTTGGTTCTCTTAATTGTACACACATCGTATGGGCGAGGTGTCCTAGATACTTAAAAGGGCAATACACGAGGGGTGATCATAAGGTGCCGACTATTATGATTGAGTGTGTTGCTTCTCAGGACTTGTGGATTTGGCACTCGTATTTTGGTCCACCTGGATCGAACAACAATGTGAACGTTTTGAATCAGTCGCCATTGTTTCAAAACGTGCGTAATGGATCCGCACCAGACACTTCGTTTACCGTAAATGGACGACATTACAAGCATGGGTACTACCTTACCGATGGAATCTATCCTAGGTGGGCTACGTTTGTTAAGGCATACCGGCATCCGGTCGAAGAGGACGAAAAGAAGTTCAAAAGACTCCAAGAGGCGGCAAGAAAGGATGTTGAGCGGGCCTTTGGTGTTCTCAAGGGGAAATGGAAGATTTTGGAGCGTCCCCTACGGCTCACGACAAAACAGAAGATCGGGAAAGTCGTCGCCACATGTACTATATTGCACAACATGATCATAAAAGACGACGGGAGGGCAATATCACCGGTTCGTATTATGGATCCACCTGCCCCTGTAGCTTATAACCGGAATGTGCTGTGGGAGATACATGACGAAGAAGTCCATCATCGCCTCCGGTATGATTTGACAGCGCATATATCGGGTTTGGACTTAGCATACCTTGATGACCCAGCGGAGCAGCCACCACCGATCGAGACATTGATTTAGGTTTCTTTATGTCGTGTTTTATTTTCTAATAATGATGTCGTTTATGTAGTTTTTATTAATTATGTTTAGGTTTATGTAATGTTTATGTCGTTTATGTATTTTTTTTTTAGTTTATTTTAATGAAATGTTTAAGTTTTTATTACATAAATGTTTGATTAAATTAAATGAAAAAAAAAATTTGGGAGGGTTGAGAATGTGATGAATGCCTAAGAATTAAGTTGGGAGGGTTGGTTGGGAGGGTTGAAAGGGTAAAATGAGTTGGAGAGATGTTATTGGTGGAATTTGGGAGGGTTGGGAGGGTTAATGGCATGACTCC
Organism: Artemisia tridentata subsp. tridentata; assembly: GCA_021014915.2. NCBI lineage: Eukaryota > Viridiplantae > Streptophyta > Magnoliopsida > Asterales > Asteraceae > Artemisia > Artemisia tridentata. The sequence continues at coordinate 56,283,548 of CP139504.1, forward strand.
TTGGGCCCACGATTTAGGGTACGGCACATAAAAAAATAATATAAATAAATAAATAATTGAATATTAATGACATTAAAGATTACGGAGTACCAAAGTACCAAACTGTTAAACACTATTCATCAACATCAACTATTTGGTAATGGTCCAAAACAACCTCTTTTAACTTTAAAAGCTATGAAGTTAACCCCTAATCTAACTAACGTTATATTTTAAGTCATTTGACTTCACTTCATTTATTTTGAGAAATCAAATTAGTCCCTAAACTTATAAATCATTATATTTAACATATTTTTTTAACCTTTATTTTACAAAATTACTCCATCCGTCCCAAAATTATTGTCCTATTTTAATTTTTTCGGTCTTTATTTTTTAACTTTGACCTGAATTATTTTTGTTTATATTACATTATACTTGATGCAAAATATATGAACGGATCGAGTTTTAAATGTATTTTCATTGGTATAATTTTCATCAAGTATTGTATAACACAAACAAAAATATTTATAGTCAAAGTTAATAAAAGAAAGACAAAAAAAGTCAAAGTGAGACAATAATTTTGAAACAGATGTAGTAGTAAATTACCCTATAAACCCATTGAGCTTGTATTTTAACTCCCTTCACATCATCCTCCTCAATTTAATTAAAATACCAAATTAGCCTTTAAACTCATAAATCTTTATAATTAGCACCTCTTTTAGGTTTAGTGATATAAAAAATTAACCGCTAAAATCTATTAAACTCTCTCTATATATATCTTTTTAGAAAATCTATTAAACTCTATGTTTTACTCCTTTTATCATTTTCCTTGATATTAACATTTCTAATTAAGGGGGATAGGATGGATTCTTGATGGAGGTGTGTGTTCCCTAGCTAGTGATGTCTGGTCCTCTATGCCTTAGAAGCTGACTAGTGAGGTTGGGCTGCTAGTATGTTTCTTGTTAGTTTTGTGGACATTATTTTAGTAGTCGTATATTAGGATCGAACTCGAGATCACGGGATTGCACACTTTACGTATGAATAGTTTATGAATAATAATTATTTATAAAAAGTTATATTTAGTTATTATATACACAAAACATATAACGACCGTTAGTATTTAACAGATAATGTCTAACGACCGTTAACCGATAAAAGGAAAGAAATATGTGTAAATATTTGGTAAGTCAAGAAGATTCCGGAACACCCTTAGAGGGTATAGGCCGATTGGTTTGGGGAGGGGAAACCCAACCCAAATTCAACTTGAGCTCTAAGATAACTACACTATATAAACACATTAAGAGTTCCTAGTTTTTGGCATCTCTTGTAGACAATACTAAACCCTAAAGTGTGTTTTTATTTTCTTGTTCTAATACTCGGCCGAATTCCCCCCTCCTATGGGTTTCGACTTTTTGGTTTTAATAACCTAAAACGTTTTGTGTTATTTACTTGCATAAGCATTTACTTGGTATTAGTACGTGTGTACAAGAACGTGAATCAAACACACTATTGTTTGATTCTTGGATTGAATTGCAAAATCGGTAAGGGGCAAATCGTGTAATCCTTATAAACCTTAATTAGGGTTCATCACTATTGTTGCTTTGATTAATTCTTGTTTTGCTAGAATCATTAAGGTACGCATACGTTTAAATTCGGTTAATTAATTATGTGTTATTGTTCCTGTTGAATCTAACACACCTGCTAGATCTTTGAGCCTATGTGGATCGGTAGGATGCCTATGTAATCACAAGCACACTACAAGAGAATCTCTGAATACAAATGAGAGAAGAAAAGAACTAACACTATGATCCTCTATGGATCGTATAATGAACTAAAAGATGATTTTTATTGAAGATGGTTAACTTTCAAAGATATCTAAAACTCATAGACGGTGTGTTCCTTTTATAATGACAAGGAACCCTAACCCTAACCCGTCCTACAAGAAAACGTGTAAAGAGATAAACATGATCTCTTCTAAAAATAAACTTACTAAACATACGGATAACTAACAATAATATCCGCAGCAACAAACACTATCAGCAGAAACAAAATATAACTATCAGCAGCAATGAGCTTCGGCAGGAACCAACACTATCGGCAGGAACCAACTTTCACTATCGGCAACAACAAGAAATATCTTATTTCCAGAATTCCCAACAATCCTCCCCTAATCTTGAGGAAATAATGTATTTCCGAAAAGATTCCCTAGGTGTGCACTATACTCTGAATGTACTTTGAAGTCCAAAGGGAGAGGATTAGACCAGCAGCAGCATCAGTAAGTAACCAGCAACACTTGAAACTTCCAGCAGCAACTTCGATAGTTCAACAGCAATAGGAAATCATTCTCAAAAGAAGATCTAAGCTAGTCACCATGTCATTCTTGATCTTGACTGCTACTATGACAATATGTACATCAAATCACTTAAGTTTCATACTATTCTCATCACATCCAGGTGTGTTAACTCCTGTGAGAGGTGAATCATTGAAAATTAATGGATTTGATGTCCTCTTACCAATAGCCATCACTACTGGAGTAGCCAATGTTTAGGTGTGTAAGACCATGGTACATTGATAACCATCTGATTTTGAGTAAACCAGCAACTGTAAACGGATTTGACTTGTCTTTACCTGTAGCCGTTTGCTCAGGACTAGCCAATTCTTTGGTTTCAACTGAACCTTGGTGAATTGAATACCAAATATGGATACCAAATGTCTTTACCACAAACCATACTTTTGTTGACTAGCCAATTCTTTGGATCCCTTAAAGGGTTACATCCATGGTGAATTGAGAACCATTTTCAACTCTCAGGAATGAACCATGGGTGAGCTGAAGTACCCTATAGCTTTGAGCAAGCTATTACAGCTATCAACGGATTTGATTATCACACCAGAGCCGTACCCTCATGGTGAGTCAACTCTTTCTTGTCTGCAAGACATGGTGAGTTGAATACCATTTGTTGTGTAACTGGAAACACCAACACTGTACCTGCAAGGTGTTGCTCAAAACCAACTTATTAGCACACAAAATATACAAGATTTTTTTTTTTTTTTTTTTTTTTTTTTTTTTTTTTTTGAACTAAAAGAAATCAGAAACAAACCAAAAGAAAAAGAAAGAAAATAAGAAAAGATAGAAAGATGTACAACAACAACAAGAATAAACCTGATCAAGAAGATGAACCTTTAGCTGCAAGTTGATCTTTGATGAATTTAACCAACTGTTCAGCTGTGGTTAAATCATTGCCAATAGTATGCTTGGGAACTCTAACCTTCTGTGTGAGCATTCTCTGCATAAGTCCCTCAGATAAAGGATAAGTGACATCCACAAACATAGACAGAATCTTGCCAGAGATGAGCTCCACTACATGAACATTGGAAGAAGGATATAGCCTCCAAGAAAATACTCTCCAGGATGATTGATTACCCCACACCAATTTAGCCTTTTCACCTTCCAATGAATTCATTAAAACTTGTAAATCTCCCCAAAGCATTAGGCCTATCCCAGTAGGAGTATGAGTTTGATAGTGATTATCCACTATCTTATAAAGATTCTCCAAATCTTTCCTTTCAACCCTATTCAACAGCTCCCTCAGAAAGGTAAAGAATTTGACTGTCCCATCAAGAGAAAACCAAACATTGACTTCACCTTCAGGAGTAGATCTAATCTCCCAGTGAGCAATATGACCCCAAGAATGAATGGAATCACCTTCTGAATCACTATCTGTGTCAACCCTAACCAAATCTTGATCATCCATTTCAGAAATATCCCTAGAAGAAGGGTGATGAGAGTGACTCTTCTGCCTTGGCCTTAGACCATATTGCAGGATAGGAATTGAGGAAGATGGTGCAGCAGAAACAGAGACATGAGCAGCAGGAATACCATCAGACATAGAACCTTGTTGTGGTGCCTCAGATGCATCTACATTAGGAATTGGTGAAATGAATGTGGTATCCTGAGAACCTTCAGTAGGAAGAAAGGAAGATGCACCAGACAATGTCTCTCCAGACTTCATTCTCTTTGCAACATCAGACTCTAAAGAGGAAGACTCTCTTTTCTTGCTGTGTTGAACATCTGTCTGGACTGAAGAATTTATCCTTGCATAGGTATCAAGGAACAACTTGTGGATTGCAGCATCAGTCCAACCTTTGAAGTCACTGAGCTTGTAGTTAGCTTCATTCTTCATATATACCTTCATAAAATTGACATTATCTTTGTTTGAAGGCATCTTAAATCCTGACTTTTGTCTTTCACTGATCCTATGCATCAAGTCATTCCAAGTGGATGCTCTATGAGTCTTTAAGATAAATGCCTTGAGCTGATCTGATCTTTCATCCGAATCCAACTCTGAATCTTGAAGAATCATAAACCCATGAGCTCTAATAATCATATCAGTAGCCAACAAGTATTCGACTTGCTCACTGAACTCTTCTGAAGTAGGATCTTCTGATCTTGTTTTATTCATAATCCCAGCTATATTCCTCTCATCTACAGATATTTTCCTTGCAAGCTCCTCATCTTGAGCAATCTGAGCTAGTCTAGCTTGTGCATCAGCAATTTCCTGTGCGTGGATCTGTCTAGCAATCTCATCATCATGTTGAGATGCTTCAGGAGGAATGGTGTCACTACCAGCAGCAATGAATGGACTACCAGTAGTATTACCAGGAACCTTAGACTCAGAAGAAACACTACCAACTTCAGCAGGAACACCAGAGACATCAGCAGCAATGGTCCTTGTTCCAGTGAAGGCCTGAGGTTGAGTAGTGATAGTGTGCTCAGAAGAGGTAGGCACTTCAGTATGTGCATTATCAAGAGAAACAGAAGCCAGCACATTAAGCCCATCAAATGACATATCATCCTGATCTTCCTCAGACTCAGAAAGTACAACCCTTCTTTTCTTCTGAGGATGTTGAGCTTCCAAAGAGCTGATTCTATCATTGAGTTCTTGGATAGTTTACTGAAAGTTTCCTTAGAATCCCTGAGCTCCTTTTCCAAATTCTCCACCTTCTCACTAAAACTCCTTTTAGTCTCTGTAAGCTCTGATTCCAATGCTGCAATCTTCTGCATAGACCTGTCAAGTAACTGGGACAAAGAGGTGAGATCAGCAGCATCCTCAGCTCCACCAGCAGGAATACCTGAGGTGTTAGGAGCTTCATTGGATCTAGGTGGAGAAACATGAAATTCCCCCCTGCATTGGTGTCATCACTAAAAGGCTGCCTAGTAGGACTAGGAGATGAAAGCCTTGACACAGAAGGCATATCCATTGAGGGTGTAGGTAGGACAACAGGTGAAACATCTGTGGTGGTCTGGACAGTGGGTTCATCAGGGACATTAGTCTCAGGTCTAGATGTGGCTGGTCTAGGTGACGGTGGTAATGGGTCATCAGCAGCAACAGATGCAGATGCATCAGCAGCAACTGAAGTTCCTTCATCAGCAGCATTGGATGCACTAGCATCAGCTGCATTGGGTGATGGTGGGACACTGACATTATTAGCAGGATCTGGGTTGTCAGCAGGATTGGCATTTTGTAACATGGCAGGTAATAAAGGCAAATGTTGGCCTGTAAAATTCATCTTCATCAGAGCAAACATTTTGGGAGTCAACCGATTCACTATCTTAGGGGATGGGTTAAGGGTCTGAATACCTAAGATAATTTGAAGAAATCTAGGGTACATTAAAAATCTGTTTTTATCACCAGAGATATTTTCAACCATCCCATCAAAAATATATTTGCCCCAATTAAATATTCTACCCTGAGATAGACAAACAAGACCAGACGCAATGGGACTTGGACATTGGTCCCAACCACCTGTCTTAACACTCATACACTGGAGTAAAGTATGAACCAAAAATCTCCATTGAGGAGACAACTTACTTTTAAAGAATGTACAACTACCAGTGACAGGATAACCTATAGCAGCCATACCATCATTGATTTCTTGTCTGGAAAGATCATATTCCCCATGTTCCTCAGGAAATCGGAGCTGTACACGAATCAACTCCTTCGTAATGATGACTTCGTGCTCATCAATGGTGGCAACGATGTCGTCCTCCCTTCCCACAATGTGTCTGACCTTAGCTGTTGCCCAAAACTGCTTAATCAACGAATCATACACCTTTACTGGACAATAAGTGAGTGCATAGCGAATGGATGACCCACGAAGAAACGCTAGCACCTCATCATAACCAATACTTCTTGAAGATGACTCTAAGTATGCAACCTTGTTATGATCATCCTTGTAACGAAGTGTTGTCATTGTGTTGGATGAATGATCTAGGGTTCGAAATGAGAAAATTAGGGTTTGATAGGATTTTGAGAAATTGAAATGAGAGAAGTGCAATTTTAGGTTGGGTTGCCAAATATATCACTTTAAATTGTTGCACTTCTGCGCACGTAACATTGACCAATTGACTTAAAGAGGTTTGACCAATCGGCAGCAACACTTGGTCAAGCGGCAGCAATAAGAGGTTTGACCAATCGGCAGCAATGAGGTGGTTTGACCAAAGTCAACCTTCCGAATCCAGTCATTAGGAATAAATCTCCAGAATTAAAACCCAACACCAACCAACAATAAATTTGCATTAATCACCTTCTCATTATAAAGGCCCTTTTTCCCAAATCAAATACCTTCATTATCACAATAACTTCATCAAACCAAAAATCTTCAAAATCATGAGTTCATCTAAAATTCCAATCATCGAAATCTCATCAGATTCTTCCTCCTCCAGTGACTCAGGGTGGAAAAATTACTTTCCCAAAACTGCATCATCTTCTCAAAACAAAGGTAAGGCCAAGGTTGAGGAAGATTCATATTCATCTGATCCTCTTCCATCTACTCCTTCGTCATTTGAGTACTCTAGCTCTGATGATGAAGGAACATCAGAGCTGAAGTCCTTGACTTATTGTCAGGGTGAATGGGAGACATATCCTCCCAATTTTCCCATCACGGATAAGCTAAGGGAAGAGATGAAGGCAACTGTGGCTCTGCTAACTGAAGAGATGGAAAGGACAACTGCAACCTCTATAAAGTGCCGATACCAAAAGGTAATGCAGATCTTAGAGAAGACTCCAGCCGTGAAAAACCTAACCCTCGAAGTCGAAACAATCGACAACGTGAAAGCTAAGATCCAAGACAAAGAAAGAATCCCATCACACCAACTCCTCAGCCAAGCCGGCCAACCCCACAATCAAGCCACCCTGCTCCACAGCCAAGTCAACCATCTGCAAGGTTACGCCCCAGAACACATCAGAGGCAAACTACCTCAAGCTCTTCAACTCCAGCCCCTGAACCAAGACAACCACTCCCAGTGGTGTTGGCACTTCGAGTCCCCCATGTGTATGAAGAAATTAGTCGTCAAAGGGGTAGGAGGTTCATGCCTGATTATATGGGTAAGGGAAAAGGGAAGATGGAATAGGTGGTAGGGTTTAGGTCGAGTGATGTTTGTAGGTTGGTATGATGTATGAATGATGTTGATAGGTAGCTTTTGGGATTTGAAACTGAATGTACTCATCTTAATCATGATGAATGGAAATTATGTCTTAAGTTTTAATTCCAAGCATTGAAAGATTGAAAGCTGCAAAACAAAGTTAGCTAACAAAAGACACTAAAAACCTGCATAACAGAATTAGAGAAACACAAAACATAAACATAAATGAATGAAAAACAAGACAAAATTACAAGCATTAGCCTCCCCTTAGGCTAATGCCTCCCCTCAAAACCAGCAAACAAGAATACAACAACATGATCAGCCAAACTGGACAATTACCAAGGATACCATGGAGAGTAAGCCATTCCTCCTCCAAAGATTGGATTATAATAAACAGACCTGAAATCCCTCTAAAAATATGAAGAGATACCAGCAGGAATGGTTCCCTGAATATCAGCAGGAACAGAGGTGTCTGCAGGAACAGATCTATCAACAGGAAAGGGAGCTCCATAAGGGTTTATTCCTGCTGCTTGTGGGACATATGGAGGAATTTGTTTAACATTTTTCCACAACGACCTGGTCTGTTGTTCCCCACCATTCATCTTCATTCTCTTCTCATGATAGTCACAATCTTTAATGAGATGATATTGACTACCACACACAAAACAAGTCTTCTTCCTAACAGCCTTGATTTTACCAGAACTTTTCTTATTACAGACAAAATTATTACTACTGGAACTAGAGACAACGTTGTTTTTGATAGAGTTAAGAGAGCTGTTGTCAGGGGAAGCTATTTTAGAAATAGATTTATCATTAGTAGTTCCAGAAGTGATGTCATGAGACCTGGGTGAAGTTGACTTCTCATTTGAATCACATGAGGTATAACCTGTGGACTTAGATTCATAGGACTTGTTACTTTTGGAACAAGAAACAAAGTCATCAGACTCACACTTAGAATCAGTTAAGTCATTTGACTTTTTCCCATAAGTCATGTGTGATTCATCTGAGTCAAGATCAAGGGCTGTGTGGATAGGGACAGGCTTGAAAACACCTCTTATAGGTGGAGGAACTGCATTCATACCTCCTTCCTTAACAAACTTAACTGGATTTTGATAATCAACTTCCTTAGGGTAGGGTCAAATATTCTAGGGTGATAATCCCCAACATCAAATCCCAACCCTTTCTTACGCCAACCTGACTGATTACCATAATTAACAAGATACTTTTCAGATTGTTGCCATGAATTTATCCTAGCCACCTCACTATCCAGTTTAACCTGTAATTCCTGATTTTCTAATTTCATCCTCGCATATTCTCTTTCAGAATGTTTTAGACAGTTAATGGAGTTCTCTAAGTCTCTTTCCAAAACCCTAATCTTTTGTTCATATGCTAGCTGATTAGCTTCATGCCAAGCCTTTTGTTTTTCCACAGTTTTAAGAGCCTTTTTATATGCTTGAATATCTACAAACAGTTTATTATATTCAGGCTCCATTTCATCAAATTCTCTCCTAAGGTTCAAGTACAATTCATGACAACCATTTTGGCAATGTTGTACCTGATGAGAAGTTCCCACAAAAGCAAATTCTTCCACTTTATCCTTTGCAATATGAACCATGTTATGAGTTTGGTTGAGACTTTCAGCATCAGCAGGTTCTGTCCATTTTCTCCTTAAGTTAAACGAAAGCAGGGTTCTGACTTTCATGGTCCACCTTTCGAATTTATCTGCTGATCCAGACATAGTGTAATGGTTTAGAGAGATAGTTTTTGAGAACTTTTGCTTTATGATCAGAGATCCTCACGAGGCTCTGATACCACTTGTTGAATCTAACACACCTGCTAGATCTTTGAGCCTATGTGGATCGGTAGGATGCCTATGTAATCACAAGCACACTACAAGAGAATCTCTGAATACAAATGAGAGAAGAAAAGAACTAACACTATGATCCTCTATGGATCGTATAATGAACTAAAAGATGATTTTTATTGAAGATGGTTAACTTTCAAAGATATCTAAAACTCATAGACGGTGTGTTCCTTTTATAATGAAAAGGAACCCTAACCCTAACCTGTCCTACAAGAAAACGTGTAAAGAGATAAACATGATCTCTTCTAAAAATAAACTTACTAAACATACGGATAACTAACAATAATATCTGCAGCAACAAACACTATCAGCAGAAACAAAATATAACTATCAGCAGCAATGAGCTTCGGCAGGAACCAACACTATCGGCAGGAACCAACTTTCACTATCGGCAGCAACAAGAAATATCTTATTTCCAGAATTCCCAACAGTTCATACGCTTCCGCATGTTTACTTCGATGTTATTGTTTAATTATGATTGTCATGTATTAATATTCCAACAGTGGTATCAGAGCCAGGTTATAATGTGTAATTAATTACCGAAAAACATAAAAAAAAAATAAAAATAAAAAATAAAAACAAATCTTGATTGTGTTTTAACATGTTTAGTCGATTTAGGGTTTATTCCAACTCGAACCCTAAATTTTTTTTAGGCCGATTGCCTATTAATTTTTTTAGGGTTTGTGTTTGGTAATTTAATTTGATTAGAAACCCTAGGTTTAACATGTTTATGTGTTAGTATGCGATCTTGTGGCAACTTGATAAATTGTTATGTAGAATCTATGCAAACGTGCATGTTTGGCATAGATTTATTGATGTGATGATTTAAATTGTTTTTCACATGTAATTTAATTGATAGATGTCGAATTGGGAAAGACTCCAATATATTAAGTAATCAATTACGTGCTATGTGGTGTATATTTAATTATGACTAACGCAATCGATACGTCGATACATTTGGCTCATTTACCTTTGTAAGTGATAGTCTTAGTTAAATATATACAATATAAACCAAGAATTAATTATTAATAGGTTTTATCGAATTAAGTTTGCATGTGCCTACATGTTTTTTTCATAATTAATTGTTATGTTATGTAAGTTTATTTAATTGTTTTATTTTTCATTTGTATTACTTGTTTTTTTGTTTATTTATTGTAAAGACATGTTTAATTTGATTAGAAACCCTAGGTTTAACATGTTTATGTGTTAGTATGCGATCTTGTGGCAACTTGATAAATTGTTATGTAGAATCCATGCAAACGTGCATGTTTGGCATAGATTTATTGATGTGATGATTTAAATTGTTTTTCACATATAATTTAATTGATAGATGTCGAATTGGGGAAGACTCCAATATATTAAGTAATCAATTACGTGCTATGTGGTGTATATTTAATTATGACTAACGCAATCGATACGTCGATACATTTGGCTCATTTACCTTTGTAAGTGATAGTCTTAGTTAAATATATACAATATAAACCAAGAATTAATTATTAATAGGTTTTATCGAATTAAGTTTGCATGTGCCTACATGTTTTTTTCATAATTAATTGTTATGTTATGTAAGTTTATTTAATTGCTTTATTTTTCATTTGTATTACTTGTTTTTTTGTTTATTTATTGTAAAGACATGTTTATAAACGAAAAAAGGTAATTTTGAATAGAAAAATAATATGGACTAAATAATGGTGAAACAATGAATTATTTTCGAAGAGTTAAATTTTCAAGTGTTTTAATTGATTGTTGAGTTTTGTACTAATAGTGAGAACGGCTCACCCAATTGTGACAAACTATAAAAGGGGTATAAGTAGAAACGGGTTTTTAATTAGCTTCGCGCTGACATTTGTTTCTACGCTCCTTTGTGCGTCAAATTAGAGCTACCAAGTACGACTATTTCATGTACAAAATCACCTTAAGGGTGAATTAGCTTTAATTCCATGCGCCACTTTGTGGTAATTATCCGAAACACTAAGTCTTTGGACTTATGCAAAAGTACGATATAATGGACGATAATTAAAGGTAAATTATTTGATTGGTGAACCCAATACCTCAATTAAAAACGTTTATAAATTTGATCTTAATGGATTGGTAAATAAAAAGGTTTTATTAAACTTATGATACGAAGATGTATGTATGCTTCTTCGTACGTATTTTGATTATAAACATAAAAAACTAGTACCCTTAAAATTAAGTTGATGCCATCTAATTAAAAGAACACTTGAAGTTGTAATTTACGTCATGTGAGAGCTTGGACTAGATTACAATGGAAAGGTAAATTTCATACTTTCATTACTAGCAGATCAACTGATGTAATGGGACTATGTTAATTTACAGTTTTTTAATTAGACGACTTAATTGAGTTGTAAGCGAGAGCTTGGACTCAAGGCATAAGATGGGAATAAAACATGCTTACATTGCAATATTGTTTGGCAATGTAAATTCCATAAAGATCTAGGAATTGGAAATTGTTTGCCAATTATTGTTCGACAATTACCTTGTTGAATACTTTCATTACTAGCAGATCAACTGATGTAATGGAATTATGTCAATTAGGATCCTAGCTTTAAGAAAATTCTATGGTTTATATGAATATTAACCAATGGGTATTTAATTTTCTTAAAGATTGTATTATCGTAAATACTAAAATTGAATTTTGTAAATTCTTTTAAATGTATTAATGCAACATTAAACCGTAAACGTGGGATATTCTTTTATTGGTAAATTGATCTACACCCGTAGGGGTTTTTTTTTGCTAGAGTTACTAAAAGGATAAACCTAGTCTCCTTTCCATGAGAGAAGTGTGAGACTTAATCCTATTCCTTTTCATGAATGAGAAAGGTGTGATAGGAAAATTAGAATTGTCTAAATTCTAAATACATAACTCATAGCAAACTTTAATAGTTAAGATTATTGCACATTTTATGAGTTATTAAATTATAAGCTAGACTAATTACCGCAAAATGGTAAAAGACAAACTAGTATATTTTATCTAGTTTTTTTTTTTTTTGTTTTGACCATTTAAAGGTGCTACATATCATTGTGGTGATGGTAGACCTATTAAGGAAGAAATTGCACAACCAATTTTTCAAGTTAATTGCATTGATGGATAGTCCATCATTTACAAAGTATAATACATTCTTTTAGTACCTAAGTAATTGTTACGTATGAGTTTTCTCAAAGGTGTAGGAAAGTAAATAGCACACTATTTGCTTTTACTGGTTATAAAACACTTATAATGTTGTCAAATCTAATTGGAGCATTGTGTTGTAATTACTGAATAATGAATTATTGTAATGATCTGTAATTCAGTGGGAGCTACAAGCTTTGTCTTTAGATAATTATCTTGGTAGTAACCCAGATTATCTGTAATTCAGTGGGAGCTACAAGCTTTGTCTTTAGATAATTACTTTCCAACAGTAGTCGTATGTTAGGATCGAATTCGAGATCACGGGATTGCACACTTTACGTACGAAGAGTATATGAATAATAATTATTTATAAAAAGTTATATTTAATTATTATATACATAAAACACATAACGACCGTTAGTATTTAACGGATAATGACTAACGACCATTAACCGATAAAAGGAAGGAAATATGTGTAAATATTTGGTAAGTCAAGAAGATTCCGGAACACCCTTAGAGGGTATAGGCCGATTGGTTTGGGGAGGGGAAACCCAACCCAAATCCAACTTGAGCTCCAAGATAACTACACTATATAAACACATTACGGGTTCTTAGTTTTTGGCATCTCTTGTACACAATACTAAACCCTAGAGTGTGTTTTTCTTTTCTTGTTCTAATACTCGGCCGAATTCCCCCCTCCTAAGGGTTTCGACTTTTTGGTTTTAATAACCTAAAACGTTTTGTGTTATTTACTTGCATAAGCATTTACTTGGTATTAGTACGTGTGTACAAGAACGTGAATCAAACACACTATTGTTTGATTCTTGGATTGAATTGCAAAATCGGTAAGGGGCAATTCGTGTAATCCTTATAAACCCTAATTAGGGTTCATCACTATTGTTGCTTGGATTGATTCTTGTTTTGCTAGAATCATTAAGGTACGCATACGTTTAAATTCGGTTAATTAATTATGTGTTATTGTTCCTACGCTTCCGCATGTTTACTTTGATGTTATTGTTTAATTATGATTGTCATGTATTAATATTCCAACATTTCTTGAGGTATATGATTAGGAAATGTAGCTAGTCTAGGTATAGTGTTGAAGTAATGAGATTGGGTGCTATAACTCACATGATGATGCCTTGTATATGATCTCATAGTCTATAGATGATGGCTGAATGGATATGAGTTTCAAATATCAAGGAAACGAGCTGGGTAGCCCGCGCTTTGCAGCGGGTGTTTTGCACGTAAGTGTTGTGAAAAACATTGCTTATTTGTCTAACAAAAATTTTAGACCAAGCAAAGTTATACCACAAAAAATTTGGAAAAAAATAAAATCCAACAAAAAACAACTACAAAATTCGTCCCGTGTGAATAACTATCCAACAGTCCATGAAATAAAAAAAAAATAAAAATAAAATTCAAGCCCAACACATTTGATAAGACCAACAGCAGCCCACTCAAAAACTTAAAAAAAAAAAAAAAAAAAAAAAAAAAAAAAACAAACTGTAGCAGTACTGTTCATGCGCACTGTTCATCCGATTTCCCATGTTTTAATATGTTAGTAATAGTAATAGTAATGTATATCATGAGGTTATGGTGTTGGTGAATAAAGGTGAACGTTGAAGATTTTGAATGCTGTCAGAGAAACCTGGATGCTGCATCAGAGATGATAGTTGTGTGTTACCTGATATCTGGTAGTGCAGTTTTGTATGTTCTTGTATTAAAGATTCAACTGTATTGTTTGATCTTGTTGTATGCTGGTATAGGTATGTCTTAGCCTCTTTATTGATGTAATTCTTTTGATGATTAATATATGTTCACCGGTTTTCACCAAAAAAAAAAAATGCATATTATTGTTAAAACTTTATTTCGTAGCTATAGAACAAAGTTCGGGGGTAAATGAAATTATTGTTTCTTAAAAAATTGTAACAACGTGATTCTGGAGTAAAATCTGAGTATTAATTGGATAAAAGAATACGTAAGATGGTTTGATTGTTTAATGTCAAACAATCTTTGCGTTTTCATAAATATTTTTTAGTAGTTATGATGAAAATAGTTCGTATATGCCTTTTTTTTACAAATGTAATGTAGGGTGACGTGAGGCCAAGAACAATATGTTTACACGTTACATGAATGATCCCTTTTGCGGAAAGATTAACTTTTGTCGCGAGTCCAAATGAAAGCAACGCATGAAACGGTTTCTTAGCTTCGTGTTTTGGGTAACTTGAATTTACAATATCGAGTTTGTTGTTGTGCTCATTTATTTCTTGTACGTATGTATAAGATAAGATGTTAAAGAAAGTTGCAATGACAATTACAACATAAATCAAATTTGCATTTTTAAATGATTAAGTAGTATTGTATATTCTATAATTCTTTACCTTGTAAAGTCCAATGGGACAATGAGCATTGTTTGGTTATGCATAGTGTACTCGTGTAAAGTGTCGTATTGGTTGGAAATGTGTTAGATCTACGTAAAACTGAAGATAAATATTGGAAAAATCGATATATAAATGTTGTTACATCTTTGAAAGTAAAATATAAGAATTAGGGGCTGTTTATTTTTTTGTTAGCTAAGGGGAAAATGGGTCTCACATTCTATTGCATCATTTTAATGGGGAGAGGCTTATATTTCACACTCTCCACATATAGATGAATTAGTGGAATTAGTGGGCCCAAATAGGAAAAGTAATAATATTAAATAGATGGGTCTCATATTCTTTCCACTAAGAGAAAAAAAGAAACATGGCCTTAGTACTCTTAAAATAGTTATTTTAAAAGCCACAATTCATACAATTTTTTCTTCATTAATTAGTACCCTTAGAATTAGTACCCTTTCACACGTGATTCACATAGAAGTCACCCACCACCGCCTATGCCTCACTTATTATCCATAATTAAGGTTGTGACTACTTTTATGAAACCAATAAATTATGAGCTCCATTGTTTTATTTATTTATTTATTTATTTTATTTTATTTTATTTTATTATTTATTTAGTTTGTAAGTGTGTGTGGTATATTGTAGGTTATGTTTGTATAAAGTAAGTTATTTTTATATTTTTTTCTGCTGATAGGTTAGTTACTAACCATAGAAGGTAAAATGTGATAAATTTTATGATGTTTTGAATGATAATGTCACACTAATATAGAGATGGTGTTAACGATGACCATAAAAACTAGCCTACATGGTTATATTTAAAAGCCAATAAAGTCACTAAAGTTGACGATCATTGTCTTCTTAATTAACTCCATGAGAAGACATAAAAGGCCATCGTATAATTGTATTATTGTATAGGGATTTAATGCGAATTAAGTTTATTAAATTATTAATATGTGAAATGATGTACTATCATCTTTAATGACTTTATTGACTTCTATATCATCAACATTTATTTACAACATGAAAATGTGGATCATTTGTGTCTCAAAATATTACAAACTTTTAGAATGTGGTTAATTTTGAAAACACGGGTCCTATGGTTTATACCCATTTGACCAGTTTTGAGCTAGTCAAACATGGTTTTTAGCTAGTCAAAAAGTAACATAGTTTTTAGCATTATGGTTGGTCAACATAGTTTTCATACAATCTCATTATACCTCTAATCCTTCTTTTCCATATAACATAACCCATTCATACAATCTGATGCCAAAAAGTGATAAATTCATACAATCTGATAAATATACAATCTGATAAATATACTAAAATTCGTACAAAAATCTAAAGTTATAACTCTAATCGACTGTGATTTTTGTCATCGCCATACAGCCACCACCAGTAAACATCGCCACCGCCACAACCGATTATCATCCAAACCCAAAACAACCTAATCTTCCCATCAACTGTGATTTTAGTTTTCGCTTGCCTCATAGAACTAACCGAAATCTTCCCATCAACAGAACCAACAACAATCGACCCATCACTAGTATACTCAAATTATTCAGAATGAAAGACAAATGTATTCCTGACTTTTTATTTTATAAAGTTATAAAGTTTTTATTTTATAAAGTGATTATGATAAATAAGATGTGTTCTTTATTTTATAAAGTGATTATAGTTGTTACATTTTTTTTATTTTTTCAATAGACAATTAAACTAAAAGTAAAAAAAAAAAGTAAAGTTGTAACAATTCATTTAATGCTACCAATAGATTAAATACTAATGATTGTTTTGCTAATGATTGGTAATTATTAGTCTATATGAAGTGGTGGTGGGGTGGCCCTCCTAAAATGATGGGGTATAAACCCACAAAGCCTTTTGAAAAGGCTGTGATATACTGACCCTCCCTATGTAGGGAGGGTGTGTTGACTTCCCGCTGCCGTCGCTTGTACTGTCTGCTTTGTCAGCTTGTACATTCTTTAAAAATAGGTGGGGGCCCATATGTAGGGAGGGTCCGGTTAGAATGACCCTTTAGAATGTGGTTAATTTTGAAAACACTAGTCACATAATAGGATGAGAATACTTGTGTTTATCTTGATGTCCTTTCTTATTTATTGCTAATAGTTTTGTTGTTATTACTGTAATTATAGTGTAACGTCCAAACAGATCAACCCAAAAGGGCACTTTGTTGGTGTTTTTCGTGAATCATCCCCACCGGACACGCACGACGCACACTCGTAAACAAGTAATCGCAAAGAGGAAATAATCACAAAATATGAATATGGAATTATAAGTTAGCACTAAAATCCCTCTTTTGATAAACTTTTATTCACATGCTAACACATTTCAAAATCAGAAGTCAGCACTAAAATGAGAAAACACTCAAAAAGTTGATACGAAAAGTCTTAAAACATTGAGATAAAAGAGCTTAATTAGTAGACTTGATCGGTAAAAGTGGAAGGTGCAAGCGTACAAGTAAGCATAATTTGCATACCTTTGTTGTCAAATAGACACGTCTTTCTATAAGTGTTTAAGTTGTGAATAAAAAGATTAGTCCAAGATCATATGAAGAACTAATCGATAATTTCTCAATTTATGTGGTATGCATGTTTATTAGGTACGGTCTCATACGAAGTATTTGTTTTTCAGACATCTATGCTTCGAACTTTACTGTTTGTACATGCCATTTCCCATTTTACATAACAAGAACTCGACCAAGTTGAATAAGAAGTTAGAAAACTGCAATTGGATCAACGGAAGTGTACCAGTCGGCTAACGTGGCAAAACTGAGCATTTTTATTGGATGTTAAAAATCAAAATTGAAAGTCAATTTGGTCAAACTATTTAATTTTCATCTACTCGTAATTTATAAAGTGTGTGAAAAACCATATGTGTTAGATTTAAAAAAAAAAAAAAAAAAAAAACTTAACAAATGGGGGGGGGGGGGGGGGGGGGGGGTAAAGAATTAAATTTTGGTTAGAAAGAGTAAATTGCATAAATCATCCCTAAAGTTTGGCCAAATTGCATGTTTAGTCCCAAACGTTACGAAAGTGCAAGGATCGTCCTTGTGGAGAAAACTTTGGTGCAAGTATTGTCCTTTTTGGGGAAACCTTTTGTGCAAGTATCGTCCCAATGAGGACGATAGTTGCACCAAGGTTTCTCCACATGGAGGATCCTTGCACTTTCGTAACGTTTAGGATGAAACATGCAATTTGGCCAAACTTTAGGGACGATTTATGCAATTTACTCTTAAATAAATTATATGAAATCTAGTATACTTTTCAAGTTGTAACTTTTCATATTTTATAATAACTTTATATATTTAGTAGATACCCTTTAAACTTTTTTTTTTTTTTTTTTTTTTTTCGAAAACGGTAAATTTATAAACAGAAAAGCCAAAATTGGAATACCCCTTAAACTTTATACCTTTTATATTTTATAAAAAAGATACAACATTATGTTGTTATTTATAAGTACTATTCTTAGTATATATTAAACTAATGTATTTG
Source organism: Artemisia tridentata subsp. tridentata (assembly GCA_021014915.2). Classification (NCBI taxonomy): domain Eukaryota; kingdom Viridiplantae; phylum Streptophyta; class Magnoliopsida; order Asterales; family Asteraceae; genus Artemisia; species Artemisia tridentata. The sequence continues at coordinate 56,301,831 of CP139504.1, forward strand.
CATTGAATTATAAATATAAAAGGCAAAACACGAATTACTGTGACATGTAAATTATAAATATGCGAACAACTCATATTATTCGGAAAATTATTCTTTTTTAACCATCTGCATCCAATAACAACTCATATTATTCCTCTTTATAAGTTTAACTCGCGCACGGGTTTAAAAATCAGCCTACATTATATATTTACAGGAATATGAATATTAAAATGAAAGCACAATCTCACGGGTTACTATGCGATGAAAATAAATAGACGGTAATTCTATATATAATAATGACACATATTTTTTCAAGGTCATTATGTGCTACAAATACACAGAATGTCTATAAGATAATATCAATAGTTAAATTTAAACAAGATAAACCTAAACATCATGCCAATTAAACAAAGTAAAATCTTTCGTGCAACAAAAATCTATACAAAATACTAATCGGTGTTAACATATAATAAAAAAAAAATTATGTAAAACCTCGTGCGCATTATAACTATATAAGTATTAAAATTTTAATATACTTTTATAGAAAAAAAAAATACTACAAAACCATGGATTTATAAATTTTCATAATTTTTTTTCTTTTTATTTATTTATTTTTTTAAACCATAATTTCTTACTTTTTGGCCGACTAATTCACAGGGTTTGAACCCACCGCCACACAGACTCAAACCAGGTAAAACCCTCCCTTTTCAGAAAGTTGACGTGACCACTTAAAGTTGTTTGGACCTAGCAGGAATTGAACAAAATTATTAAAATATTATTGGCCGTTATACTATTTGCATAAATCTCGTACGTGCACAGGTTGTAAAACTAGTTGGGTAAATATGTTATTTGTTGACTATACAGGATTCTAATAGCAATGCATTGTTTAAAGAATTTATTAGTGTGTTATTTGAATGTGAAAAAAAAAAAGAATGCGCAGTATTTTTAATAGACAAAAGATATAAGTTTGCATAAATGACTAACATGGCACTTATCTCGCTTAGAGCATTGAGTATCATGAAGAGCTTTGGCTCTTCATTTGTGCTCCACCGAATACCACATCATTTCAACACTCACACATCAAAATACCCCCTTATAAGTCTCTCACTTATAAGACAAAATAACTAAGCTATTTGAGTCTCACCCACCCCAAATTTTATTTTCTTTTTCATTTTTTTAAACATACTAAATTCAATTCATTCAAATAATACAAATACTATCTCCATCCTAAAATAAGTGTCCAGTTTAACTTTTTCGAGTCAAACTGGTTCAACTTTGACCTTAACTATTTTTGTGCGTGTTATATAATACTTGATGCAAAATATATGAATGGATTGGGTTTTAAGTGTATTTTTAATTGGTATAATTTTTCATTAAGTATTATATAACACAAAAGAAATACTTAAAGTCAAAGTTGAACCAGTTTTACTCTAAAAAGTCAAACTGGACATTTATTTTAGAACGAAGAGAGTAACATTTTTCTATAAAATTAAGTTACCAATAAAATAAAATAAATAAAACTATTATAAAAGAAGTTAAAAGAGAAAACTTTAACTAACCCAGCCCACTTCCAACCCAAATTAAAAAATAATAATATTAAAAAAAAAAAAAAAAAAAATTCTTCTTCATTCATTATTTACGTACACACAATACACACACAACGCAATTGGAAAAAAAAATGATAGTTTTTTTTGTCGTTATCTTCGTCACTTCCCCGGTGAAGGCATCTTTGGCGAGTGGTCTTGGTGTGGTGGCGAGGTGGTGACGAGCAACGGCAAGCTGTCAGCTCGGATTTGGCGAGCTTGCTTGTAACACCCCAACCCGGCAAGGGTAGAAGTATCACACAAATGGCTCCATATCAGATCAAACAAAGCATACAATCAATAATAATACAATGGTTCTCAAAGGTTACAAATGAAATCTTGCAATACAAAGGGTTACAAAGGAAAATAAAAGCTGCCTATCAAATCCATAAGTACATCTCTTCTAATGGCTTCTACTCAGAGTCTTCTAAGTCCAAAGTCTCTTCACTCTTACCCAGCTTCCAACTAAAACCTGCCGCGGGAAAAGAAACGCGGCTGAGCTACTAGAGCTCAGTGAACAGATATAACGTAACAAGCAGTAGTATAATGTATAATTTACATGAGTAAAAGAGTGTGGAAGCATGAATACATGGTATCAAGATGAAAGGTAAGAGTACATGGTATCATAAGGAAAGGTAAAAGGGTACATGGTAAAGGAAGTCAGAAATCCACTACGAGCCCATAACATAACATGAATCATAATCATAATCATAATCGTAAACATGCAGAGGGGAGACCTCTTAGTATCCTGTGAATATGAGGGGTGTCCTCAATCATGGGTATCCTATAAATATGAGGGGTGTCCTCAATTATGGGTTGGAGTAGCTAGCTCCCGGAGTGTGAAAGACGTGTATCGCACACACCATCAGTCACCATGAATAACATAACATAACATGAACATGAACAAATCTAGGATGCATCCATACGCCCCAGGTGGCCATAATCTGCCTCTACGTAAACATAACATGCAGGGACGGGACAGGTCATCACTCTCCTGCCCTAGAGTCATGCCATCGGTGCATCGACTGACATGGACATGAAACCCTCATGCCTAGTGAGTGGCTCGTAGTATCAAACTGAGGGTAAAGGTCAAGTATCATGAATCATGTATTTAGTTTACTTGCATAGGTCAATATCTTGTTTCATAAGTTCATAATCATGGTTCATAATCATGGTTCATAAGCAAGGTTCATTAGCAAGGTTCATAAGCAAAGGTTCATAAGCAAAGGTTCATGGTCAAGGGTTCATAATTAAAGGTTCATGAATGAAAGGTTCATAATCATAAAAGGTTCAATATCATGATGGTTCAAAAAAAAAATCGGAGTTCATGAATGAAGGGAACATAGCAATGGTATAGGGAAACCTTAATACGAATCATAATCAGAGAATGAAGGCCTCTTATCAAAGAAGCAGAATATCTGTACCTTATATAAAAAGACAACCAGGTAAAAGATGGGTCACCGAGAAATGGAAAGGTCACTCCTTCTTTGCCGAACCTAAACAATTTGTAATCACATATTATTTATAAGCTCATTTTAAGTCAGATTTAATGGTTTAGGTTTCTTTCTATTTTTAGAAACTTTCTATTTTTTTGTCATTGTTTATATTTAGTAACTTTAGGGTAATATCCGTTAATTAGCCAAACTTAGGGTTTACAAAATATAATAGATTAACGTAGAGGTTTAATATGACTAATAGCATAATTTAGGATCTTATATGCCATTTTAGCGAAGTATAGAGTTAATTATGAAAACCACCAAAGTTTATGGTTCAAAATGTGAATTTAGGCTTTCTTGTAGCCTTCGTATATAAGATGTCTTGCATGCATGTTTCAATTTTCCAACTTAGCATCTTAATTGTTCATTACGCAAGACAAGCTTTACATCCTTTTTATTTGTAACGTCCATGACCCAAATCGAGTTCTATTCGATCGCGAGCTACGTAACAGAACTTGGTGAAATCGAGACACAAGACAACAACCAAACACAACACGAGCATGTAGACCAGTTTGAATACGAACGCGGATACTCACTCGACAACAAAACTTAACTAGCGATCACGGGATTAACGAGACCAAAATAAGCACCACCATTTAACCAATTCAGGTTCGATTGCTACACACACTTTTGCAAGTTTAGTTCATATATGCATATGTTTACTTGAACACCATACTCAGTTTAAACTTAAGAAAGCCGGTTTAGAATACATATTTTAGACAGAAATCTCAACCTTAAACACCAATACAACAGGTACAAAACACACACACAAGACACATCATATACGCCCTCTTGTACTCACCTATGAGACACCACCTCGTTCATTTCAACCCGTATCAAAACCCAACTGTTTTACCCTCCTCGTTGATCCTTTATGCGAGACCGAGAACCACCTAAAACACCTCATTTTTGAACCCAAAACAGTGACCATAACGATCCAACATTCAACCATATTTGACACTAAAATCCTCATATGACTCGACATTATTTACCCACCTGAGACTCTTGTTTCCAGCCATTACGACACGTATATCATCACGTACACTTGACACAAACACCACACTATAACACACGACACCAACGATATCATAGGAGACGAATGTTAGTAATTTCATGTATGACTTCATGTGATAAAAGAAAAGAACACCAACCCTTATTCTCACTCTTTACACTAGGATTTCAGATTTTTACATGTTATGTTTGTACTTAAAGGTTCTTATCATGTTATAAAGATGTAGATTTGGCTGGAACAAGGTGACATCACACAGCCATAAAACGTGACATACATACTAGATAAAAGAGGTTCATGCGACTTAAATATTTCATTCGTGTTCTCATATTAGCGAACCCGGATTAGGTCTTCGTATTTTACGTATTATTCAACATGTAAGTCAATTTAAGAAAACATCAAAACGATTAAGGAGGTGGTACCTTAGGTTGTTATATGAACGGATCAGAACAAGGACGAAATAAAGCCTACGAATATTCGAATCCCAACTGCTACCCTCGATCACACCTTCATCAAACCTTGCCTAACCTTCTCGCTTTCTTGACAGAAATAAATGGATCGATTTGTCGTTTGTTGTTTTGTTTGTCGAGCCTTATGATATGTAGGTTGCTTTGCTAATTGTAGGTTGTGAGGAAGATGCATGTATGCGTTAATGAGGCGAGTAAATGGGAAGAGATGGTTATTACTTGGGGTCCAATTCGTGGTAATTAGCTGAGAATTTTGGGAGTTGATTGACTGGAATTAATTGTCTCATACACTTGCCTTATTTCCAAAACGTGTACAATATGATTTCAAATTGTAAATTTGTGTGGTGTTATGTTTTGTACGTATGAAACAATGGAAGTTATGTGTTTTAATTTAGTCATTTATTAAAACGTTAAATGTGATTTGGGAGATATTTTCGGACCGAGATTGGGGAAAAATGATGGAATAATTTGTGCCAATTATGTGTGGGAAATAAGAGAGGTTTATCACTAATTTAGTTTCCAAATTTGAAATTGGTGTGTGACACATATTAAAAAAAATGAGTCCATTAATATTGTATACGTGTGATATGCATAAAAATGTATTTGGTGCTCAAATAAACTTGTAGTCGTGTGATATATGTCTAGGTATGCTGGGTGAGTCGATTTTATTAATTTTTTTTTAGGTTAAAGATTTCATACTTGTAATATTAATCACAACATACGTTATAGTTTTCATAATGCTCTTGTATAATAATTCATGTGTTCTTATAAATTCAAAATTTAGAGGGGCAAAATGAGAATTTCAAATGAATGGAAATTTAGAGTTTTACATTGCTCGTCACCACACTCAATGCTCTTAGTGTAAAAAATTGTTAAAAAATATCGATTTTTTGAAAATGAATCTTTTCTCAAAAAATTTGTGTTACATATTTTCTTTATTTTATGAAATACATCTTGGGTCCGCTACTACATAAGTGATTGTTGTTCCTAATAGTTTTTTACATTTTCCTATTATTTGTAACAATGATTTAAGTTTTGTGACAAAAGCAATGTATAAAAGGAAGTGTAGAAGAGTGTGTGGTGTATAGAGATGGCAACGTGGCGAGGCGGCTATCTTTATCTTTAAACCCAATTACCTAAGTTTTGCCCAAACCCGTCTCGATCCCCATCGGCGATCTAATATGGGCGCCCTGTTGGGGCGCGATGCTCCCACATATTCACCCCCGTACTAATCAGGATCTTATCAGGGTTTCCTCTTTGGGTGCAATTCTCGACCAAAGCTGCACCATTATATATTTATTATTATTTTTTACCGTTAGCAATAACTTGAATAATTTAGAACCTATTAATAACCAATTACAAACAAGCCGTATTAAGTTTTCAACAATATTATTATATATAAATAATGAAATTAGAGCGCCAAAAAATACAACTTAGGGGCTGCCTGGTAAATATTATGATATTAAACAAGTTTTTATAATCACAATTTTGCAATCATACATAGATGATAAAATATAAAAAATTATATATATATATATTAGATAAATATATTTTTATTACTGTTGGGTTCATGAAATTGAGTAAAACAAGAACAGATTCATTGATAGTGAATAAATTTTTACAAGATTACTCAAAACCTATTAGATTACATGATAACATCTTCAACTTCTTAAAGGGGACACTTTCGGTATGGTATCCCCTTTGGGTGACAAATAGACTCTCATTGATCCAAGTTATGCTTGATGATTCAATGAGAGGATGTTCCTATCAACTAATATAGTGTGTATTATTTTGTTTGTTTATGAATGCATACTATCTCTATTACAACAGACACAATATATACAGGAAATTAAACAACGACATGTGGGGTAGATATGAGTAGACATCCACTTGTTGTGAGTTGTCATCCACTTGGTGTGAGTTGTCATCCACCAAGTGGTCCTTCTTCTTCTTCCTCTTTTGTCTTTGTCTGGCTTCTATCTTTTCTTGTAGAAGTTCGTGCCCATATTTATCAGTCTGCTTGTAGAGATAGTATCTTCAGGGTCACTGAGACATTTGTCAATTCTCAGTGATACTGGAGTTGTTTGTAGCTCGTATACTTTACTCACTGACACCGTATCAGTAAGTAAAGTGTTTCTTCAACAATGAACTTTATACAACACTCACTGATTTCTTTATCAGTGAGTTAGGCTATTTTATGTTCAAATCTTGCCAGGGTATTTGGGTCAAATTCTTGACCCAACAATCTCCCCCTATTTGAATATACAAATAGCCTGGTTCAAACCTGCTTGTTCAGGGACTTGGGTTTAGTTCCTGATGGTTCAAGGGTTCATGGACTTGGGTTTAGTTCCTGAGGTTCAGGTTCAAGGGTTCAGGAAACTTGGGTTTAGTTCCTGAAGGTTCAGGGACTTCAATGACCGGTTCAGTGATAGGGTTCAGGGTTCATGGGTCCTGAGGGTTCACTTTGACAGGTTCATTGTTTGTCTCACTGAGAGGGTTCAGGTTCCTGGGGTTCAGGCTCCTGGGGGTTTAGGGTTCAGTGACTGGGGTTCAGTCACCCAAGGGGTTCAGTCATCCAAGGGGGTTTAGTGACTGGGGGTTCAGGGACCAGGTATCATTTGGGAGTTTGTTTTTCGACATGGGTTCAAAGGTAGGGTTCAGGGGGTCAGTGTTGTGTTTTAGTGAGCATAAGTGACAGCTCAGTTTTGCTTAACTGATACTTCAGTCTACCCACATTTTTCCCAACTTCAAAACCTACTTAAACTAATTTCAGTCCCTGATGAGAAATTTTTCTCAATCTTACCACCTCAACTCTTAGGACTCTTAAGAGACTCTTCTTCAGTGACACTGAGTCTTCTTTAATCCTCCCAACTCCCTGAGTTTGATCAGTAGCCTGATACAAGACCTCTGATTCATTTGGTCATAGCCATTACCCCCATTACAACTTCCTGACTTTCTCAGGAGTTACAACCCAATTCAGTCTGCTTGGTTCACACTTCCCTTACCACGCCCTGAATTAAAAGAGCCTCAGCCTGAGACCTCATTAACCCACCCTGAGTTACCTGTTTTTTTCAGGTACACTGATAAGCATTACAACTAATTTTCAGTCACTACATTACTCCCACCTTCGTTCAGACCCACTCTTGTGGGAAACTAGAAGGGGGGTTGAATAGTTTTACGTCTTTTTAATTTTATTGTGAAAACCTTTGTTTACTTTTTAAAACTTTGATTCGATCTTATGTGAATTCAACTCTTGATCAATATGAACAAATATAAGTAAATGTAAATAAACAATGCAAGTAAAGTAAATGAAATGAAATGAAATGAGAGATAGAGATGGAAAGATCAAACCACAACACACGGATTTATAGTGGTTCGGCTACAAGGACACCTTCCTTGCCCTACTCTACTCCTCGAGTCACCTACTCGAGAGTTCTGATGCGTGGTTTTGCAACCTTACAACAGGTTTTACCTCTCGAGGGATCTCAAGAGGCTTACAACCCCACCAGGCAGTGTACCTGACCGATGTAGTATAGTGTAGTGGTAAGTACGGGGGATTGATCGTTCTCCACAGGGAATAGTGTTCGTTAGGTATGAAAAACTACTCTAATAGGTCTAGGGGTGAGAGAAGATTCTTTTTTTGTGTTTTTATAATTTTATGGAAAGCAAGTAAAATCTCGGGTTTGAAAGAGTGGGCGGAATTAGTTGCTAGTCAACTAACCCAAATAACTACGAATGCAAATAAAATAAAATAACAGAAAATGAAAAGGTGGTGAAACTTATATGGAGAGAAATGTGTTTACTTAGATTTCCTTACTCCCTAACTATCTTTTACCGGTTGATTAGTGTGTATTAATTGCGTGGATGACGGGTGTATTCCTTAATACCAATCGTGGGGTGGCGTACGTACTTCCCCAACTCTACAAGCTCCTACTTCACTCCTATGTCGAGCCGGCTAGGAAGCTCCTAACATGGGATCACTAGAATTCGCTTGTGCATTAAATACAACCATAAAAACCTTAGTACGCATTGGTTCATGTTTCTTAAGACGTTCAAGCAAGTTACCGAATAGGAGGTTAGCCAGTTTTCTTAAGCCTAACATAGATAAACAATCATCCAATACAACTAATAACACACTAATAACCAATAATCAATAGCTAGGTTTCATTAGATCTAAGCAAACACAAGATAAATCTAGCCTAGCATGTTAAACAAAAGACAAGAACAAGATAGAATCAAACAACACATAGACATATTGAATGATTAATTGATAACTTATCTTCAATGTAACATGGAAGATCTCAAGGCAAAAAAGCCTTGAAAAAGCTGCTAAAATCGTCTTAGGGTTTCCTCCCAAAAGGTTACACACAAAGTTCCACACTAATGACAAAAAATTGCAAAACTATATATAGAGTTTAAGGGCTGACGGCGTCACGTTATAGATCCTGACGCCGTCACCTCGCCGCTTCTAGGGTTCCCGGATGGCCTTCCTGACGCCGTCCCTCTTTAGTGCTCCAAAATCCGCTCTGGCCTATCAAGGGGTGACGCCGTCAGAAATGGGCTTGACGCCGTCCCTCTTTAAGTTAAACCGTGATGGCCTTGATCACTTCAAAGCGTGACGCCGTCAGATTTTTCATGCAAATTTCTCTGGCTTATCATGAGTAATTTTCACATCCACCACTTTTGCCAAGCCATGACGCCGTCTGGACCAATTCCTGACGCCGTCAAAGGTACTTTCCAGCGTAATTTTGAGACTTTGCCATTTTCTTCACTTTTATGCTCCAAAAACGTCCAAAATGCTTCATTTTCCAGATTTCTTCTCAAAAGTACCTAAAATGACAAAAGGAACGATTTAGGGCAATATTTGATCAAATAAATACGATTTAGGGCTTAAATGACCCCTTAAAAGCGGTACACTTTTCGCTTCATCAAGTTCACTTCACTATGTCAACAAACTCCCTTGTGGCGGAGAAACCTTACACACTTTTGCTTACACCAATTTAACGACACAAAGCTAGATGTCGAGTCCTAATCGTAGCTAGAACCAATCTCACAACTTCTACACAACTTCTTCACAACTTATTCACAACTTCTTCACAACGGATTTACAACTTCTTCACGACGGCTTCACAACTTCTTCACGGATACTTCACGACTTCTTTACTACGGCTTCACAACTTCTACACTACTTCTTTACAACACCACTACTTACTTACACTTTGATCTACTTATAACAACTACACAACACCTTATCAAATACTTTACACAACTACAAAACAATATGAATTAAACTACAATACTTCATCTCTAGTTGTTGAAGGAGTATTCTTCTTTTGCACTTGGATAGTAGAAGCTTGGATCACTTAGAAACCAATGCTTAAGAATATATGATCAAAGGATTTAGAAAGATATAAGAAGAGATTTAGAACAGAAGGTTTGGGGTGCAAAAGGTGAGGAAAAAGTCCAGGAATGAACCAGTATTTATAGGCAAAGCTGGGGGGCTGAGGAGCGTGGCCGGTCCCCTTAATAATTAAGGGGGCCGCCCCTTATATCCGTTGCCCAGCTTTGTCTTTTTGTGGGGAAGGTTTTTCTGGAATATTTTTGCCATTTTTGGTTGAAAATTTGAATTCATAAATTTATTATGGATTAAACATTTTCCTTTAATTTCCAAAAATGATTTTGTAAAAAAATCTAGTGATTAAGAAAAAGTTCCTTTGATCATATAATGCATTAGGCATTTGTTTATTCATACCTTAAGTGATTAAGTTGTTAAAATAGATATTTACAACTAAATACTTGTTTACGTCATAATCTTTCGTTTAATGATTTTACATTTTGTGATTATCAAAACGTAGAGATATCGAAAAATATTAATAACGTGTTTAGGCATTATTTATATCAACAATCTCCCCCTTTTTGATGATTACAAAATCTAAACTCATTAAATTAAAAATTAATTTTTAGACAAGTATTTAGTGAGTTTATATCTACTTCTCCCCCTTTTTGTAGAATCAAAAAAGGTTATGCCGACATGTTTTAGATACGAAGTTTTTCGGAATGAGAACTTGTAATACCTAAAATTCAGATAGCTTGTAAAAGACCAAATTACCCCTGAAATTATAAAACCAAAATAAATAAGCTATAAAATTCTGAAACGATTCCAAACTTCTGAAAACGAACCATATATGAAACAAATTAATTTCTGGGACAACACTACATTATTTTGAATGTCCAAGAATTACAAAATATATATACATAATTATATATGCACCGAAATAAATTAAATAAAACTAATTATATTTACAAAACCTTTTAAACCAAGATAAATACAACTAAATAAGGGAATTATGCACAAAATCGAATTGTACTCTTATGATAAGCTTCTAGGGCCGAAATTCTGGACCCAAGCCCTCTCCTAGGTCGGTTAATATAATATAAATACAAAACACATATTTTAGAAAACCCTATTTTGCCAAAAACCCTAGATCGACAAAACTAAAATCCCTCAAACCCTCACTCGACTTTCTGGACCTGAGCAAGAAATTTTCTGGAGTTCATCATCATCCAAGAAGGCTAGGAAAAATAAGTGTTGGGTCGTAGGATTGCTCGTTCGTTCGTAGAAGGATTTTGTTTGTCGGTTTTCTTTAGCCGCAACTTATAAATTTGTTCGCTTCATTCGATCGTGCAAATGTTCATCTAGTATTTTTCTTATGTTCTTGGCATCATATATGTTCCATATAAAATAGATAAATCGAACCATGCAAGCTACTTTGATCGATTATAATTATGGAGAGTAAAACGTACGTAAAATCTATAATAAGCTATACGATTTTTCTGAGCTTTGTATATAATTTTTATGGGTTCCATACTGATCATATAACTCTAGAAAAATAACCCTTTGATTTGTGGAAGCTTAAATCATGTGTTTTTAAATTAATGTTGTAATCGGATTTAATGAAAAACAAAGAAAAATAAGGAGAACCCTAGTAACGAATTTAGGGTTAGTGTTTTTGGTATAAATCTGATTAATAAATGCATGTCATGATTGTTTAATGATTGGTTTAATGATTGGGATAAACTAGGTTTAGTTTTGGTGATTTTTAAGTAAACCGATTGGGGTTTTTAAATATAAAGGGTGTGTTTTGCCAACTTTGAAACTTGTGGGATATTTTTATAATGTTAATTAGGTCAGTAAAATTGTAGGAAAAATATAACTTGAGGGTCCTAGGTGTAAATATTGCAAGAAAATGAATTAATAGTATTTATAAGGGTCGAATTGTAAATAATTAAAATAGAGGGGCTGAAAGTGTAAATTTTGGAAACTTGAAGTTATTTTGAGTAAATAATATGATAAAGGGCGTAATGTGTAATTTTGAGTAATTGTGGGTATGATATGAAATTATTACTAAATTAGGGTTTGAAATATAAGTTTTGTAAAGTTAAAGGACTAAATGTGTAAATTATGAAATCTGAAGGACCTGAATCGTAATACATATAATTTTGAGGATATGTTCTGTAAAATTGTAATATAAGGTGCTTGGTTGGTAAAAATAAATATTATAGGGATTAAAACATGAATTATGCAATGTAGGGTTTGTTTTGTAAATTATGTATAACTAAAGGGGTATAAGCTGTAAACTGTGAAAACTTAAGAGACTAAAATGTCATTCTGAATATAGTGTGTATTAAATCAGTAACTTAAAGTATTTTCATGATTAAACCTTTGAATTAGATGAATTTGCAATTGAAACCCTAAACTATGTAAACTTGTCATTTAACTTTTGTAACCTAATAAAATGTACCCTACTTCCATAATAATCTTAATAAGGATTTAATCTAATCTGTGATATGATTAACTTGCTAATAATGGAAATATAACTAAAGACCCTTTGGACTTCTGTCTTCTACTCCTTAGGTTCGAGGAAGGAGTAATCTCATCTTTGTCAGCTTTTATCTTTGTGTTCTTGCGTTCGTAATAAGGTACAGATATTCTGCCCTCTTTCAGTAAGGGTCTTTCATTTCCTTTTCTTCAGTTCTCGTTTTCCTTATTAGGATTCCCTATACCATTGCTATGTTCCCTGCTGTTGTGAACTTTTCATGTGATCTCTTGTTTGCGAACTTTCCATGTGATCTCTTGTTTTGTGAATCTTCATGAACTTTGTATTTGATCTCTTGTTCTGAACCCTGATTTGTGAACCTTATTTTAAATCTTAATTTAATATACTTGCTATAAAACTAAATTGATTTTGATATAAACCTTAGTCTGTTAAATCCTTATTTAAACCTAATTGATTGTGAACGGTTATTATAACTACATATGAAACGTTTTGAGAAAGGTCGCTTCAGAATAAGTAATATCGTTTTAATGAAAGTTACTAAAGCTTTGGAAGACCATTTTGAAGAAAACTGTTTTGTAAGATCAGTGTTATGAAAACCATTTTTGAAGGATTGTTTAAATGGACCTTTAAATAGAAACCTTTAGAGATAAACTGTTGATATGAAACTTTGATTATAAACTTTTGTTACACTCTTTTGAACCATTTGATATAGTTCTTTAAACTGAACTTAAACTTTGATATAAAAATATAACCTGATAAATTCTAAGTGAACCTATGATATATAATCCTGAACTGTTTGACATGAACCTTTGCCATGTACCCTTAGGATATGATTTTGATTATTTAATAGTACGAGGACCTTTGACCTACAGTTTGATATTACGAGCCAATCACTAGACATGAGGGTTTCATGTCCATGTCATTGACGCACCTCTGACATGACTCTAGGGCAGGAGAGTGATGACTTGTTCCGTCCCTTATTTATTAAATGCTATGGCCATTATAATTATGATTATTGATTTGTCTGTGGGGCGTATGGGTGCACTCTAGATTTGACCTGTTATCTGTATACGTTATGTTATATGTTTATTGTTATAATTATCTGGTGACTGATGGTGTGTGCGATACACGTCTTTCACATATCTGGGAGCTAGCTACTCTATTTAGTTACGTTTGCAATGATATGATATGGCTTCTTTCTGGGCTCGTGATAGATTTCTGTTTTCTTCATTTATTGAACCTCTTGAAATTTTCCTATTACCTGTTCCTTTCTTTTCCTTAGTCTTATTCCTTATTTATTCCTGACATTTCACTCCTACCTCATGAGTTATCGGTATGACCAGTATTCCTGATTCTTCTTGATTTTATTATCTATTATTGCTTTGTTACCGTTATATCTGTTCACTGAGCTCTCGTAGCTCAGCCGCATTTCTTTTCCTGCGGCAGGTTTTAGTAGGAAGCTGGGAATGAGAGAAGAGTGTACCTTTGGACTTAGAAGCTTGGATAGCTATGCTGGATTTAGAATTGAACCGAAGATAATATGCTTTAGTCGTAATGTTTTGGAAGTTTTCAATTGTAACCCTTTAGGGTATAGTATTTCATTTGTATCCTTTGAGATTTGTTTGTATTATTGGAAATGTATGCTTGGTTTTGTTCTGATGTGAATCCATTGTTGTGATATCTTTACCCTTGTCGGGTTGGGGTGTTACAATTTATGGTATCAGAGAGACAGGCTGCGATTCGTAATACATTTACCCTTGACCTGTGAAATCTGGACCACTAAGTTTCCACTGTAGGTAATCGTAGGACAACCTTTGAGAAATTGCTTTAGGATTTTCCCTATAGGAACTTAAATTCTGACCGGTGAGGATTTGGGTAGACATTAGGATTTTGTTTTGTCGTTCCATTCGTGCTTATTCTCCATATTTCGTTAATCATCTTTGAAATCGTTCAGACGGCGATAGTTTCGCGTGTTTTAAAATTCTTGAGTATGAGTAGTTTTCGACTCCTATCGAGTTCTAGTGCTTAGTATCATTTGTGTCATTTTCAGCATGGCACCTCCAGCACGCAGCATGTATCGTTGGACAACAGTTTTCGCTACAGGCCAGAAGAGGATTGGTAAGCTGAGGTGGACTAACAGAAGGATGCTAATCCCTGCTAGCATGTGTCCCTGCCGGATTGAAGAAAAGTTGACCGTGGTTAATATAAATGGAACGGAGGTACATGTGCATGAGACGAAAGTGATTGATAAAGACGGAGTAGTGACTAAGTACCCGGGAAGGTGTCCCAAGTTTGTGGAAGAAGAAGGAGTAGTGCGGGCAGAACCTCATGATTTGTATGGATTCGTGGACGACGTAGGTGATGAAGGAAGGAACCCTGAGGATGGTTTTGCAAGTCAACCACTGCCACAGCCTGAAGGGAACCGAAACGGATGGCTTAGCAAGGAAGATGAAGTGGATTCAGACTTGGAATCCACTGCAAGTAACACGATCTAGCTAGGGAAACGAGAGCTCGAGCCATATGTGTTATCACTGTTAAAAAAATTTGTCTTAGATTTCTTTTGACATTAATATTGTACGGATTCTATTGGATTGTGGGTTTTCCCGAATATTTAATAATAAGGCTTGAGAAATTTTTGGAATAAGTTATGTTTATAGGTGTCTATCATGGTTCTCAACCCTCTATGTCTGTCGAGCTCATTCGGCTATGAAATCCAGAACTTGATTTCCCATGGTTGCCTTGGTTTTCTGGCATCCATTAAAGATACCTCTTTAGAAATTCGAGTACTGAAGTTTTCCTAGAACCCATTTCATAGGCGGAGGAATGAACCTCATCTTGAGAGTTATTGGGCACCCTGAGTTCTGAACATAATTCCTGGTTGAACCACCAAGTTGCCCACCGAAGCGTGAAGTAGGAATTGACAAGTTACCGAGAGATGTTTAGTCACCAAGTGAAGGTGTCTTTCAGATGTGTTCGAGATCATACCAGTCGGTTGAGCAACTGAGGCGAGCAACAACCGAAGATCAGGAAGTAAGTTTGTTTAAGTGTATCTCTAGGCGTGTTTTAGTTCCGCTCGCGATAAGGAAGGATGGTGGTTGAAGATATTTGAACCGTATTATCGTTAGAAACCGACATTCCTCCATCCTGAAACGATTAGATGTTTGTTTAATTTTAGAGCATGAAGTTTTCCTCTCAAAGGACTAATTAATTTTAGTTTTGAAATCGCCCTCCGAATCCATAAACGACTGTTATGATGATTAGTAACGCTAATAGCTAAAGCTCTAAATGCTTATAAAAATTGGTAATTAGGTTTTCTCGTGACTACTGGGACAAATGGTCATTGTATGACTTAATGGTACGTTCGGAAACGAGAAAGAGCATGTTAGAAATTCACATTACTCCATCACATTTCAAGGAGAACGGCAGAAAGCTCGGAGGACCAAACACAAGTTCCAATTTTGGTTTCACTTCCCGATTTTCGAACTGATAAAGACAGATTAACCGGACTTGAAGATATTGGATGCGTTAAATGAGCGGGTTTTGGAAAAGACCCTGTATAGTCGGGGGAAAATCAATATTATGAAGGCCGAAGTTCGTGGCGACTAACTTTCACTCCGTTGACTTACTTAAGTTTTGTAATAAAATCCTCGAATGAGTTAAGTTCCTAGAAACATTCCTGTTCGTATTCATTTTGGGGGTTCGGTGATGTTTTGTTTTGAAAGGCTTTGGCAAATGATGGATGATTTGATACTTAAAATGAAGTACCAAATTCTGATAGGCATTCTGGGACTTTCGTTAATTCTTTCTAGTGAATCGTTCTCCATTTAGTCAGAGGGTTTAATTTTGATGACCTCTGAGACCGTAGGAAGACTAGGTGGAATAAGATAAGTTAGTTTGTTCACGACTTGAAATCAAGTATGACCATCATGAGGGCATATTTATATGATGCCAGTATTATGACGTCTGGCCAACGTGATAATACTTACATCATATAACATGCACTTATTGTGGGCATCGGATATTTCAAGAAGTGCCTTAGAACTTTGGAAATTATGATAACTGTTTGAGATCAACCGCAGTAGTGAGACCTTAAGTTCATTCTAACGGTACGCGTAACCTGCTTTCACCATAGGTGGATGGCACATCTGGATTCTCGTCACGCATTCTGCTGATCTCTAAGAATTTTCGGTAATAATCTTAGGTCCTGATAGGGAACTCCTGCCAATTGATGTTATCGATAATCTATTCCATACGTTCTATTCTGACCTGGCAAATCAAATCCTGGGGATGACCCATCCGTCAATATTCCATGTATTCCTGCGTCTTTCTCGAGAAGATCCGATTATCATTCGTTACGTTCGATATATCTCTCTTTCGATTTGGATTCGGTATAATTTTGCCTTTTGAGGAAACCGAAGTTTTAACCGATATTATAAAGTCATAGGAATCAAGTTTTCATATTCCGGTCCGCAGTCAGTTGTGTTTTCATTCCGTTTCACGTCAATTTTCGAGGACGAAAATTTTTTTTTTAGAGGGGAAGAAGTTGTAATACCTGAAATTCAGATAGCTTGTAAAAGACCAAATTACCCCTGAAATTATAAAACCAAAATAAATAAGCTATAAAATTCTGAAACGATTCCAAACTTCTGAAAACGAACCATATATGAAACAAATTAATTTCTGGGACAACACTACATTATTTTGAATGTCCAAGAATTACAAAATATATATACATAATTATATATGCACCGAAATAAATTAAATAAAACTAATTATATTTACAAAACCTTTTAAACCAAGATAAATACAACTAAATAAGGGAATTATGTACAAAATCGAATTGTACTCTTATGATAAGCTTCTAGGGCCGAAATTCTGGACCCAAGCCCTCTCCTAGGTCGGTTAATATAATATAAATACAAAACACATATTTTAGAAAACCCTATTTTGCCAAAAACCCTAGATCGACAAAACTAAAATCCCTCAAACCCTCACTCGACTTTCTGGACCTGAGCAAGAAATTTTCTGGAGTTCATCATCATCCAAGAAGGCTAGGAAAAATAAGTGTTGGGTCGTAGGATTGCTCGTTCGTTCGTAGAAGGATTTTGTTTGTCGATTTTCTTTAGCCGCAAGGTATAAATTTGTTCGCTTCATTCGATCGTGCAAATGTTCATCTAGTATTTTTCTTATGTTCTTGGCATCATATATGTTCCATATAAAATAGATAAATCGAACCATGCAAGCTACTTTGATCGATTATAATTATGGAGAGTAAAACGTACGTAAAATCTATAATAAGCTATACGATTTTTTTGAGCTTTGTATATAATTTTTATGGGTTCCATACTGATCATATAACTCTAGAAAAATAACCCTTTGATTTGTGGAAGCTTAAATCATGTGTTTTTGAATTAATGTTGTAATCGGATTTAATGAAAAACAAAGAAAAAATAAGGAGAACCCTAGTAACGAATTTAGGGTTAGTGTTTTTGGTATAAATCTGATTAATAAATGCATGTCATGATTTTTTAATGATTGGTTTAATGATTGGGATAAACTAGGTTTAGTTTTGGTGATTTTTAAGTAAACCGATTGGGGTTTTTAAATATAAAGGGTGTGTTTTGCCAACTTTGAAACTTGTGGGATATTTTTATAATGTTAATTAGGTCAGTACAATTGTAGGAAAAATATAACTTGAGGGTCCTAGGTGTAAATATTGCAAGAAAATGAATTAATAGTATTTATAAGGGTCGAATTGTAAATAATTAAAATAGAGGGGCTGAAAGTGTAAATTTTGGAAACTTGAAGTTATTTTGAGTAAATAATATGATAAAGGGCGTAATGTGTAATTTTGAGTAATTGTGGGTATGATATGAAATTATTACTAAATTAGGGTTTGAAATATAAGTTTTGTAAAGTTAAAGGACTAAATGTGTAAATTATGAAATCTGAAGGACCTGAATCGTAATACATATAATTTTGAGGATATGTTCTGTAAAATTGTAATATAAGGTGCTTGGTTGGTAAAAATAAATATTATAGGGATTAAAACATGAATTATGCAATGTAGGGTTTGTTTTGTAAATTATGTATAACTAAAGGGGTATAAGCTGTAAACTGTGAAAACTTAAGAGACTAAAATGTCATTCTGAATATAGTGTGTATTAAATCAGTAACTTAAAGTATTTTCATGATTAAACCTTTGAATTAGATGAATTTGCAATTGAAACCCTAAACTATGTAAACTTGTCATTTAACTTTTGTAACCTAATAAAATGTACCCTACTTCCATAATAATCTTAATAAGGATTTAATCTAATCTGTGATATGATTAACTTGCTAATAATGAAAATATAACTAAAGACCCTTTGGACTTCTGTCTTCTACTCCTTAGGTTCGAGGAAGGAGTAATCTCATCTTTGTCAGCTTTTATCTTTGTGTTCTTGCGTTCGTAATAAGGTACAGATATTCTGCCCTCTTTCAGTAAGGGTATTTCATTTCCTTTTCTTCAGTTCTCGTTTTCCTTATTAGGATTCCCTATACCATTGCTATGTTCCCTGCTGTTGTGAACTTTTCATGTGATCTCTTGTTTGCGAACTTTCCATGTGATCTCTTGTTTTGTGAATCTTCATGAACTTTGTATTTGATCTCTTGTTCTGAACCCTGATTTGTGAACCTTATTTTAAATCTTAATTTAATATACTTTCTATAAAACTAAATTGATTTTGATATAAACCTTAGTCTGTTAAATCCTTATTTAAACCTAATTGATTGTGAACGGTTATTATAACTACATATGAAACGTTTTGAGAAAGGTCGCTTCAGAATAAGTAATATCGTTTTAATGAAAGTTACTAAAGCTTTGGAAGACCATTTTGAAGAAAACTGTTTTGTAAGATCAGTGTTATGAAAACCATTTTTGAAGGATTGTTTAAATGGACCTTTAAATAGAAACCTTTAGAGATAAACTGTTGATATGAAACTTTGATTATAAACTTTTGTTACACTCTTTTGAACCATTTGATATAGTTCTTTAAACTGAACTTAAACTTGATATAAAAATATAACCTGATAAATTCTAAGTGAACCTATGATATATAATCCTGAACTGTTTGACATGAACCTTTGCCATGTACCCTTAGGATATGATTTTGATTATTTGATAGTACGAGGACCTTTGACCTACAGTTTGATATTACGAGCCAATCACTAGGCATGAGGGTTTCATGTCCATGTCATTGACGCACCTCTGACATGACTCTAGGGCAGGAGAGTGATGACTTGTTCCGTCCCTTATTTATTAAATGCTATGGCCATTATAATTATGATTATTGATTTGTCTGTGGGGCGTATGGGTGCACTCTAGATTTGACCTGTTATCTGTATACGTTATGTTATATGTTTATTGCTATAATTATCTGGTGACTGATGGTGTGTGCGATACATGTCTTTCACATATCTGGGAGCTAGCTACTCTATTTAGTTACGTTTACAATGATATGATATGGCTTCTTTCTGGGCTCGTGATAGATTTCTGTTTTCTTCATTTATTGAACCTCTTGAAATTTTCCTATTACCTGTTCCTTTCTTTTCCTTAGTCTTATACCTTATTTATTCCTGACATTTCACTCCTACCTCATGAGTTATCGGTATGACCAGTATTCCTGATTCTTCTTGATTTTATTATCTATTATTGCTTTGTTACCGTTATATCTGTTCACTGAGCTCTCGTAGCTCAGCCGCATTTCTTTTCCTGCGGCAGGTTTTAGTAGGAAGCTGGGAATGAGAGAAGAGTGTACCTTTGGACTTAGAAGCTTGGATAGCTATGTTGGATTTAGAATTGAACCGAAGATAATATGCTTTAGTCGTAATGTTTTGGAAGTTTTCAATTGTAACCCTATAGGGTATAGTATTTCATTTGTATCCTTTGAGATTTGTTTGTATTATTGGAAATGTATGCTTGGTTTTGTTCTGATGTGAATCCATTGTTGTGATATCTTTACCCTTGTCGGGTTGGGGTGTTACAATTTATGGTATCAGAGAGACAGGCTGCGATTCGTAATACATTTACCCTTGACTTGTGAAATCTGGACCACTAAGTTTCCACTGTAGGTAATCGTAGGACAACCTTTGAGAAATTGCTTTAGGATTTTCCCTATAGGAACTTAAATTCTGACCGGTGAGGATTTGGGTAGACATTAGGATTTTGTTTTGTCGTTCCATTCGTGCTTATTCTCCATATTTCGTTAATCATCTTTGAAATCGTTCAGACGGCGATAGTTTCGCGTGTTTTAAAATTCTTGAGTATGAGTAGTTTTCGACTCCTATCGAGTTCTAGTGCTTAGTATCATTTGTGTCATTTTCAGCATGGCACCTCCAGCACGCAGCATGTATCGTTGGACAACAGTTTTCGCTACAGGCCAGAAGAGGATTGGTAAGCTGAGGTGGACTAACAGAAGGATGCTAATCCCTGCTAGCATGTGTCCCTGCCGGATTGAAGAAAAGTTGACCGTGGTTAATATAAATGGAACGGAGGTACATGTGCATGAGACGAAAGTGATTGATAAAGACGGAGTAGTGACTAAGTACCGGGAAGGTGTCCCAAGTTTGTGGAAGAAGAAGGAGTAGTGCGGGCAGAACCTCATGATTTGTATGGATTCGTGGATGACGTAGGTGATGAAGGAAGGAACCCTGAGGATGGTTTTGCAAGTCAACCACTGCCACAGCCTGAAGGGAACCGAAACGGATGGCTTAGCAAGGAAGATGAAGTGGATTCAGACTTGGAATCCACTGCAAGTAACACGATCTAGCTAGGGAAACGAGAGCTCGAGCCATATGTGTTATCACTGTTAAAAAAATTTGTCTTAGATTTCTTTTGACATTAATATTGTACGGATTCTATTGGATTGTGGGTTTTCTTGAATATTTAATAATAAGGCTTGAGAAATTTTTGGAATAAGTTATGTTTATAGGTGTCTATCATGGTTCTCAACCCTCTATGTCTGTCGAGCTCATTCGGCTATGAAATCCAGAACTTGATTTCCCATGGTTGCCTTGGTTTTCTGGCATCCATTAAAGATACCTCTTTAGAAATTCGAGTACTGAAGTTTTCCTAGAACCCATTTCATAGGCGGAGGAATGAACCTCATCTTGAGAGTTATTGGGCACCCTGAGTTCTGAATATAATTCCTGGTTGAACCACCAAGTTGCCCACCGAAGCGTGAAGTAGGAATTGACAAGTTACCGAGAGATGTTTAGTCACCAAGTGAAGGTGTCTTTCAGATGTGTTCGAGATCATACCAGTCGGTTGAGCAACTGAGGCGAGCAACAACCGAAGATCAGGAAGTAAGTTTGTTTAAGTGTATCTCTAGGCGTGTTTTAGTTCCGCTCGCGATAAGGAAGGATGGTGGTTGAAGATATTTGAACCGTATTATCGTTAGAAACCGACATTCCTCCATCCTGAAACGATTAGATGTTTGTTTAATTTTAGAGCATGAAGTTTTCCTCTCAAAGGACTAATTAAATTTAGTTTTGAAATCGCCCTCCGAATCCATAAACGACTGTTATGACGATTAGTAACGCTGATAGCTAAAGCTCTAAATGCTTATAAAAATTGGTAATTAGGTTTTCTCGTGACTACTGGGACAAATGGTCATTGTATGACTTAATGGTACGTTCGGAAACGAGAAAGAGCATGTTAGAAATTCACATTACTCCATCACATTTCAAGGAGAACGGCAGAAAGCTCGGAGGACCAAACACAAGTTCCAATTTTGGTTTCACTTCCCGATTTTCGAACTGATAAAGACAGATTAACCGGACTTGAAGATATTGGATGCGTTAAATGAGCGGGTTTTGGAAAAGACCCTGTATAGTCGGGGAAAATCAATATTATGAAGGCCGAAGTTCGTGGCGACTAACTTTCACTCCGTTGACTTACTTAAGTTTTGTAATAAAATCCTCGAATGAGTTAAGTTCCTAGAAACATTCCTGTTCGTATTCATTTTGGGGGTTCGGTGATGTTTTGTTTTGAAAGGCTTTGGCAAATGATGGATGATTTGATACTTAAAATGAAGTACCAAATTCTGATAGGCATTCTGGGACTTTCGTTAATTCTTTCTAGTGAATCGTTCTCCATTTAGTCAGAGGGTTTAATTTTGATGACCTCTGAGACCGTAGGAAGACTAGGTGGAATAAGATAAGTTAGTTTGTTCACGACTTGAAATCAAGTATGACCATCATGAGGGCATATTTGTATGATGCCAGTATTATGACGTCTGGCCAACGTGATAATACTTACATCATATAACATGCACTTATTGTGGGCATCGGATATTTCAAGAAGTGCCTTAGAACTTTGGAAATTATGATAACTGTTTGAGATCAACCGCAGTAGTGAGACCTTAAGTTCATTCTAACGGTACGCGTAACCTGCTTTCACCATAGGTGGATGGCACATCTGGATTCTCGTCACGCATTCTGCTGATCTCTAAGAATTTTCGGTAATAATCTTAGGTCCTGATAGGGAACTCCTGCCAATTGATGTTATCGATAATCTATTCCATACGTTCTATTCTGACCTGGCAAATCAAATCCTGGGGATGACCCATCCGTCAATATTCCATGTATTCCTGCGTCTTTCTCGAGAAGATCCGATTATCATTCGTTACGTTCGATATATCTCTCTTTCGATTTGGATTCGGTATAATTTTGCCTTTTGAGGAAACCGAAGTTTTAACCGATATTATAAAGTCATAGGAATCAAGTTTTCATATTCCGGTCCGCAGTCAGTTGTGTTTTCATTCCGTTTCACGTCAATTTTCGAGGACGAAAATTTTTTTTTTAGAGGGGAAGAAGTTGTAATACCTGAAATTCAGATAGCTTGTAAAAGACCAAATTACCTGTAAAACCCAAAAACTTACCACAATCTGAAATGACCAAAATACCCTCTAGTTTTGAAATTTTAAGAACTTATAAAATACGCTATAAATTAAAATTTGAGTTATATAACGTGTTAGGACTCGAGACCATACGATATGAACTTATAACCTAAAGTAAAATACGAGATGATACGCGAACTATATGATTAATATATGGCACGTTTAATAAGTATAACATAAGGTCCAAAATAAATAAAATTTTGTACACAACATAATTATTAAGAAGATAAGAATGAATTTTTGCCTAAGTTTGGAAAGTATCAATTCCCTTTGTTTTACCCACTAAAATCCGGCATCCTCCCCTAATTATCCTCCCAAACCGACAATTACTACTCATTCCCAACAAACCCTAATCTCCTCTCCCTAACCCATATTGGCGGCATGAAGAAAAAAAAAAAACAAACAAACCCTAAAACTCATATTCTAGTCGACATCATTCAAGAAGAAAAAGGAAGAAGCCATATTTGATTTTGATCATTTTTCCATTCGTATCACACTAAGGTAACCGAATACACACTTTGTGAATTCATTCGAATTTTTGAAGAACCCTAAATCGATATATATTATTATTGGTTTAGTTCTTTCAATCGATCAAGAGAAGAAAGAAAGGTTGTTGGTGATTCGATCGTGTTCTACGTTTGGTCTTTAAGGGTATTGTATCATCCTCCTTTGTTCAATCCTTGTCCTATTCTTATGTTCTTGTCGAGTTGTGATAGCACATAAAATGATAAAAGATGTTGCATAAATAATGAATCAAGAACCCTAAAAAAATCTTAGAAGTAAATCGGTTCAGTGGTGTGTGATGGTTTTGATTATGTTATGACCTATGATAATTGACTTAAACATGTTATGGACTCATCTAAAATCGTTGGTGGTAAGATATAAGGAGTTAGAATGATAAAACCCTAAGTTATACATGAATCTGTGAAGAACTGCTACTGATCTGGAATTTTGTCCGAGTTTAACCGGCTGTAACTAAATGATGTGAACGTATATTTTGGTGTTTTAAGAGTCTAAAACTAAGTTCAATGAAATGGATACCTGGGAAAATTTAGTTTGTAATTTTTAGAGGCCTGGAAGGTTACTTTTTGATTTTTAGAAAATTATGTGTCTGATCGGATTTGTGAGTCTGGAAAATCAGTCCGGGTTTTTGATTTTTAATTTTCAAATCGTGTCGAGTTAGAAGGTTTCCTTTGAACTGGGTAATATATAAGATGTCTATTACTTCCTAGAATTTTTTTAGATTTTTTTGAATTTTTCTTAAAAGGTTTCTAACTAATAACTTTTCGTATAGTAAAATCAGTCAGAAATCTGGACGAGTTGGTTTAGGTGAATTTTAATCCATAGTTATGCTACTAAATAAAATCTGGAAAAATTTGGTAAAATACTTAAGACATGTGGGCATCTCTGGGAATTTTTGGGTATTTTATTACTGAGTTCTTGTATGGTTTATGATTTATAGAAAACCTAACAATTTCGTATATAAAACTGTGAGAAGTTATAAAAGGGTAAAATTGTAAACTAAAGGGTGTGATGTGTTTATTGTGTAACCTAAAGGGTGTAAATGGATAATTGGCTAAAACCAAAGGTCATGACTAGTAAAATCTGTAACTTGATGATATTTTCATATTATACCCTAAACTTATGCTAATTACCTAATGAACCCTAAATTATGAAAACTACTATATGAACACTAAAACTTTGTAAAAGACATTAAGAATCTTGAACTATGAATATGATCATCTATAATACTTTGAATTAGCATACGGGAATGATATAACATAAAGTCACCTAATATGGAATGAGAACAAGAATGAAACCTTACGGTCCTATGAACTTATAAGAGAACTTGTGCTTATTTGTAGATCGGGTGAAGAGGGAGTGATCTCCTACTTGATTTGATTTTCATTTCTTGCTTGCGTATTTCGTTAAGGTACAGATATTCTGCTTCTTTGATAAGAGGCCTTCATTCTCTGATTATGATTCGTATTAGGGTTCCCTATACCATTGCTATGTTCCCTTCATTCATGAACTCCGATCTTTTGAACCATCATGATATTGAACCTTTTTTGATTATGAACCTTTCATTCATGAACCTTTAATTATGAACCCTTGACTATGAACCTTTGCTTATGAACCTTTGCTTATGAACCTTGCTTATGAACCATGATTATGAACCTATGATTATGAACTTATGAAACAAGACATTGACTTATGCAAGTAAACTAAATACATGATTCACGATACTTGACCTTGACCCTCAGTTTGATACTACGAGCCACTCACTAGGCATGAGGGTTTCATGTCCATGTCAGTCGATGCACCGATGGCATGACTCTAGGGCAGGAGAGTGATGACCTGTCCCGTCCCTGCACGTTTATGTTTATGATTCATGTTTATGTAGAGGCAGATTATGGCCACCGGGGGCGTATGGATGCATCCTAGATTTGTTCATGTTCATGTTATGTTATGTTATTCATGGTGACTGATGGTGTGTGCGATACACGTCTTTCACACTCCGGGAGCTAGCTACTCCAACCCATGATTGAGGACACCCCTCATATTTACAGGATACCCATGATTGAGGACACCCCTCATATTCACAGGATACTAAGAGGTCTCCCCTCTGCATGTTTACAATTATGATTATGATTATGATTCATGTTATGTTATGGGCTCGTAGTGGATTTCTGACTTCCTTTACCATGTACCCTTTTACCTTTCATTATGATACCAAGTACTCTTACCTTTCATCTTGATACCATGTATTCATGCTTCACACTCTTTACCCATGTAAAATTATACATTATACTACTGCTTGTTACGTTATATCTGTTCACTGAGCTCTAGTAGCTCAGCCGCGTTTCTTTTCCCGCGGCAGGTTTTAGTTGGAAGCTGGGTAAGAGTGAAGAGACTTTTGGACTTAGAAGACTTGATGATTATTTTTGGCCTAGAGACGATCGGAAGTTACTACATTGTTAGAATTTGTATTCGCTTTTGTAACCTTGTAATTTCAGTATTTCTTCTGTAACCTTTGAGAATATTTGTATTACTTTTGAATGTATGCTTTGTTATATCTGATATGAAACCATTTGCGTGACATCTTTACCCTTGTCGGGTTGGGGTGTTACATTACCCCTGAAATTATAAAACCAAAATAAATAAGCTATAAAATTCTGAAACGATTCCAAACTTCTGAAAACGAACCATATATGAAACAAATTAATTTCTGGGACAACACTACATTATTTTGAATGTCCAAGAATTACAAAATATATATACATAATTATATATGCACCGAAATAAATTAAATAAAACTAATTATATTTACAAAACCTTTTAAACCAAGATAAATACAACTAAATAAGGGAATTATGTACAAAATCGAATTGTACTCTTATGATAAGCTTCTAGGGCCGAAATTCTGGACCCAAGCCCTCTCCTAGGTCGGTTAATATAATATAAATACAAAACACATATTTTAGAAAACCCTATTTTGCCAAAAACCCTAGATCGACAAAACTAAAATCCCTCAAACCCTCACTCGACTTTCTGGACCTGAGCAAGAAATTTTCTGGAGTTCATCATCATCCAAGAAGGCTAGGAAAAATAAGTGTTGGGTCGTAGGATTGCTCGTTCGTTCGTAGAAGGATTTTGTTTGTCGATTTTCTTTAGCCGCAAGGTATAAATTTGTTCGCTTCATTCGATCGTGCAAATGTTCATCTAGTATTTTTCTTATGTTCTTGGCATCATATATGTTCCATATAAAATAGATAAATCGAACCATGCAAGCTACTTTGATCGATTATAATTATGGAGAGTAAAACGTACGTAAAATCTATAATAAGCTATATGATTTTTCTGAGCTTTGTATATAATTTTTATGGGTTCCATACTGATCATATAACTCTAGAAAAATAACCCTTTGATTTGTGGAAGCTTAAATCATGTGTTTTTGAATTAATGTTGTA
This sequence comes from Artemisia tridentata subsp. tridentata, assembly GCA_021014915.2. Taxonomy (NCBI): domain Eukaryota; kingdom Viridiplantae; phylum Streptophyta; class Magnoliopsida; order Asterales; family Asteraceae; genus Artemisia; species Artemisia tridentata. The sequence continues at coordinate 56,329,114 of CP139504.1, forward strand.
ATCGGATTTAATGAAAAACAAAGAAAAAATAAGGAGAACCCTAGTAACGAATTTAGGGTTAGTGTTTTTGGTATAAATCTGATTAATAAATGCATGTCATGATTTTTAATGATTGTTTTAATGATTGGGATAAACTAGGTTTAGTTTTGGTGATTTTTAAGTAAACCGATTGGGGTTTTTAAATATAAAGGGTGTGTTTTGCCAACTTTGAAACTTGTGGGATATTTTTATAATGTTAATTAGGTCAGTACAATTGTAGGAAAAATATAACTTGAGGGTCCTAGGTGTAAATATTGCAAGAAAATGAATTAATAGTATTTATAAGGGTCGAATTGTAAATAATTAAAATAGAGGGGCTGAAAGTGTAAATTTTGGAAACTTGAAGTTATTTTGAGTAAATAATATGATAAAGGGCGTAATGTGTAATTTTGAGTAATTGTGGGTAGGATATGAAATTATTACTAAATTAGGGTTTGAAATATAAGTTTTGTAAAGTTAAAGGACTAAATGTGTAAATTATGAAATCTGAAGGACCTGAATCGTAATACATATAATTTTGAGGATATGTTCTGTAAAATTGTAATATAAGGTGCTTGGTTGGTAAAAATAAATATTATAGGGATTAAAACATGAATTATGCAATGTAGGGTTTGTTTTGTAAATTATGTATAACTAAAGGGGTATAAGCTGTAAACTGTGAAAACTTAAGAGACTAAAATGTCATTCTGAATATAGTGTGTATTAAATCAGTAACTTAAAGTATTTTCATGATTAAACCTTTGAATTAGATGAATTTGCAATTGAAACCCTAAACTATGTAAACTTGTCATTTAACTTTTGTAACCTAATAAAATGTACCCTACTTCCATAATAATCTTAATAAGGATTTAATCTAATCTGTGATATGATTAACTTGCTAATAATGGAAATATAACTAAAGACCCTTTGGACTTCTGTCTTCTACTCCTTAGGTTCGAGGAAGGAGTAATCTCATCTTTGTCAGCTTTTATCTTTGTGTTCTTGCGTTCGTAATAAGGTACAGATATTCTGCCCTCTTTCAGTAAGGGTCTTTCATTTCCTTTTCTTCAGTTCTCGTTTTCCTTATTAGGATTCCCTATACCATTGCTATGTTCCCTGCTGTTGTGAACTTTTCATGTGATCTCTTGTTTGCGAACTTTCCATGTGATCTCTTGTTTTGTGAATCTTCATGAACTTTGTATTTGATCTCTTGTTCTGAACCCTGATTTGTGAACCTTATTTTAAATCTTAATTTAATATACTTGCTATAAAACTAAATTGATTTTGATATAAACCTTAGTCTGTTAAATCCTTATTTAAACCTAATTGATTGTGAACGGTTATTATAACTACATATGAAACGTTTTGAGAAAGGTCGCTTCAGAATAAGTAATATCGTTTTAATGAAAGTTACTAAAGCTTTGGAAGACCATTTTGAAGAAAACTGTTTTGTAAGATCAGTGTTATGAAAACCATTTTTGAAGGATTGTTTAAATGGACCTTTAAATAGAAACCTTTAGAGATAAACTGTTGATATGAAACTTTGATTATAAACTTTTGTTACACTCTTTTGAACCATTTGATATAGTTCTTTAAACTGAACTTAAACTTTGATATAAAAATATAACCTGATAAATTCTAAGTGAACCTATGATATATAATCCTGAACTGTTTGACATGAACCTTTGCCATGTACCCTTAGGATATGATTTTGATTATTTGATAGTACGAGGACCTTTGACCTACAGTTTGATATTACGAGCCAATCACTAGACATAAGGGTTTCATGTCCATGTCATTGACGCACCTCTGACATGACTCTAGGGCAGGAGAGTGATGAACTGTTCCGTCCCTTATTTATTAAATGCTATGGCCATTATAATTATGATTATTGATTTGTCTGTGGGGCGTATGGGTGCACTCTAGATTTGACCTGTTATCTGTATACGTTATGTTATATGTTTATTGTTATAATTATCTGGTGACTGATGGTGTGTGCGATACACGTCTTTCACATATCTGGGAGCTAGCTACTCTATTTAGTTACGTTTGCAATGATATGATATGGCTTGTTTCTGGGCTCTTGATAGATTTCTGTTTTCTTCATTTATTGAACCTCTTGAAATTTTCCTATTACCTGTTCCTTTCTTTTCCTTAGTCTTATTCCTTATTTATTCCTGACATTTCACTCCTACCTCATGAGTTATCGGTATGACCAGTATTCCTGATTCTTCTTGATTTTATTATCTATTATTGCTTTGTTACCGTTATATCTGTTCACTGAGCTCTCGTAGCTCAGCCGCATTTCTTTTCCTGGGGCAGGTTTTAGTAGGAAGCTGGGAATGAGAGAAGAGTGTACCTTTGGACTTAGAAGCTTGGATAGCTATGCTGGATTTAGAATTGAACCGAAGATAATATGCTTTAGTCGTAATGTTTTGGAAGTTTTCAATTGTAACCCTATAGGGTATAGTATTTCATTTGTATCCTTTGAGATTTGTTTGTATTATTGGAAATGTATGCTTGGTTTTGTTCTGATGTGAATCCATTGTTGTGATATCTTTACCCTTGTCGGGTTGGGGTGTTACAGAACTCCCCCTTGATGTGTGCTCCCCCTTGTTCGAGGGCGCCAAGGAGTCGAGCTATGGAATGCTTGCAAAAAAAATATTAGAAGTACAAGTATATATATATAGCAAAGGGAAAAAAAATGAGCAAGCATAATGAAGATAAACATTCATTAAGTAGAAATGTTGTGTATAAATACACAACCATACAAGAGTACATCATGATTAAAGCATACAACAACTAGCAAGTAATGCAACCAAGCATACTACATGATCATACATAGAGTACATGAGCTTTCATAGAGCTTGCAAACAAAATGGTGGAAAAATCATTATTGGTTAAGCATTGCATATGCTTAATTTGGAGAAAATGAAGGCGGTGGTAGTGAAATAAGTGAAGATAGTGGAAGTGGTGGTGGAGGTGGATTGGTTAGCATGTGTTCAATACATGAAAACATGTATTGCATTTCATCTCTAAGACCAAAGATGATGGTTCGGTTGTGGATACAACAAAGGCAAGTATCCCCATGGGCTTCAAGTAAACCCCAAGGTACGGGATTGACAAAGAATGGTGGTGTGATTGGTGAGGATGAGAAATGAGCATCAGGAGGTGTGATTGGTGAAAGGGAAATAGCAATTTCGGTGGATGGAGGTTCTTGAGTGGGAGGTGGTGGTGATGCTTTTGGTGGTGGTGCCATTTGTGGTGATGATAAGTGTGAGTTTATGTAATCATTGATGGATGAGGATGAAGGTATGGAAGAAGAGGATGTACCATGAGTGGAAGGTGTTTTGGATGGTGCATTGGGTGCACTAGGAGATGAGCATTGAGGTGGTGGTGATGGAGTGGTGTTTTCTTCTTGAGTTAGATCAATGAAGAGTTGTTTAGGGGGTATGATGACAATCTTTTGTTTCTTTGAAGACTTAGAGATGGAGGTTTTTGGTGATAACATGGTGGATTAGGATGGTGTTTGATGGAGGTGAAGAGTGATGGAATAAGGAGTTATCAATTGGAGGGAATTTATAATATGAAAACATGGTTGGTTTAGGTAAGTTTTTGAAGTTTTGTAGTAATATTCCAAGATCAGTTGGGTTATTAAGAGAAATGGTAGCTGGGACTAGAGAAAGGGGTCACAAGATGCAAAAGGAAACAGTAAAATTTACTGTCCAGATGGTCGGTCCCTTAATTGTAGGTCGGCCCCCTTAAAAATTAAGGGGACCGCCTAGTAAAATTAAGGGGGCCGCCCATCTGGTGTTTTCCCAGGCGACCAAAAATCAAAAAATTCCAGAAGAGGGTCAATTTTTAAGTGTGTATTTGCAGCAAGCTCTATTTGAAACATATACACTAAGAATGATCAAATAGTAACATAAACATATTAAATAATCATGCATACATGTAAACTATCATAAGCATATCATAAAGCAAGCATACCATTAACATGAATCTAGTAGCAAGGTCCTAACATGATAATGGTTAAAATCCTAACATAATCCAAGATACAAGAAAATAACAAGATAAATGTCAAGTATATCCGAATATATCGGATCAATAGCACCACACATAATTGTCTAATAAGATAACATCATTGTTCAAATAAGCCTACACCAACATCTCTATTTCTTCTTCCCGAGTATCTTCCTAAAAGGTTTTCCGATAGACTTGAATCCACCTCAAACCTCCTGATGCATTTGTTGAGTAGTGTTGAGCAATGAGGTTTGTCGTTCAAAAAGGAGTTGATCGGTTTGTTGGGAAGGAAGAGGAACTTGATAGTCGGTATAATTGAGTTCCGGAAGATCATCAACGAAGGTCGTGGGAGATGGGGTACTAACACATGAGGTGCCTTCCTCCTCATCATCATCTTCCCGATGAGATGTAGAACCACGAGGTGTGAAGAGCATAGGGCCAAGAGATTTGCCCTTGTCACTTCGAGATCGGCGAGGTCGGTTAAGAGTAAGAGGACGCACGACGGGATGAACGAACTCATAGATATAACTCTCAAGATGTGGGTAATGTTCCATGACATGACGAAAAAGTTGAGTGAGGAACATACCATAGGGAAGGTTGGCATTTGGAGTATTTTTGGCGGACATGATACGATGGACAAAGAGATAAGCCAAATTGTATTGTTCTTCCACAACAACACAATACAATATATGAGCGATGCTAGCCGTGAGGTGATCACAGTGACCGCCGGTACCAAACGCATTCTCGCGAATGAGTTCTTCCCAACGCTTCAAGTCGGGGCTTAGTTCTTTGAGAAGGATTTGATTTGCATGAATATCGACATTTCTTGACTTGATTCTTCTGTTAGTCGTACCACGTTCTAGTTCAAGTAGTCGACGAATGTCATCAGGAGTTGGAATCTTATAATAGTATGGACCATCCTGAGGTCAATTTTGTTCAAGAGACGAAAGATCCCATTCATTTGCAAAAACGGCCTGACCATTGTGGGGAATTTTAAGGATTTGACCAAACTGAGCAAGAGTGAGAGTGATGAATTCGTTTTGGATCATGAAAGAGATGAGAATATAACCATAGTCATCGGTTTGCACCGTAACTTGGCTATAGAAGTCAAGAACGAAACGAGGAATGATGGGTTCATTTATTTTGAAAAGTCAATCGAGGCGAACATTGGTGAACATTCGTTCGATATTATCGGATTGGTAAAAGGATGGATCGACAACTCTTCCCTCATGAATGTTTCTATTTTCAATGGGACGATAGAGACATGCAATGGCGGGAGATATGCCGGGAGTAGCGGAGACTTTTGGAATATATTGTTTGGTTTTGGAAACATCACCAACCGTGGCTTTAGGCATTTTCACCTAAACAAGATAACAACAAGAAAATAAGATTAAAAAAAATAACATGCATATGTCGTATATGCTACTCATGTGGAACGCAAACATACTTCGACTCTAAAAATTTAATCCTAAGAAGTAGTTTACAATGTTCCTTGGTTTTAATTTTTAACTCGCTTAAAATGTATTTCATGATGTTAAGGAGTAGTTATAGAGATATTATGATAAAGAACCAAAAACATCCAAACGCTCCCTTATACATCATAAGCCACTAGAGAAATAACAACTAATATCTCAATATACATATGAATTATGTATCTTGATGACTCAAAATCACTAGTTGCGTGTTTATAAACTTGACAATTAGTTGTGAAATTTATTTCGATTTAATTTCGACGATTTTATGACCTAATCCAAACACCCTCTTATGTTTAATAAAACCATTTTTCATGATTCGAAAAATATATTTTTAGGATTAAAGAGTTGTGATAATATAATGTGGTTAGTTTTAACAAGTGTTTATGGCATGATTCAACAATGTATAAAAAATTTTGAATGAGAGTGTATGGTTTTTCAAAATTTTGACATGAGGGTTTTTGATTACTTAGTTTTTAGTGTTGATTAAGCATTCTAATCCTATAGGGAGCATTTGGTTATGAAAATCCTAGACTTAATTTCAATAAAATTCGAATTTGAAAAATTTGAATAAAATACCTAAATATGGTTAGACTCTAAATTGGATGAAATTAGACAAAATATGTGTTGGAAAACTTACAATATATGTTGTTAATCGTGTTGTAAGCGTTTGCCCTTTGCGAATTAAGCCCGAATTGGTGATTTGGTAATTGATTTTGGTGGTTTTGGCGTGATGTTTCTCGTTCATAGCAAGTTGAGGGAAGGATGGTTTGGAAAATGGAGTGTTTGTCAAAAGATTCAAGAAGGAAAACGTATTTGGGAGTATCAGATGGCCGGTCCCCTTAAACATTAAGGGGACCGCCCTCGATAACAAGCCGGTCCCCTTAATCATTAAAGGGACCGCCCTCCAAAAATCAGAAATGTCGCGAAATAAGTTTCTGAAAGTAAAATATTTATATATATAGATAGATTTATCATATATCAAAAATACGTTGGAGTATATGCGCACGAGGAGGGAATACTTGACATGTTTAATTAACATTTCGTCAATTAAAAAATATCTTGACAATTTTGGATAAAATGATCAAGAATTCAAGTCGACAAAGAGTTTGAGGAATGAGAGGGAATATGTGTGTGTGTGTGTGTGTGTATATATATATATATATATATATATATATATATATATATATATATATATGTAAATATATTATGTGTTAATGTGGACTTTTGAATGGTGTCGAGAGATGATGAGGTAATGACGGAGATAAATGCTAACGGCAAGGGTAGTTTGTTTCATCTATAGTTTTCTTGGCAAATGATGGATGATTTGATACTTAAAATGAAGTACCAAATTCTGATAGGCATTCTGGGACTTTCGTTAATTCTTTCTAGTGAATCGTTCTCCATTTAGTCAGACGGTTTAATTTTGATGACCTCTGAGACCGTAGGAAGACTAGGTGGAATAAGATAAGTTAGTTTGTTCACGACTTGAAATCAAGTATGACCATCATTAGGGCATATTTATATGATGCCAGTATTATGACGTCTGGCCAACGTGATAATACTTACATCATATAACATGCACTTATTGTGGGCATCGGATATTTCAAGAAGTGCCTTAGAACTTTGGAAATTATGATAACTGTTTGAGATCAACCGCAGTAGTGAGACCTTAAGTTCATTCTAACGGTACGCGTAACCTGCTTTCACCATAGGTGGATGGCACGTCTGGATTCTCGTCACGCATTCTGCTGATCTCTAAGAATTTTCGGTAATAATCTTAGGTCCTGATAGGGAACTCCTGCCAATTGATGTTATCGATAATCTACTCCATACGTTCTATTCTGACCTGGCAAATCAAATCCTGGGGATGACCCATCCGTCAATATTCCATGTATTCCTGCGTCTTTCTCGAGAAGATCCGATTATCATTCGTTATGTTCGATATATCTCTCTTTCGATTTGGATTCGGTATAATTTTGCCTTTTGAGGAAACCGAAGTTTTAACCGATATTATAAAGTCATAGGAATCAAGTTTTCATATTCCGGTCCGCAGTCAGTTGTGTTTTCATTCCGTTTCACGTCAATTTTCGAGGACGAAATTTTTTTTTTAGAGGGGAAGAAGTTGTAATACCTGAAATTCAGATAGCTTGTAAAAGACCAAATTACCCCTGAAATTATAAAACCAAAATAAACAAGCTATAAAATTCTGAAACGATTCCAAACTTCTGAAAACGAACCATATATGAAACAAATTAATTTCTGGGACAACACTACATTATTTTGAATGTCCAAGAATTACAAAATATATATACATAATTATATATGCACCGAAATAAATTAAATAAAACTAATTATATTTACAAAACCTTTTAAACCAAGATAAATACAACTAAATAAGGGAATTATGTACAAAATCGAATTGTACTCTTATGATAAGCTTCTAGGGCCGAAATTCTGGACCCAAGCCCTCTCCTAGGTCGGTTAATATAATATAAATACAAAACACATATTTTAGAAAACCCTATTTTGCCAAAAACCCTAGATCGACAAAACTAAAATCCCTCAAACCCTCACTCGACTTTCTGGACCTGAGCAAGAAATTTTCTGGAGTTCATCATCATCCAAGAAGGCTAGGAAAAATAAGTGTTGGGTCGTAGGATTGCTCGTTCGTTCGTAGAAGGATTTTGTTTGTCGATTTTCTTTATCCACAAGGTATAAATTTGTTCGCTTCATTCGATCGTGCAAATGTTCATCTAGTATTTTTCTTATGTTCTTGGCATCATATATGTTCCATATAAAATAGATAAATCGAACCATGCAAGCTACTTTGATCGATTATAATTATGGAGAGTAAAACGTACGTAAAATCTATAATAAGCTATACGATTTTTATGAGCTTTGTATATAATTTTTATGGGTTCCATACTAATCATATAACTCTAGAAAAATAACCCTTTGATTTTTGGAAGCTTAAATCATGTGTTTTTGAATTAATGTTGTAATCGGATTTAATGAAAAACAAAGAAAAAATAAGGAGAACCCTAGTAACGAATTTAGGGTTAGTGTTTTTGGTATAAATCTGATTAATAAATGCATGTCATGATTTTTTAATGATTGGTTTAATGATTGGGATAAACTAGGTTTAGTTTTGGTGATTTTTAAGTAAACCGATTGGGGTTTTTAAATATAAAGGGTGTGTTTTGCCAACTTTGAAACTTGTGGGATATTTTTATAATGTTAATTAGGTCAGTACAATTGTAGGAAAAATATAACTTGAGGGTCCTAGGTGTAAATATTGCAAGAAAATGAATTAATAGTATTTATAAGGGTCGAATTGTAAATAATTAAAATAGAGGGGCTGAAAGTGTAAATTTTGGAAACTTGAAGTTATTTTGAGTAAATAATATGATAAAGGGCGTAATGTGTAATTTTGAGTAATTGTGGGTATGATATGAAATTATTACTAAATTAGGGTTTGAAATATAAGTTTTGTAAAGTTAAAGGACTAAATGTGTAAATTATGAAATCTGAAGGACCTGAATCGTAATACATATAATTTTGAGGATATGTTCTGTAAAATTGTAATATAAGGTGCTTGGTTGGTAAAAATAAATATTATAGGGATTAAAACATGAATTATGCAATGTAGGGTTTGTTTTGTAAATTATGTATAACTAAAGGGGTATAAGCTGTAAACTGTGAAAACTTAAGAGACTAAAATGTCATTCTGAATATAGTGTGTATTAAATCAGTAACTTAAAGTATTTTCATGATTAAACCTTTGAATTAGATGAATTTGCAATTGAAACCCTAAACTATGTAAACTTGTCATTTAACTTTTGTAACCTAATAAAATGTACCCTACTTCCATAATAATCTTAATAAGGATTTAATCTAATCTGTGATATGATTAACTTGCTAATAATGAAAATATAACTAAAGACCCTTTGGACTTCTGTCTTCTACTCCTTAGGTTCGAGGAAGGAGTAATCTCATCTTTGTCAGCTTTTATCTTTGTGTTCTTGCGTTCGTAATAAGGTACAGATATTCTGCCCTCTTTCAGTAAGGGTCTTTCATTTCCTTTTCTTCAGTTCTCGTTTTCCTTATTAGGATTCCCTATACCATTGCTATGTTCCCTGCTGTTGTGAACTTTTCATGTGATCTCTTGTTTGCGAACTTTCCATGTGATCTCTTGTTTTGTGAATCTTCATGAACTTTGTATTTGATCTCTTGTTCTGAACCCTGATTTGTGAACCTTATTTTAAATCTTAATTTAATATACTTGCTATAAAACTAAATTGATTTTGATATAAACCTTAGTCTGTTAAATCCTTATTTAAACCTAATTGATTGTGAACGGTTATTATAACTACATATGAAACGTTTTGAGAAAGGTCGCTTCAGAAGAAGTAATATCGTTTTAATGAAAGTTACTAAAGCTTTGGAAGACCATTTTGACGAAAACTGTTTTGTAAGATCAGTGTTATGAAAACCATTTTTGAAGGATTGTTTAAATGGACCTTTAAATAGAAACCTTTAGAGATAAACTGTTGATATGAAACTTTGATTATAAACTTTTGTTACACTCTTTTGAACCATTTGATATAGTTCTTTAAACTGAACTTAAACTTTGATATAAAAATATAACCTGATAAATTCTAAGTGAACCTATGATATATAATCCTGAACTGTTTGACATGAACCTTTGCCATGTACCCTTAGGATATGATTTTGATTATTTGATAGTACGAGGACCTTTGACCTACAGTTTGATATTACGAGCCAATCACTAGACATAAGGGTTTCATGTCCATGTCATTGACGCACCTCTGACATGACTCTAGGGCAGGAGAGTGATGAACTGTTCCGTCCCTTATTTATTAAATGCTATGGCCATTATAATTATGATTATTGATTTGTCTGTGGGGCGTATGGGTGCACTCTAGATTTGACCTGTTATCTGTATACGTTATGTTATATGTTTATTGTTATAATTATCTGGTGACTGATGGTGTGTGCGATACACGTCTTTCACATATCTGGGAGCTAGCTACTCTATTTAGTTACGTTTGCAATGATATAATATGGCTTGTTTCTGGGCTCTTGATAGATTTCTGTTTTCTTCATTTATTGAACCTCTTGAAATTTTCCTATTACCTGTTCCTTTCTTTTCCTTAGTCTTATTCCTTATTTATTCCTGACATTTCACTCCTACCTCATGAGTTATCGGTATGACCAGTATTCCTGATTCTTCTTGATTTTATTATCTATTATTGCTTTGTTACCGTTATATCTGTTCACTGAGCTCTCATAGCTCAGCCGCATTTCTTTTCCTGCGGCAGGTTTTAGTAGGAAGCTGGGAATGAGAGAAGAGTGTACCTTTGGACTTAGAAGCTTGGATAGCTATGCTGGATTTAGAATTGAACCGAAGATAATATGCTTTAGTCGTAATGTTTTGGAAGTTTTCAATTGTAACCCTATAGGGTATAGTATTTCATTTGTATCCTTTGAGATTTGTTTGTATTATTGGAAATGTATGCTTGGTTTTGTTCTGATGTGAATCCATTGTTGTGATATCTTTACCCTTGTCGGGTTGGGGTGTTACAGAACTCCCCCTTGATGTGTGCTCCCCCTTGTTCGAGGGCGCCAAGGAGTCGAGCTATGGAATGCTTGCAAAAAAAATATTAGAAGTACAAGTATATATATAGCAAAGGGAAAAAAAATGAGCAAGCATAATGAAGATAAACATTCATTAAGTAGAAATGTTGTGTATAAATACACAACCATACAAGAGTACATCATGATTAAAGCATACAACAACTAGCAAGTAATGCAACCAAGCATACTACATGATCATACATAGAGTACATGAGCTTTCATAGAGCTTGCAAACAAAATGGTGGAAAAATCATTATTGGTTAAGCATTGCATATGCTTAATTTGGAGAAAATGAAGGCGGTGGTAGTGAAATAAGTGAAGATAGTGGAAGTGGTGGTGGAGGTGGATTGGTTAGCATGTGTTCAATACATGAAAACATGTATTGCATTTCATCTCTAAGACCAAAGATGATGGTTCGGTTGTGGATACAACAAAGGCAAGTATCCCCATGGGCTTCAAGTAAACCCCAAGGTACGGGATTGACAAAGAATGGTGGTGTGATTGGTGAGGATGAGAAATGAGCATCAGGAGGTGTGATTGGTGAAAGGGAAATAGCAATTTCGGTGGATGGAGGTTCTTGAGTGGGAGGTGGTGGTGATGCTCTTGGTGGTGGTGCCATTTGTGGTGATGATAAGTGTGAGTTTATGTAATCATTGATGGATGAGGATGAAGGTATGGAAGAAGAGGATGTGCCATGAGTGGAAGGTGTTTTGGATGGTGCATTGGGTGCACTAGGAGATGAGCATTGAGGTGGTGGTGATGGAGTGGTGTTTTCTTCTTGAGTTAGATCAATGAAGAGTTGTTTAGGGGGTATGATGACAATCTTTTGTTTCTTTGAAGTCTTAGAGATGGAGGTTTTTGGTGATAACATGGTGGATTAGGATGGTGTTTGATGGAGGTGAAGAGTGATGGAATAAGGAGTTATCAATTGGAGGGAATTTATAATGTGAAAACATGGTTGGTTTAGGTAAGTTTTTGAAGTTTTGTAGTAATATTCCAAGATCAGTTGGGTTATTAAGAGAAATGGTAGCTGGGACTAGAGAAAGGGGTCACAAGATGCAAAAGGAAACAGTAAAATTTACTGTCCAGATGGTCGGTCCCTTAATTGTAGGTCGGCCCCCTTAAAAATTAAGGGGACCGCCTAGTAAAATTAAGGGGGCCGCCCATCTGGTGTTTTCCCAGGCGACCAAAAATCAAAAAATTCCAGAAGAGGGTCAATTTTTAAGTGTGTATTTGCAGCAAGCTCTATTTGAAACATATACACTAAGAATGATCAAATAGTAACATAAACATATTAAATAATCATGCATACATGTAAACTATCATAAGCATATCATAAAGCAAGCATACCAATAACATGAATCTAGTAGCAAGGTCCTAACATGATAATGGTTAAAATCCTAACATAATCCAAGATACAAGAAAATAACAAGATAAATGTCAAGTATATCCGAATATATCGGATCAATAGCACCACACATAATTGTCTAATAAGATAACATCATTGTTCAAATAAGCCTACACCAACATCTCTATTTCTTCTTCCCGAGTATCTTCCTAAAAGGTTTTCCGATAGACTTGAATCCATCTCAAACCTCCTGATGCATTTGTTGAGTAGTGTTGAGCAATGAGGTTTGTCGTTCAAAAAGGAGTTGATCGGTTTGTTGGGAAGGAAGAGGAACTTGATAGTCGGTATAATTGAGTTCCGGAAGATCATCAACGAAGGTCGTGGGAGATGGGGTACTAACACATGAGGTGCCTTCCTCCTCATCATCATCTTCCCGATGAGATGTAGAACCACGAGGTGTGAAGAGCATAGGGCCACGAGATTTGCCCTTGTCACTTCGAGATCGGCGAGGTTGGTTAAGAGTAAGAGGACGCAAGACGGGATGAACGAACTCATAGATATCACTCTCAAGATGTGGGTAATGTTCCATGACATGACGATAAAGTTGAGTGAGGAACATACCATAGGGAAGGTTGGCATTTGGAGTATTTTTGGCGGACATGATACGATGGACAAAGAGATAAGCCAAATTGTATTGTTCTTCCACAACAACACAATACAATATATGAGCGATGCTAGCCGTGAGGTGATCACAGTGACCGCCGGTACCAAACGCATTCTCGCGAATGAGTTCTTCCCAACGCTTCATGTCGGGGCTTAGTTCTTTGAGAAGGATTTGATTTGCATGAATATCGACATTTCTTGACTTGATTCTTCTGTTAGTCGTACCACGTTCTAGCTCAATAGTCGACGAATGTCGTCAGGAGTTGGAATCTCATAATAGTATGGACCATCCTGAGGTCAATTTTGTTCAAGAGACGAAAGATCCCATTCATTTGCAAAAACGGCCTGACCATTGTGGGGAATTTTAAGGATTTGACCAAACTGAGCAAGAGTGAGAGTGATGAATTCGTTTTGGATCATGAAAGAGATGAGATTATAACCATAGTCATCGGTTTGCACCGTAACTTGGTTATAGAAGCCAAGAACGAAACGAGGAATGATGGGTTCATTTATTTTGAAAAGTCAATCGAGGCGAACATTGGTGAACATTCGTTCGATATTATCGGATTGGTAAAAGGATGGATCGACAACTCTTCCCTCATGAATGTTTCTATTTTCAATGGGACGATAGAGACATGCAATGGCGGGAGATATGCCGGGAGTAGCGGAGACTTTTGGAATATATTGTTTGGTTTTGGAAACATCACCAACCGTGGCTTTAGGCATTTTCACCTAAACAAGATAACAACAAGAAAATAAGATTAAAAAAAAAATAACATGCATATGTCGTATATGCTACTCATGTGGAACGCAAACATACTTCGACTCTAAAAATTTAATCCTAAGAAGTAGTTTACAATGTTCCTTGGTTTTAATTTTTAACTCGCTTAAAATGTATTTCATGATGTTAAGGAGTAGTTATAGAGATATTATGATAAAGAACCAAAAACATCCAAACGCTCCCTTAACTAGAGAAATAACGACTAATATCTCAATATACATATGAATTATGTATCTTGATGACTCAAAATCACTAGTTGCGTGTTTATAAACTTGACAATTAGTTGTGAAATTTATTTCGATTTAATTTCGACGATTTTATGACCTAATCCAAACACCCTCTTATGTTTAATAAAACCATTTTTCATGATTCGAAAAATATATTTTTAGGATTAAAGAGTTGTGATAATATAATGTGGTTAGTTTTAACAAGTGTTTATGGCATGATTCAACAATGTATAAATTTTTTTGAATGAGAGTGTATGGTTTTTCAAAATTTTGACATGAGGGTTTTTGATTACTTAGTTTTTAGTGTTGATTAAGCATTCTAATCCTATAGGGAGCATTTGGTTATGAAAATCCTAGACTTAATTTCAATAAAATTCGAATTTGAAAAATTTGAATAAAATACCTAAATATGGTTAGACTCTAAATTGGATGAAATTAGACAAAATATGTGTTGGAAAACTTACAATATATGTTGTTAATCGTGTTGTAAGCATTTGCCCTTTGCGAATTAAGCCCGAATTGGTGATTTGGTAATTGATTTTGGTGGTTTTGGCGTGATGTTTCTCGTTCATAGCAAGTTGAGGGAAGGATGGTTTGGAAAATGGAGTGTTTGGCAAAAGATTCAAGAAGGAAAACGTATTTGGGAGTATCAGATGGCCGGTCCCCTTAAACAATTAAGGGGGCCGCCCTCGATAACAAGCCGGTCCCCTTAATCATTAAAGGGACCGCCCTCCAAAAATCAGAAATGTCGCGAAATAAGTTTCTGAAAGTAAAATATTTATATATATAGATAGATTTATCATATATCAAAAATACGTTGGAGTATATGCGTACGAGGAGGGAATACTTGACATGTTTAATTAACATTTCGTCAATTAAAAAAATATCTTGACAATTTTGGATAAAATGATCAAGAATTCAAGTCGACAAAGAGTTTGAGGAATGAGAGGGAATATGTGTGTGTGTGTGTATATATATATATATATATATATATATATATATGTAAATATATTATGTGTTAATGTGGACTTTTGAATGGTGTCGAGAGATGATGAGGTAATGACGGAGATAAATGCTAACGGCGATGGGAGTTTGTTTCATCCATAGTTTTCTTGCGCGAAGGTTCGAATTCTACTTCTATGTTGATCCACTCAACTCACTTCTCTTCATCACCATGAGTTTTGTGATAGTGGACCTAGAAGATTTTCATGTTGAACGTTATAGTCCAAGAGAGCCAAGGGGGAAGAAAAGGTTCGAGAACGAACAATTTCTTTTAGTTCTAGATAGTCAACTAATGACGTATCTAGGTTGTGAGAGGATATATATATATATATATATATATAGACTACTCCTTACGTATATACATATGTATAGTAATATAGGTATATATATGTATATATATATATATATATATATATATATATATATATATATATATATATATATATATATATATATATATATATATAGATATAAAAGAATTACACACTAACAAACACATAAGTATTAACTAAACTAAGCATTTTAGACTAACGGGGGCATGCAATTAGCTAGTTCATCAATCTAAGCATATAATATAGTAGTGAGCATGAAAGAGAGGCGTACCTTTTAGTCTTCAATAAATAGTCTTCAAGCACTTCAAGGCGTTTATATTGACTTATAGAAGCCAATCATAGATGAGATACCGAATTTCCCGATGAGTTGACAATTTAGCCACTTGGTCCCCATTGTCTAATTGGTCCATAGTTGTTTGAACCAAACAAGGTTTGCGATTGACTAGGACGCATATATGGTGGAAGTATTCCCCAATGATTGAAAGTTGGTGGATTTGAAGAATTCCACATTAGG
Source organism: Artemisia tridentata subsp. tridentata (assembly GCA_021014915.2). Lineage (NCBI taxonomy): Eukaryota > Viridiplantae > Streptophyta > Magnoliopsida > Asterales > Asteraceae > Artemisia > Artemisia tridentata. The sequence goes on from CP139504.1 coordinate 56,345,155, forward strand.
TGACTATTATTATGGAGGTTTTGTCTATTTTGTTTTCTTCTAGGTTGAGGAGTTTTAGGCCGAGGGTGAGGACTAAGTGGTTTTCTAGGAGGAGGTGTTTTTGACCTTAATTTTGGTTTAGAATATCCTACTTCGGTTTTTAAAGATGGTTTGTAGAAAATCTTTACTTCCTCATTACTAGCAATGGGTATTTTTCTATCTTTCATAAGTATGTATTTAGGTTTTGACTCTAAAGATTTTTGCTTACTAGATTCACATTCAAACTTTACATTTTTAGTTTCACTAGTTGAAGTCTCAGTTGAATTAAATCCTAAGCCGGTTTTATCTTCTGATACTCTTTGAACACTTATTATTTTCTTAAGTGAATTACTACTATTTCCGAATTTGTCAAGTTTGCAAATTTCTTCATTAAGTTTTTCGTTTTCATTTTTAATCTCTTTGACATGTTTTACATTCTACAAAACTTCTTTGCCTTTTTCTAAGTTGTGTAGTTTAGTTTTTAGTTCGAGTATTTCGATTTCTAATTGATTATTTATCCGTTTTAGTGATTTATTTTTAATCATAACTTTTTGACCTAATTTGCACAACCTATTATATTCGCTATCTAGGTCTTTTTCGTCTAATGATAAATTTTCATCACTAAAGTATTCGGTTTCGGAAAATACCTCATTTGATGTCTTTGCCATGAGACATTTTTCTTCCTTTGTGGTTTCTTTCTCATCTTCATCACTATCACTCCATGCTCCTCCAACGAACGCCTTTTGATTTTGCTCCTTTGACATCATTGGACATCTTCCGATGAGATGATTTGGATCACCGCATTTAAAGCACTTCCTCTCGCTCTTGCTAGTTTTGTCATCTTTATTTCTTTGGAATGCCTTTCTTTCGTCATGTGGTTGTCTAACAAATCTTCCTCGTCTCTTGAAGAATTTCTTGAAGTCTCTTACGGCCATGGCATATTCTTCGTCATCGCTTTCGGAGGTTGAACTATCTTCGTCACTAGATTCCTTCCTAGCTTTTAAGGCGATTGTCTTGCTTTTCTCCCTTTTCCCTTTGACCATTTCGAAGTCTTTCTTTATTATTACTTCATAGACTTTCAAGTTCCCAATCAATTCGTCAAGTTGAAGTGTTGACAAATTCTTTGATTCCTCAATTGCCGTAACTTTAGCTCGCCATTTTGGATGAAGAGCCCTAAGAAATTTTCTGACAAAATTCTTACTAGAAAAACTCTCATCAAGTGCTTTTAAACTTGTGATGATAGTGTTAAACCTAGCAAAAGCATTATCAATTGATTCCTCTTCCGGAATTGTAAATTGTTCATATTGTTGAACAAGAAGATCTATTTTATTATCTTTGACTTGACTATTACTATACCTTGGTGAGTTATTAGTAAAGAGTTCCAAATTTCTTTTGCGGTTTCACACATAAAGATTCTTTCGTATTCTTTACGTGGTAACGCATTATAAATAACCATTTTTGCTTCATTATTTTTAGCAAGTTTTCTTTTTAAATCATCATTTTGTTTTTCAAAAGGTACTATTTCATCTTTTTTTGTTTATGGATTATTTTGAATAGGTAAAAAATCACCATTAGTAATAACATGCCAAAGATCTAGATCTTTTGATTTCACATAAGTTTCGAATCGATTTTTCTAATAAAGAAATCCATCACTTTCAAATAGTGGTGGTCTTTGCATAGATTGCCTTTCTAAATATTTTTCGGATTCCATAGATCGTTTCATGTTTTAAAATTTAATTTATTTTAAAAATCTTGTTTGACGTGGCTCCTGATACCAATTGTGAAAAACTAGAAGGGGGGGGTTGAATAGTTTTACGTCTTTTTAATTTTATTATGAAAACCTTTGTTTACTTTTTAAAACTTTGATTCGATCTTATGTGAATTCAACTCTTGATCAATATGAACAAATATAAGTAAATGTAAATAAACAATGCAAGTAAAGTAAATGAAATGAAATGAGAGATATAGATGGAAAGATCAAACCACAACACACGGATTTATAGTGGTTCGGCTACAAGGACACCTTCCTTGCCCTACTCCACTCCTCGAGTCACCTACTCGAGAGTTCACTTCACTATGTCAACAAACTCCCTTGTGGCGGAGAAACCTTACACACTTTTGCTTACACCAATTTAACGACACAAAGCTAGATGTCGAGTCCTAATCGTAGCTAGAACCAATCTCACAACTTCTACACAACTTCTTCACAGCTTATTCACAACTTCTTCACAACGGCTTTACAACTTCTTCACGACGGCTTCACAACTTCTTCACGACTTCTTTACTACGGCTTCACAACTTCTACACTACTTCTTTACAACACCACTACTTACTTACACTTTGATCTACTTATAACAACTACACAACACCTTATCAAATACTTTACACAACTACAAAACAATATGAATTAAACTACAATACTTCTTCTCTAGTTGTTGAAGAAGTATTCTTCTTTTGCACTTGGATGGTAGAAGCTTAGATCACTTAGAACCCAATGCTTAAGAATATATGATCAAAGGATTTAGAAAGATATAAGAAGAGATTTAGAACAGAAGGTTTGGGGTGCAAAAGGTGAGGAAAAAGTCCAGGAATGAACCAGTATTTATAGGCAAAGCTGGGGGCTGAGGAGCGTGGCCGGTCCCCTTAATTATTAAGGGGGCCGCCTGCCAAATTAAGGGGGCCGCCCCTTATATCCGTTGCCCAGCTTTGTCTTTTTGTGGGGAAGGTTTTTCTGGAACATTTTTGCCATTTTTGGTTGAAATTTTGAATTTATAAATTTATTATGGATTAAACATTTTCCTTTAATTTCCAAAAATGATTTTATAAAAAATCTAGTGATTAAGAAAAAGTTCATTTGATCATATAATGCATTAGGCATTTGTTTATTCATACCTTAAGTGATTAAGTTGTTAAAATAGATATTTACAACTAAATACTTGTTTACGTCATAATCTTTCGTTTAATGATTTTACATTTTGTGATTATCAAAACGTAGAGATATCGAAAAATATTAATAACGTGTTTAGGCATTATTTATATCAACAACTCTCAACACTCCTAATCCCACACAACACATTCGATCCAATCCTTGATAAGCTCAGCAGCTTCCTCCATTTTTGGATTTCAGGATTGATTTTCACCCAGAGTTATCACCACAAGGACCAGACCATTCACTGATACTCGCTAACACCTCCCTTAACACACGAAGTCCCAACACCTCCTCAACCAACAAACACTGATTTTTATCAATATTCCGCTTTTGATAAAAAATCACACTTCCTCATACACTACTCAACTTTCCCAGATAGTTTTTTTTTTTTTTTTTTTTTTTTTTTTTTTTTTAATCTATCACTCCCTAACACATTCGGTCTAACCATTTTTTTACCAGATCCTCACACGAATAATGATCAACCCATTCGAGCAGCTATCTAGATCATCTGCCTATTCGAAAACCACAATCATCTTCATTCGTGGTTTTGATAACAACACCACTTACCATCATTTTTTCTTTCGATCGAGAGTTTTGATGAACTTTGATCGATTTTCTTGATGGTGAAATTTATGAAGTGGGTTATGATGATTTGGTAATAGATCGAGTTTTTTGGGTGTGTTGTTTGGAAGCATTGATTTACATTTTTTAAGAATCTGTGATTCCTTATTGTAGATCGATTGGTTTTTTTTTATTGAGAGTGTTTTTTTGAGTTGGATCTGTTTTTGAGTTTATGGTTTTTGTTTTGGAAATGAAGATGAGAGAGGATAAGGTTTACCGGTTTCATTAATCAGTTGTGGGTTGTGGTTTTTTTTTGGATAATCTTATTTTTGTTTGGATAAGATTTTGTGTGGTGTGGGGTGTGTTGGTTTTTGTGTGGATAAGATTTATGTGGTGGGTATTTGTTTTGTGGGGTTCAGGGAGGGGATTGGTGTTTGTCAGTCACCAAAATAAATGTGTTTCTCCCCCTCAAAAATTGCTATACCAGTAGCAGTTTTTGAAGATCACATTTATTTTTTCATTGAAGATTGTTATCAGTAGTCATACATGGATCTGGCTCATAAGAATGAACCTTAGGCTCTGGTACCACTTGTTGGTCCATGAAATTTGAGTAAAACAAGAACAAATTCATTGATAGTGAATAAATTGTTACAAGATTACTCAAAACCTATTAGATTACATGATAACATCTTCAACTTCTTAAAGGGGATACTTTTGGTATGGTATCCCCTTTGGGTGACAAATAGACTCTCATTGATCCAAGCTATGCTTGATGATTCAATGAGAGGATGTTCCTATCAACTAATACAGTGTGTATTATTTTGTTTGTTTAGGAATGCATACTATCTCTATTACAACAGACACAATATATACAGGAAATTAAACAACGACATGTGGGGTAGATATGAGTAGACATCCACTTGTTGTGAGTTGTCATCCACTTGGTGTGAGTTGTCATCCACCAAGTGGTCCTTCTTCTTCTTCCTCTTTTGTCTTTGTCTGGCTTCTATCTTTTCTTGTAGAAGTTCGTGCCCATATTTATCAGTCTGCTTGTAGAGATAGTATCTTCAGGGTCACTGAGACATTTGTCAATTCTTAGTGATACTAGAGTTGTTTGTAGCTCGTATACTTTACTCACTGGCACCGTATCAGTAAGTAAAGTGTTTCTTCAACAACGAACTTTATACAACACTCACTGATTTCTTTATCAGTGAGTTAGACTATTTTATGTTCAAATCTTGTCAGGGTATTTGGGTCAAATTCTTGACCCAACAATTACATATATATACTAACAAAATACAATATAAGTATATATATATTTGTATATGTGTATATTATTCGGGTGGGACGGGTATGTTGTTCCCCGCTCCGCCTCCCAATTAAAATCCCCGTTAGCCCCAAACCGCCCCATAACCCAATAAGTATGCCTCGCCCCACCCCAGTTAATTCGGGTTTCGGATTCCCCGATGGGTTTGGGTTTTTTTTGCCATCACTGGTGTATGAGATATTACTAGACGATCACTCGCGCATAGATGCACCGTGTACAATGTTCGAAAAATTCAATTGCGCTAACTTGTTGTGATATGTATGTTTCTATTTTGTCATTTATTTGTCTAGCTGCAAATAGTTTTAGTTGAGAACTTGAGGTTAAATTTTTTTCTATCTACTTAAATGCCACCCAATAATCTTATACTTTTACATTTATTATCATAAAACATTTTTCACTGTAACCAAACACGTATTGTCAAAATATCAATTACCAAATATTATATATACTATTTGTAATAAAATAATATGTTGTAAATTTGACTTAAATCTTAAAAAGTTAAAATAAGATCTAAATAGTTGACGAGTATAATAAGTTACATAATGATTGAAAGTGGAGAGTTAATACTTAATAGTACCATTTAATAAATGAGTCATTGTATCAATGAATCAATTAGAAAATATAATAATTAATTAGTATGTACATTTGGTAATAAATGAGTCATTGTATCAATGAATCAATTAGAAAATATAATAATTAATTAGTATGTACATTTGGTATTAATTTGGAAGTAGTTTTGGAAGTAAATGGTGATGACATTCAAATGATTAAATAATTAGTAAAAATAAGTGATTAAAGGTGCAAAATCAGGATCAAATAACAAATCCTTAATATGAGAAATTGTGAAATAAATGTGAGAAATGCAGTTAGTCGCATTATTTCATAGTTTTTATGTGTAGAAATATCTTTTTTTTATTGATTCAATATAAACGGGTGATTCACAATAGCCATTTTATTGTAGACTAATTGAAAATTTGTAGACTAATTGAAAATTTTGTCATTTTAATGATAATTTGCAAATATTATGAATCAAAAGTTAAATGATCAAAACTTTGAATCATGAATTTGTTTCTAGTCAACTTAAGAAACATGTTAACGAAAATTTTCAAAAAAGAAAATGAATCAAGGCTTCAGATTGCGTTTTTCATGATTTCTCAATATTCTCAATTTCTCACCGAAACTAGAGTGTAAGGGTAAATTAGCAAATATACATTTATCATTTTATGAGTGTTTTAAGTAAAAAAAAAAATCTTTTTATATATAGTACTAGTTTAAAGACCCGTGGATTCACGGTGTTTTTAAAGAAATATGACGAGTACCCGTGCATAGCAACGGGATTTTATAGTGACAGATGGTTTGTTGATAAAAAAAAAATTATAGGTTATAAACGAAAAATAATAAAGGTTTGAAGATTTGGGGATTAAACATAATGTTTTGAAACCCGGTTTGACCCGAGTGGTTCAACCGGTTGAACCGTTCCGGTCGAAAAATGGGTCGATTTAAACCAGGTCAACTTGCCGTGTTGGGTCGAAAACGGATCAAATTAAACCGGGTCAACCCGCCGGGTTTGAAGCATCCCTGGTCCACCCGGTTTGTCAAAAATGGATCAAATTAAACCAGGTCAACCCGCCGGGTTTGAAGCATCCCTGGTCCACCCGGTTTTCGATTTGTATTAATAGTTTCCTTTTGAAATATATGTTTTCAACATTTCCTTTTTTAATTTCAACTTTTCACTTTTCAGTTTTTCCTCCGGGTGCCCTGTGACGATTAACCGGAGAAATAGATCTCGATGAGGCCTGATTCAGTTTGTATTGGTTTCAATTGGTCATATCTAGTTCTTTTTCAGATGGCTTTTATTGGTTAGCTGAACCGGTGGCGAGACCGATTCCAGGTTGAACCAGTTGGTCCCGTTCGGTTTTCAAAACTATATGTACTATCCACTTGTTAGGTTGTATGAAGCTTTGTGTGTTTTATTAATTTGTTTAATGTGTATAATAACGTGTCCTCTCTAGTTCGTTTTCGGATGGCTTTTATTGGTTAGCCGAACTGGTGGCGACACTGGTTCCCGGTTGAACTATTGGTGCCGTCCGGTTTTCAAACTATATGTACCATCAACTTGTTAGGTTATATGAAGCTTTGTGTGTTTTAATAATTTGTATAACATGTACTTTTTATTTTATGGTGTTTTAAAAATAAAATTAATTAGTGTGTTTAATATGGATGTTGTAGCTTGTTTAAATTACATTATGAAATTTTTATTGTACTTTTTAGTTAGTGGTATTTTAATTTGTTGCATTCAATTTGGTATATATACTTTTAATTGGTTGTACTTTTAAGTAATGGGGTGTTTTAATTGGTTGTACAGTGTGAATAAATCATTGTACTTATAAGTAAATGGGTGTTTTAATAAGAGTATTAATTACACTCTACATTTCTCTCACCTATGACCATTTTCAACTTTCCACATTCCACTTTGACCATACACCCTTTATATGTAGTATAGATATGAAAATGAGATAATAAGAAACCATCGACGAAAGTAATCATGTTCCATTAATATATGAGAAAAACAATGAGATAATACATGAATTATTCAACAATCAATTGAGTTACTAACAATTAAAATAATAAACATCGATTCTGCTGTCGTCTACAAACTTGAAGATCTTGAATTGCAAACGACGTATGTGAGCAAACACCAACTTCGTACCAAATGCTAATTCCTTGCACACCTAACGTTTGTTAGCAAAAATAAGTAAAAGCAGTTCATGATTCATAATGGATTATAATTTAAAATATGAAAGGAAAGCAAAGTTGTAACATGTATAAGGCACATACCTTTTCAACCTTGTTCATAGACCTTCAAGTACTTCTTTGTACGCCACATTTGTAATAGTTTTACACATATTTCCATCTTTATCACAAACGACAACCTTCAAACCACGTTTGCTTTTAACTCTTGACACAACAACGTATAGTTGTCCATGTGTGAAAACAGGTTGGGGGAGGTACAAACCAACTTTTGATAACGATTGACCCTGGCTTTTGTTAATTGTCATTGCAAATGAAAGTGAAATAGAAAATTGTTTCCGGAAAATCTTAAGCGGTAAACGCTTATCAGACGGTGTAATTTTCAACCTTGGTATGATTACCGTTTTCCCAAAGTTGGTTCCGTTAATGATTTGTGCGTGAATAGAAGTTCTCGATAATTTAAGAACTTGGAGTCTTGTTCCATTGCACAAACCATTGGCTTGATCAATGTTTCGCAACAACATAATCAGGACTCCTACTTTTAAAGAAATTATGTGGTTTAGAACACCTGAAAACTTCAATCCATTTAGAAATTCTGGCGAGAAAACGGATTGATCAATAATGCCACCACGTTCACTTTTGTCAACACTTTCACAACTCAGGAAAACCATTTCTTCTCCTGGAAAATTTTCCAACATATGGTCATGTTGAGACTGAAAATCACTTCTTTATCATACCAAAAACACTATAGATCGAATGGGAATAAGATAGAAGAGAATAAGATGGAGAATAGATGAGAAAGATAGAATAATGTGGTGGCAGTAAAGAGAATAAAAGGATCGGTGTATATAAGATTAAAGATATAAGGAACAAGATAAGAATACAAAGAGAGAAACACACACTCCCACTTTTACCCTCTCATAGCACACTTACAAATGTGGTGGGAGTGAGCTTAAGTATTACATGAGATGCTCTAAAGGGCTTGGAGTGGGCTTTGGTGTGGGCTTAGGTTGGATAGATCATTAAGTGATCTTTTCTATTCTATATTAACACCAAAAGCCCACTCTTTCTTAATTAACATATCCTACTCGACACACATTACATATACAACACAATGACCATCACTTCATAATAAAATCAATGCTAACAATCTCTCCCTAAGGGATGGTCATTCAAATGATGATCCCAGTGATAAGGTCTTTTGTCTTCGATGTCTTGAACTTTGTGTGTCGATGTAGAATAGACTTGATTCATTGTTCCTTCATGCTCTGTGATCTTCAAAGTATCGACTTTTGATTGATCTTTGCTTTGATCAACATCTTCATGTATTCATAGCGTCGAAGTTGTAGATGTTGAAACATATGATGATGGTGAATGGACTTTCGTCAGTACCTGCATAAAACAGTTAGCAATAAATCGTCCAGCGCTTATAGGTTCAGATTTCGAGATCGTTATCAGCATAGAGTGAACACTTTCTCTAATCTTAACCAAGGCCGTTGAGAGCCTCTGAAGTATACCGAAGTATCACTTCAAGACTGTAGACCGTTTGAAGCGAGTAACCATCATGACGTAAGGCAAGATCTTTTAGATCTCATTAAGACTCATACAACTTGTATCCTTTTAGATGAACACAAGTGTATTGCATTGGAAGTGTTCCTAAGAGATCTTTGATGAATCTCATGTCTCTAGACTCAATAATGTGCGTTTTGGTTTTAGTCGTCGGAGGCATGGAGCAGAGTGCCACCTTTTCAATATCAACACATCTCGGAGTGAGAGGTCGATAGATTATGTAGTGTTCTCCGTGAGAAATGAAACAAATATCTTTTAAGAGATATCTGAGTGGCTAGGAGGGGTGGTGCAATGCGTCACTGGGTCCATGACGTCTTGTCTTCAATATCAGTATCACCTTAGTGAGTACCGATAGCAGATGTATTGACCCCTTCTTTCCCTTTCTCATTTACTCCTTTTTCAATCTTACCTAAGGACTTCTAATTCTAATCTATTGGAATTGTCCTTGGGTAGATCCCTCCGGTTCTGGCGGATCATTGGACATAACCTAACCATAATCACCTTATTACTCCATGATTATCCTAGATTATTGATCACATGCCACAAAACCTTTTGTGAAAATCTCTCAAAGTGTTCATGAATAAACACATTTTAGGTAACACTTAGAGAGTTTTGCATTTTCTGAAATACTCCCCCTTCACATGTGCTTATGAGATTTAAGAAAGAATTGCACATGTTGGGTAGAGTTCGCACATTTTGAAATGATCGATTTTCAATGGACATGACCATTGCGAGACACGTTTACATCACTAGTTTGACTAGCTTGAAGTTATTACCTGATGAACTCAAATAATTACATTTTATTACCATTATTAATCCTATTTATTTGACTTGTTTTATTATATTATCTGTGAGAATTGATACGTTAATGTTTACTTTTGTAATTCTCAGGTAAAAACAAGTACTATGTGAAACTTGGCGATTTTGGACTAATTATGGAGCAAAACAAGCAAGAAGTTAAGAGTCTATTGAAATGTACAAGATCAAGATCATTCTGCTCCAGATACGCCGCAACACACTTCTTACATACGGCGCATCACTATCAAGATTTCACAAGTTACGATCCAAGACAGCAAAGGACATGCGCCGCATAGAGAAATGGAGTTACGCCGCATCTTAAGGCGGTATACGAATATTCCTGAATATATTAATCTTGGACCCCACGCGAAGTTAAGTCAATGCGCCGCATCTACTTATCCTATGCGCCGCATCTAACCCTCAGACAGAAACTATAAATACCCCAAAGTCAGACGAATTTTGTGTGCATGATATGTGTCTAAATACACATATATTTTACCTTGTTTAAACCCACAAAAACGACCAAAAGCACACAAATGACCATATAAATGTTACAAATATCATTGAAATGTGTTTTTATGTGATTCAGGTACAAAAAGATTGAAAACAAGTGAAAAACATACAAAGTTCACAAAACTGTAAATTTCAGTCCCTGAAGTTTCATAAATTGGCAAAACTAGTCCCTGAAGGTTTAAAATGAAAGAAAAGTCAACTTTAGTCCTTGGGAAATTAAACTTGTTCACTATAAGTCCCTGGATGAAAGTTTTCTACAAATGGCAACTTTTACCCCTCAAGTTTCAAAATTGGCAAAAATAGTCCTTGGGTATTTAAAAATGGAAACTTATCAAATTATACCCTTGTACTATTCACATGTTACAATTTAGCCCCTTTTGATAACTTTTGGAAATTTACAATTTCACCCCCTCAACTTTGGAAAATGACATAAAAGGTTCCCCGGGTGTCTTAAATTGTAATAAATGCAATTAAGGTCCTTTGGTTTATCAAACTTGGCAATATTAGTCCTTGTGATAACTTTGGAAATATTACAGGTTTAACCCCTCAACTATGCAGGAATTACAAAATTAGTCCTTGGGCTTATTTACACTACAAACCAAACGGATTCTTTATTAAACCCAAAATCCAAATCCTTAAATCCAAAACCCAATAAACAAAACACAACCCAACCCCAGCCCACACAACTAACCAAACCCGACCCAACCCTTTAAACTAATATCGGGGTCAAACCCAAGTTTGACCCGTCTTCTTCCCCAACTTGCCCGCCAATACCACCACCACACCCACAGGTTTCTCTGCAATACCACCCCTGACACATCCACCATATCTCAATTGTCCCCCTCCACCTCCACAAGCAACCAAGAAGCATTAATTGCTCTAAAACTGCCCCAAGCAACCTATAAGACTTTTGGCGCCAAAAGTAATTTAAACGGCTAGGATCAATTATGCTACATCAATGGTCACAATTAGAAGTGGGATTTGACCAGAAACATGAGGAGAGTCCAAAAGACTATAAAGATCAAAGAGGAGGCAAAGGAAGAGACCACCATTAGATTAGCTATGGTCACGTAGTTATAGTTTTACTGCTTTCCTTTAAATTACTTGTCATTTACTGCTTTCAGGATCTTATTACAATTTGACACTTTGTAATAAACCTATTTACTGCACTTTTTTAATCTATCTTACATTTCAAGTTTTTACTTAATTATCCTTTAAATTCAAGTCTTTTCATTTCTTGTTGATTATGGTTGTTTACTGGACTCTATAAGCCACATAAGCTCCTGACAAAGCTTTATAAGCTTTTAGATACATCAAAACAAGTTATAGTCATTAAAAAAGGGAAAATACCAAAAAGAAATCAAGAAAATAGAAAAACAAACAAAAATCAGTGTTCTTGGTGAAACTGCATGGAGCAAGGTTAATTGTGGATTGCCTTTGGTTTAGTGGCTTATTGGTAAGCTATAGGATGTGTTCTGTGGCCTTGGTTCTCAGTTTCAACTTGGATTCAACTCTTGTAAGCCATTTTATCCAATTTTTGCATTTTACTTTTCTAGTTATTTAATTGCTTTAATCTTTGTGTTTTTATGTTTCTGAGTTGTTGTTTAGTGTAATCATAGTTTAAATTTACTAGTTGGTTCATTGGATTCACTTGTGCTAAAAATTGTAATCACACAGTATTAAGTACATATTTGACAAATTTGTGTTTCCTGCTAGTGTTATTGAAGTTTGATGCTCAATTGATCCCATATTATCATAATATAAAGTTTGGAATCAGGTTTATAGTCAGATTCATTGAACACTTTGAAATTCATTTGACAAGTGAAGTTTAAAGGACTGTTTGGATTTGATGAGATTTAGGACTCTGAGGTTGTTTCTGTTTGTGATTTCTGTTCATGCATGATCCATTAGGTCCTTTGAGGAATTGACACTCCTTTAAACTCAGTGGTGATGTATTAAATAGTCAAATTCACTTTCAATTTCATCTCAGTGTTCACTGTTGGTTGCTGTTTAATCTGTGTTAGGGGTTGTGTGTGTTATTGTTCTTGTTTGATGTATGATACATAAGGATCTATTAACTCAGTCGAACCATAAAATCCAGGTTTTATTAAGTAGATAGTCAAATTGCTTTTAATCTTCCTTAATTAGTTGTCTGTTTAAGTTTTCAAGTCATTTTCTTCATTTTAGCTTAAAAGTTGTTAAGTTTGCTTAATTTAGTTTCATTATAGCTTTATATAACATAATTAATCAGTAGATTAGGTTTTAAATTCATATTAGTCAAACTTTAGTTTAATTTCATAAAGTCAAATTTCTTGTTAACTGTTTTTGCCCTGTGCACTGAGTTGTTAAATTCTTTCATTAGCTTTAATCTTGATCCTCAGTGCATGTTAATGTTAGATAATTGTTGTTTTGATAAGTTTTCCATGCTAACTGCTTATGCATGTGCTTAATTTCCAATTTAGTGCTTATTCTAGTGCTTAATTTGTATCTTCAAAACCTTATCATTTCACTGAGTGTACTGAGCAATCAGTATGCTCTGGCCAACTTCATAAGCTCATAAAAAGCTTATCTGTGGACAAGAGCTTGAGTACTTTAGCTTTTTAGGAAGCTTAAGTATCCATCTCTTTGGTTTTAAGCTCATATTTCATTTTCAAGCCTATTCAATAGGGCTGCATCTAGCTTAAACCTTGTCCCATTTAATTATGTTCACTGAGCAATTCAGTAACACTAGCTTTTTCACAAGCTCACAAAAAGCTCATTTCTTGGACTTAGGTTTTGAAATTAGTTTCTTTTAGAAGCTAACCAACCAGTCTAAAAGGTTCAAGAATTGCTTCTCACTTTCAAGCTTATTTTAATAGCTTGCATCAAGCTTTTTGTTTGTCCCACTTTGCTGAGTATACTGAGTAATCAGGATACTCATGCTACTTCATAAGCCCCTCAAAAGCTCACTTGTGGACCCCACAAGGTGAGCTTTGGCTTTTTGGAAACCTCACCAGCCCAGCTTGCTACTCCAATATTCACTTTGAGCTTTAAAGCTTATTTCATAAGCTTATTTACCCTCTTAAGTCAGCAGCAGGTTGATACTTTAGCAGTACCTTTGGTACTCTAGCAGTACCTTGCTGATTTGCTTATTGCAAGCTTATCAGTGCTTATCTTTTGTACTTTTTACTCATTCCCAGTACCTTTTACTTATTTTTATATTATTTTATCTTTTGTTTCATGTATAAAGGTTTTTCAAGCTCATTTTATGCTTATGACTTCACTGTGAGCCCAAAAGCTATACTGAATAAGTCATAAGCCCATAATCTGCTTATTTCTAGGTTTGTAAAGTTTTATCTTTGTTAAACTTGTATAATATTAGTGTACAAATAGTTCCAGAAAAAAGAAAAACCAAAAAGAACAATTTTAAAGCTAAGTGATAGCTTCTATTTAGAAGCTTATTGCTTATTTGCTTATTTTCATTAAGCACATAGTGTTTTTATATTTTTCCTAGGTTCTTTTATTTATTTTAGAATTATGTAAAAAGTTTCAGATTTTTCTTAGGTTGTTTAATATTTTTAATAATTCAATAATAGTTTTTATAATTAAATAATAGTAAATAATTAATAATAAATAGAATAATTGTGTAATAAATATATTTTCAGTTTCAAAAATTGTTTTATAATATTTTAGATTTTTCTTAGTTTTAATTTTATTTTTCTAAGCTTATTTTAGATTTTCTTATTTTTTAGGTAATTATTAAATAGTTTTATTTAGTTTTTAATTTATAATAATTAATTAAATAGTGTAATAATTTATTTTCTTTTTCCAATAATTTTTATTTACTTTTAGGATTCCAAAAATATAATTTTCACATTTGTGGGAGTTATATTTGACAGAATTATCTTTTTATTTTTTTATTTTTTTGTACGTTTACGTTTATTTAAACTAAACGTACGTTTTTAATTCCTTTTACATTTTTAGGTTTTCTAATTTCTAGTTTTTGTTCATATAGCTTATTTAAGCTATTTTCTTTTATTTCTTAGTGAAAATTATTCATAACCCCCTTCCTGTTCAACATCACCCGATCACACATTCGTTCTATTACAGTTTACACACCTCGCTGGGACTTAACGACCCGGGGAAACACTATACTCCTTTGGTAAATTGCATCGTGCCCTAGATTGTTTGACTCTTGTTGACCATTTACTTGGTCAGTATTAGGTGACCGTTTGGGGCCGATCAAATTTTGGCGCCGTTGCCGGGGAATACCACTTCTCATTCTCGTAATTCTCTCCCCGATTATGAATCATTTACATTTGAGGAGTTCGCTGATGAACTCACTCACATCAAATCTGAATATGATTCATTCACCTTTGAGGAGTTCTCCGATGAACTCACTCATATCATATCTCCGCCGGAGTATGATAACTTCTACTTTGATCTTGACAAAGATTATCTTTATGTCCTGGAGGGAAATATTCTCAACACTGAGAATTTGATTAATCTCAAAATTCCATCCCTCCCGACCAGAATATGTCTTGATCAACCGAGCTTAAATGATGAGATTCATGATACTGAAATCATGAATTCTCCTTCTTATGATGATGAGTTAGTCATGATTTTTATCATGACTTTCTTTCTTTTCTTCACCTACACGGTGACTTCTCCTGTTCTTCACTCCTTCGGGAATGAAGACACTATCTTTGCCCCGGCATTTTTATTTATTTATCATTTGTGAGCCGGGTCTGTGTATATCTCATCGGTGTGGAACTTTCATGAAATTCAATGTTTTTCCAAACACATTGAATGAAAGTCCGATGGAGATGGTTTCTTCCACTTGCTTCCCCAAGAACCAATGAATGCGGGGTCGAGTCAAGCTAGTGACTCGGTGAACAAAAATATTAGCACACCATATGGGTTTTCACCCATATTTCTGTCTTCTTTCTCTTTTCTAACACCCAAGTGTGGGGGAGATGCCCCACATGTTGTATATATGTACATTTCAAGTCTAAAAAAAAAAAAAAAAAAAAAAAAAAAAAAAAAAAATGTATATATAAAATAATGGCATTTAGTATTTCCCTTTCACGTTCTAAGTGTTGGTTTAACAACCGGTACTTTGAATATTGAGGGCAATATTCAGTTCTAAGTGTGGGGGGGGGGGGGGGGAATTCTAGCGAATTTGATCATATGTACCATCTAGTACCCCCATTTTTGCCAAAATTTTAAAATTTTTTCTCACTTAGAACGCAATAAATGGTTATCAGTCCGCCATGTCTAACCCACATAAGGATTGGCTAATCCGAGAGCAAACGGCTCTTGGTAAAGATAACTCAAATCCGTTTATGGCTTACAATTTGCCGAAAATTGTATGGTATTCGACTCACCATATCTTTATAAGTGAAGAGTTGGCTAGCCCGCAAGGTTATGGCTTGTGGTAAAGGCTGTGGAAAACCATGATTGGTAATCAGCTCACCAAAGATAATAACTATATTTTATCTAAGAGTTGGCTAGTCCAGAAGCACACGGCTTTTGGTAAAGACAAGTCAAATCCGTTGACAGCTGATGATTTGCTCAAAATCATTTGGTTATCATTGTACCAAAGTATCACATACTAAAACATTGGCTACTCCAGAAGTAATGGCTTTTGGTAAAGAGATGAAACCCATTAAATTTTCATAAAAGATTGCTAGGGACTAGCAATAGTTTAGTGTGGGGGATTTGATATGTGTCTAAATACACATATATTTTACCTTGTTTAAACCCACAAAAACGACCAAAAGCACACAAATGACCATATAAATGTTACAAATATCATTGAAATGTGTTTTTATGTGATTCAGGTACAAAAAGATTGAAAACAAGTGAAAAACATACAAAGTTCACAAAACTGTAAATTTCAGTCCCTGAAGTTTCATAAATTGGCAAAACTAGTCCCTGAAGGTTTAAAATGAAAGAAAAGTCAACTTTAGTCCTTGGGAAATCAAACTTGTTCACTATAAGTCCCTGGATGAAAGTTTTCTACAAATGGCAACTTTTACCCCTCAAGTTTCAAAATTAGCAAAAATAGTCCTTGGGTATTTAAAAATGGAAACTTATCAAATTATACCTTTGTACTATTCACATGTTACAATTTAGCCCCTTTTGATAACTTTTGGAAATTTACAATTTCACCCCCCTCAACTTTGGAAAATGACATAAAAGGTTCCCCGGGTGTCTTAAATTGTAATAAATGCAATTAAGGTCCTTTGGTTTATCAAACTTGGCAATATTAGTCCTTGTGATAACTTTGGAAATATTACAGGTTTAACCCCTCAACTATGCAGGAATTACAAAATTAGTCCTTGGGCTTATTTACACTACAAACCAAACGGATTCTTTATTAAACCCAAAATCCAAATCCTTAAATCCAAAACCCAATAAACAAAACACAACCCAACCCCAGCCCACACAACTAACCAAACCCGACCCAACCCTTTAAACTAATATCGGGGTCAAACCCAAGTTTGACCCGTCTTCTTCCCCAACTTGCCCGCCAATACCACCACCACACCCACAGGTTTCTCTGCAATACCACCCCTGACACATCCACCATATCTCAATTGTCCCCCTCCACCTCCACAAGCAACCAAGAAGCATTAATTGCTCTAAAACTGCCCCAAGCAACCTATAAGACTTTTGGCGCCAAAAGTAATTTAAACGGCTAGGATCAATTATGCTGCATCAATGGTCACAATTAGAAGTGGGATTTGACCAGAAACATGAGGAGAGTCCAAAAGACTATAAAGATCAAAGAGGAGGCAAAGGAAGAGGTCACCATTAGATTAGCTATGGTCACGTAGTTATAGTTTTACTGCTTTCCTTTAAATTACTTGTCATTTACTGCTTTCAGGATCTTATTACAATTTGACACTTTGTAATAAACCTATTTACTGCACTTTTTTAATCTATCTTACATTTCAAGTTTTTACTTAATTATCCTTTAAATTCAAGTCTTTTCATTTCTTGTTGATTATGGTTGTTTACTGGACTCTATAAGCCACATAAGCTCCTGACAAAGCTTTATAAGCTTTTAGATACATCAAAACAAGTTATAGTCATTAAAAAAGGGAAAATACCAAAAAGAAATCAAGAAAATAGAAAAACAAACAAAAATCAGTGTTCTTGGTGAAACTGCATGGAGCAAGGTTAATTGTGGATTGCCTTTGGTTTAGTGGCTTATTGGTAAGCTATAGGATGTGTTCTGTGGCCTTGGTTCTCAGTTTCAACTTGGATTCAACTCTTGTAAGCCATTTTATCCAATTTTTGCATTTTACTTTTCTAGTTATTTAATTGCTTTAATCTTTGTGTTTTTATGTTTCTGAGTTGTTGTTTAGTGTAATTATAGTTTAAATTTACTAGTTGGTTCATTGGATTCACTTGTGCTAAAAATTGTAATCACACAGTATTAAGTACATATTTGACAAATTTGTGTTTCCTGCTAGTGTTATTGAAGTTTGATGCTCAATTGATCCCATATTATCATAATATAAAGTTTGGAATCAGGTTTATAGTCAGATTCATTGAACACTTTGAAATTCATTTGACAAGTGAAGTTTAAAGGACTGTTTGGATTTGATGAGATTTAGGACTCTGAGGTTGTTTCTGTTTGTGATTTCTGTTCATGCATGATCCATTAGGTCCTTTGAGGAATTGACACTCCTTTAAACTCAGTGGTGATGTATTAAATAGTCAAATTCACTTTCAATTTCATCTCAGTGTTCACTGTTGGTTGCTGTTTAATCTGTGTTAGGGGTTGTGTGTGTTATTGTTCTTGTTTGATGTATGATACATAAGGATCTATTAACTCAGTCGAACCATTAAATCCAGGTTTTATTAAGTAGATAGTCAAATTGCTTTTAATCTTCCTTAATTAGTTGTCTGTTTAAGTTTTCAAGTCATTTTCTTCATTTTAGCTTAAAAGTTGTTAAGTTTGCTTAATTTAGTTTCATTATAGCTTTATATAACATAATTAATCAGTAGATTAGGTTTTAAATTCATATTAGTCAAACTTTAGTTTAATTTCATAAAGTCAAATTTCTTGTTAACTGTTTTTGCCCTGTGCACTGAGTTGTTAAATTCTTTCATTAGCTTTAATCTTGATCCTCAGTGCATGTTAATGTTAGATAATTGTTGTTTTGATAAGTTTTCCATGCTAACTGCTTATGCATGTGCTTAATTTCCAATTTAGTGCTTATTCTAGTGCTTAATTTGTATCTTCAAAACCTTATCATTTCACTGAGTGTACTGAGCAATCAGTATGCTCTGGCCAACTTCATAAGCTCATAAAAAGCTTATCTGTGGACAAGAACTTGAGTACTTTGGCTTTTTAGGAAGCTTAAGTACCCATCTCTTTGGTTTTAAGCTCATATTTCATTTTCAAGCCTATTCAATAGGGCTGCATCTAGCTTAAACCTTGTCCCATTTAATTGTGTTCACTGAGCAATTCAGTAACACTAGCTTTTTCACAAGCTCACAAAAAGCTCATTTCTTGGACTTAGGTTTTGAAATTAGTTTCTTTTAGAAGCTAACCAACCAGTCTAAAAGGTTCAAGAATTGCTTCTCACTTTCAAGCTTATTTTAATAGCTTGCATCAAGCTTTTTGTTTGTCCCACTTTGCTGAGTATACTGAGTAATCAGGATACTCATGCTACTTCATAAGCCCCTCAAAAGCTCACTTGTGGACCCCACAAGGTGAGCTTTGGCTTTTTGGAAACCTCACCAGCCCAGCTTGCTACTCCAATATTCACTTTGAGCTTTAAAGCTTATTTCATAAGCTTATTTACCCTCTTAAGTCAGCAGCAGGTTGATACTTTAGCAGTACCTTTGGTACTCTAGCAGTACCTTGCTGATTTGCTTATTGCAAGCTTATCAGTGCTTATCTTTTGTACTTTTTACTCATTCCCAGTACCTTTTACTTATTTTTATATTATTTTATCTTTTGTTTCATGTATAAAGGTTTTTCAAGCTCATTTTATGCTTATGACTTCACTGTGAGCCCAAAAGCTCTACTGAATAAGTCATAAGCCCATAATCTGCTTATTTCTAGGTTTGTAAAGTTTTATCTTTGTTAAACTTGTATAATATTAGTGTACAAATAGTTCCAGAAAAAAGAAAAACAAAAAAGAACCATTTTAAAGCTAAGTGATAGCTTCTATTTAGAAGCTTATTGCTTATTTGCTTATTTTCATTAAGCACATAGTGTTTTTATATTTTTCCTAGGTTCTTTTATTTATTTTAGAATTATGTAAAAAGTTTCAGATTTTTCTTAGGTTGTTTAATATTTTTAATAATTCAATAATAGTTTTTATAATTAAATAATAGTAAATAATTAATAATAAATAGAATAATTGTGTAATAAATATATTTTCAGTTTCAAAAATTGTTTTATAATATTTTAGATTTTTCTTAGTTTTAATTTTATTTTTCTAAGCTTATTTTAGATTTTCTTTTTTTTTTAGGTAATTATTAAATAGTTTTATTTAGTTTTTAATTTATAATAATTAATTAAATAGTGTAATAATTTATTTTCTTTTTCCAATAATTTTTATTTACTTTTAGGATTCCAAAAATATAATTTTCACATTTGTGGGAGTTATATTTGACAGAATTATCTTTTTATTTTTTATTTTTTTGTACGTTTACGTTTATTTAAACTAAACGTACGTTTTTAATTCCTTTTACATTTTTAGGTTTTCAAACTTCTAGTTTTTGTTCATATAGCTTATTTAAGCTATTTTCTTTTATTTCTTAATGAAAATTATTCATAACCCCCTTCCTGTTCAACATCACCCGATCACACATTCGTTCTATTACAGTTTACACACCTCGTTGGGACTTAACGACCCGGGGAAACACTATACTCCTTTGGTAAATTACATCGTGCCCTAGATTGTTTGACACTTGTTGACCATTTACTTGGTCAGTATTAGGTGACCGTTTGGGGCCGATCAGTGCAATATACCAAGTACGAGACTTAGCAAAAGACAGAAGAAACCCTAGGACGAAGTCAGACGCATTAGCAGCACAAGACACACCTTGAACGAAGATACAAGAGCTGTAAGAAGGTCCTGTATGTATTCAATTCATTAAGTAGTTTTGTTTTATTGTATTAGTACACTTTAATTCATCAGGATTGATGGGCCGATTCCATGTGACTACGGAAAACCATGGGCACCCCTTAAAATTGCTTTCCCATTAATTAAAGTTTATATGTTGATGTCTTTGGTGACTTTTATTAGTGCATTGATAACCTCTGTGTCTAGCTGAGCATTGCTTGGGTCGCCATGCCCCTTCCTCGCCTATTTGTTTCAGCATCTCTTTAATAAATAGGATTGACATAAGTAATCATTAAGGGTTTACTCGCCGATAAGATTAGAGCCAACGAGAAAGGTTTAACTCTCGATGCGTCGCATCGAACTATACACTTCATATAAACTAGCAATAAAACAAGTGACAAGCTACTTAATTATCAGGACAGGTCTTCTTATTGTCTCGAGTATCTATCTGTGTACGTCTGTGCTAATCGCTGATTCGTGCTCATTAGTTTAGTTTATTATTTAATCACAACCAAACCGTACCAGTCTCTCAGGCTGAACCCCCTTGCGTTAGATTAGGTTGTATAGCTAAATTAAGATATTAAAATACTGATTAGAATAACTAGATAATACGTTCCACTCTTAGTGATCGACACTCTACTTACCATTATATTCATACTGACCGGGTACACTGCTCGTTAAAGTGTGTGTTTTATTGATAAGTCGGCTAAATATAAATTTAAAACTTGAATACTGCTAAAACCACAACGACATCACGCGCGCACCAAGCCTTTGGAGCCGCTGCCGTGGATATAAAAGAATTAGAGCAATACACACGCACACATCAAGTTTTTGGCGCCGTTGCCGGGGAGTGAATTGTTATTATCTGTTAATTTGATTAGTATTTTAATTAGGTTTTTTTTTTTTTTTTTTTTTTTTTTTTTTTTTTTTTTTTTTTTTTTTTTATTTTGATTTCTAACCGCTAACCCCGTTGTATATTAGTTAAATTGCATTCATTGTATTATTTGCATATTTTCTGTTTTTGTGTGTTTTTATTTTCTTTAATTTTTGTTTGATTTTTTTTTTTTTTTCTGTTTTTCTGTATTTTGCTATCGTTGTACTGAGCTGATTCAAACGATACGGCGCATCTATTTTCATAGATACGGCGTATTGCGTTTAATTTTTATAAAATACAACGCGTTTAATAAATTCGATACGACGCATCTTTCCCCAAGATACGGCGTATTCTGTTTTTAATAAGAAATTTTTCTAAACTATAACGCCATACGACGCATCTGTTTTAACAGATATGGCGTATTTAGTATTTAAATTAAAAACAGTTTTCGAATTATTAAACAGATACGACGCATCTTCTGAATCAAAAATCTTGTATTTTGAAACGTAACGAAAATACGGCGCATTAACTTTTGTTAATACGACGCATTTAATTTTAATAAATATAATCGATTTTTGATAATTTAACTGATACGGCGCATTCTAAAATTCTAAGCGGCGTATCTGCTTTCTGAATAAAAGTCTGATTAAATTTTAACGATTATAAGATACGGCGTATCCAACTTTTTGGATACGGCGCATCGTCTGCAGATATCAGTAACTTTTATTTTTTGTATTCCGTTTTCGTTGTTAATTTTCTGATATATTACTTTCTTGAACATACCCTACTGATGCTTTTGTGATAGTTTCAGGAAGTGCATGACCAGGAGTTCAACCAAGAACTTGATTACACCTTTCGAAGATCCTGAACGAGCCTTTCATTCGCTTAAAAGGCTTTTCAACACAAAAAGCTTTGATATTTCAAGTTCGTTCGAGCTTGATTATTTTTCTGAAGAAAAGGAGGAAGAAGAAACAGAAACAATGACGGAAAACACTACCATGGAGGAATACATGAACAATACCAGTGCTGATTACAGTTCAGGAGTTGCTAGACCAAAGTTTGATGAAAAGTCAAAGTTTGAGTTGAAGGGTTAGTTTCTCAAGGAGCTAAGAGAAAATGCTTTCAGTGGAACAGAACATGAAGATGCTGATGAACAAGTTGAAAAAGTCCTCGAGATTGCAGATTTGTTTACTACAGAAGGAGTCTCTGACGATCAACTTATGCTAATAATTTTTCCAATTTCGCTTAAAGGAGCTGCTAATAAGTGGCTAAGGAATGAACCTGCTAGTTCAATCACAACATGGGAAGATTTGAAGAGCAAATTCCTGAAAAGATATTGTCCACCTGCTAAAACGTGCACGGACATGTGGGGATCAATAGATCTAAATAAGGAGTTGAACGTGAGTCTAACTTGAAGACTCTGGAATAAAGACAAGTGCTGACCGGGAGACAACCCGGAAAATTTTTACTTTTCTGTTCTGTGTCGAGTCAGTCAGTCCTGCAGAAGATACGGCGCATCTCCATCCTAAGATGCGACGCATCAACTGCACTGGTCATATCTTATTTAATTTTCTGCATTTTTATTTTTGACTTTAAAACTTTCTGTCAGTCTATTTAATGCGGCGCATCCCTGGTTAAGGATGCGACGCATCTTTTATTCTGATTCGTATTTATTCCAGGCTCGATACGGCGTATCTTCTTCCATAAGATACGGCGTATCGACTGACCTGATGATTTTTAGTTTTTATTTTTTTTTAAGTTTTATTTTTACTAACTACTAATGTATTATGCACGTTTGAACTTTCTTAACTCAGGTGTGTTAAAGTCTGAATGGTATTATAGATTCCTGCATTTATTGTGGATACATCATTTTTGAAGCTTAAACGTTCTTATCCACAAGAAAGTTGATTTTTGCTCTTAAACGAATAATGGAGGATCATACCGAGCAAATCTCAGGGGAGTTTTTCTGTTCTAATTCTTTTATTTTCCAGTTTTTAACCTTTGTCACAAACAACGAGGACGTTGTTTAACTTAAGTGGGGGGATTGGAGAATTAGAACACTTACTTGTCCTTAATTTTTCAAAATATGTTTAAAATGCGCTTAATATATCAAAATTTTAAATTTTTAGCATGTTTTTGTTTAAAGTCTAAATTACATAGCTGCACACATAGCATTATTTTAAAAATTGTGAACTTTTCAAAATTCACAAATCTATGAGTGTGCCGGTGACTTGTAAACTTTAGAACTTGGCTTGTATACTATTTGAGACCACCATAATAAGTATTATCTACATAATTGGAATGACTTGTCTAAATTGGTAAATTTCTAGGATTACACCCAAATAGCCTTTATATGTTATGTGATATTAGCTAACTACACTGGTTAGTTAACCCCCGTATAAACCCTTTTGTTACTCTCACTTTTAGAGTAAGATACCCCTAGAAAAACACTCAGAGCCATTCCTTTCGTTTCTTACATCTTTGTTATAATGTTTCGTTACACCCTTACACCTTAGCCTACCCTGTAGATTAAAATCCGTGGATGGTTAATTGCTTTAGGCAAAGTGTGTTTCCTTACATTACCTGTGTTCGCGTGCGTAATTCATTATCTTTGGTTGAGTCAGGAAATTGCACAATGCAATTAGTATGAAAGTAAATATTGTATATCTTTGAGTTTATTTTCGTGTGTTTACTACTTTCGCTATTACAGTTATTTCTGAAAGTATGAAAAGTATGGAAAAATTATCCGGAAAGAAAGTGATAGAAAAGTTTTGAAATTTTACACATTTCATTGATGTCAAAAAAAAAAAAAAAAAAAAAAAAAAAAAAAAAAAAAATCGAAAAAATAGAAAAGAAAAAGAAAAAGAAAAAGTTGGAAGTTTGTTTAAACCAACTTATGTAAAGTTTTGTATTAAGTGGTCGATATCACCACTATTTGTTGTATATTATATTTATGGATTGAATGAGAGTTGGCCGTTATGGGAACGCCAACTAAGGTTATTCTTTGATTGAGATCTTGTTGAGTATAATTCGTGTCTACCTAAAGCGTGTGTTTCAAGTGTTAAAGCGTGAGTTATTTAATGATATGAGTCTTATTCATGGGATGGTTGGGAAAGTAATTTACCACACTTAGGATTTTAATTTATCTGTTTTGTTTATTTTTCATTTTACACCAATTTGTATCCCAAATATTATCCATACCCTACATCGTTCTTTATCCAAACCTTTGATTTATTGAGATTAGGGATTTGAGCAATCTTAAGTATCGTAGTCGTGGATTCGGCTATGTATTTATGATTTTGTCGCCCTTTTTGATATAATATTATTGGTGAAGATTACTTGGTCCTATCTTTAGCCTATTCGAGTTAAGGATTTGAGCAATTGCAAGTATCGTGGTCGTGGATTCGATCATGTATTTGTGATTTTGTCGCCTTTTCTGGAATTTGAGATCGATAGAGATTAAGAAGAATGATTAACCCTTAACCTACAAACCCTTTTTACCGCTTTAGACTTGTTATTCCTTGGCTTTAGTGGGGGAGATGCGTATACTTGCCAAGCTTATGATAGAATATTCGTCACGACTGGACAGTTAAACGATTAGATTTGCTTTTATCAAAATATTTTATTTTATTTCTAATTCGTTAAGTGTTTGGTTGTGTGATTATGACAAAACGAATACATGCTTAAATATAAAAATAAATCCTAATATCTTTTAGCATACATTTTCATAAGATTTATTCTAAGGTTTACTTGGGGACAAGTAAAGTTCAAGTGGGGGGATATTTGATGAACTCAAATAAGTACATTTTATTACCATCATTTATCCTATTTATTTGACTTGTTTTATTATATTATCTGTGAGAATTGATACGTTAATGTTTACTTTTGTAATTCTCAGGTAAAAACAAGTACTATGTGAAACTTGGCGATTTTGGACTAATTATGGAGCAAAACAAGCAAGAAGTTAAGAGTCTATTGAAATGTACAAGATCAAGATCATTCTGCTCCAGATACGCCGCAACACACTTCTTACATACGGCGCATCACTATCAAGATTTCACAAGTTACGATCCAAGACAGCAAAGGACATGCGCCGCATAGAGAAATAGAGTTACGCCGCATCTTAAGGCGGTATACGAATATTCCTGAATATATTAATCTTGGACCCCACGCGAAGTTAAGTCAATGCGCCGCATCTACTTATCCTATGCGCCGCATCTAACCCTCAGACAGAAACTATAAATACCCCAAAGTCAGACGAATTTTGTGTGCAATATACCGAGTACGAGACTTAGCAAAAGACAGAAGAAACCCTAGGACGAAGTCAGACGCATTAGCAGCACAAGAAACACCTTGAACGAAGATACAAGAGCTGTAAGAAGGTCCTGTATGTATTCAATTCATTAAGTAGTTTTGTTTTACTGTATTAGTACACTTTAATTCATCAGGATTGATGGGCCGATTCCATGTGACTACGGAAAACCATGGGCACCCCTTAAAATTGCTTTCCCATTGATTAAAGTTTATATGTTGATGTCTTTGGTGACTTTTATTAGTGGATTGATAACCTCTGTGTCTAGCTGAGCATTGCTTTGGTCGCCATGCCCCTTCCTCGCCTATTTGTTTCAGCATCTCTTTAATAAATAGGATAGACATAAGTAATCATTAAGGGTTTACTCGCCGATAAGATTAGAGCCAACGAGAAAGGTTTAACTCTCGATGCGTCGCATCGAACTATACACTTCATATAAAACTAGCAATAAAACAAGTGACAAGCTACTTAATTATCAGGACATGTCTTCTTATTGTCTCGAGTATCTATCTGTGTACGTGTGTGCTAATCGCTGATTCGTGCTCATTAGTTTAGTTTATTATTTAATCACAACCAAACCGTGCCAGTCTCTCAGGCTGAACCCCCTTGCGTTAGATTAGGTTGTATAGCTAAATTAAGATATTAAAATACTGATTAGAATAACTAGATAATACGTTCCACTCTTAGTGATCGACACTCTACTTACCATTATATTCATACTGACCGGGTACACTGCTCGTTAAAGTGTGTATTTTATTGATAAGTCGGCTAAATATAAATTTAAAACTTGAATACTGCTAAAACCACAACGACATCACGCGCGCACCAAGCCTTTGGAGCCGCTGCCGTGGATATAAAAGAATTAGAGCAATACACACGCACACATCATTACCCGTCCCGGTCATATTCAATGATCATCTCTCGAATTGGTACATTCTACTCAGACAAGTCCTTTGCGAGACACGCTTACATCACTGGTTAGACCAGCTTGAAATTATTACCCGTCCCGGACAAGTCTTTTCGATTACTGACATTTAGTTTTCGTCAATTCGAGGGTTTAAACTGAGTCGAGCTCTTTTGAGATTCAATAATGATCACATTTTAATCACATTTCTCCCCCTCAAAAATAGCATTTCGATGGTATTTTTGATACCGATTGATTAAAATCCTTGTTTTTGAAAAGCTAATAGGGAGAAACGGATTAGCATGAACTTTTTGGAACAAATTTGTTTTTGAAATACTCCCCCTCAAAACTTGCATCAGTTCTGATATATATCTTAAGAAAAATTTTTGAAAAGTTTTGAAAAACCTTTTGATAAATTTTGAATAAAATTTTGCTTAAGATTAAGAAGTTTGAATAAACATTTCATGAAAACTTCTTTTCTTGTTAGGATTGTTGTAATAAAACATACAACAGGGTCCTTTCTTTGAAAAACGGGTTATGCACTGTTATGTGTGCATAAGCCATAGAGATTTTTAGGATAAGTGCTCGAAAAAAATTTAAAACCTTTGTTTTGAATAAGCACTTTCCTTTCTTTGAAGCGCGGGTCCTGAACTGATGTGTTCAAAAGCCATCAAATTAAGCTCGAGTCCGAAACTGAGTTGTTCCGAAGCCATTCGGGTTAAGCGCGGGTTCTAGAGCGAGTCTCTCAGAAGCCATTTAGAAGAAATTTTGAGAAACGACATGTTTTGAAAACATTTAAATGAACTCTCGCTCAAGCATCTGTACATGCCCGTATCATTGTTAAATGACATTTCTAGGTACGTACAGAATATCGATTATACGAGAGACATGTCGTGAGAAGAATATTTTTGGCTTTTATGATTTTATATTGTTTTTGTATTTTTTGAAGATTTTCTATTTTTGTATTTTGTTTTTGTTTGTTTTTTTTCAAAAAAAAAAAAAAAAATATATATATATATATATATATATACAAAGAATGATTAAGTATGAACAAGTAAAAGTGGAATAAGACCAGGATTTCCAAATGAAATGTTGGCATAAAGCTCTTCTTTTCCACATTCATCGTGTGAAATCTCAACACTTTCACGAGTACCTGCATTCACAGAATTCACAAAAGAAGAATATGCACAAATAATAGTGTTAGAAGAACATGAATCATCACAGTGAGGGTGTCCACTATCAACGGTTGTAACGGTTTCTACTTCTTGTTGGTGATTGTCACTATCATTTGTCTTGGTGCAAGTATCAAAAATCTTCCCTGTGGGAATCCATCTAAGACCAACTGTTTTAAAAACTTTTCCCGTAGGAATCCACCTAAGGCAAGATCTAGGAGTTGTTTTCTTTTCAGATGCAGCGGAAGTCTCATTTTGAGAAAAACTACGTCCTGTAGAGATCCACCTAGTTGGTTTCTTAGCCTTTTGCTTCTTAGCAGCGGGTTTGTTTCTATTTGGTGTCTTAGTGGATTGTGCCGTAGCACTTGTTTTGCTTTCGTTCGAAGAGGAATTTGAATTCTTAGTGTTGCATTCTACGTGCTTAGCATTTTCATTTGAGCAACTACTTTTAGATGCAAGCCAATCCCTAGTCTTTAGTTGAATGATCCTAGGTAGTGGTTTAATACTACTAGCAGTGCCTTGTAATGTTGTAGAATTCATCACTCGAGGTTTTGTACCTAAAATTCCGTCCTTTCGAATTTGTGCCTGTTGCCTAGCTTTTTCTAGGTATTGATTGTGGACCATGTCGTTTGAACCAACAGATTCTTTAACAGTTTTTATGGTCACATTCGTTGAGCTATTCCTAGGGGCACACACATTAGGATTTAGCTTGTTGTCCTTTGAATTTGTAGTAGCATTCCTAGACTCTTTTGGATTATCTTTTGCACATTTGTCTAACGCCCTATATGTTTGAGATGTAGAGGCAGACGCATTAGTGGGACTAATCCTATCAAGGCCCGGTGCTATCACATTTGATGTTTTGACAACAACTTTCCTTTTTTCTTTCTCACTAGGCAAGGGGGTTGATGGTGCTATACCCTTAGTTTCCTCACCCTTCCCTTTTTGACTTTCAAGCTGAGATTTCAAAAGATCAATTTGTTTTTGCGTGTTGTGGTAAGAACGCTCATACGACAATTTGTCATACTTGCATTCTTCCTTTTTCTGATCAAGTTGTTTAAAATATGTGACATTTTGTTTTTCAATCTTGGCAATTGCCTTTTCATATTTTACAACAATTTCGGAAGTCTCAGCTCGCAGTCTTTCATCATCCTCAACAGAATATATTTGGTAAATAATAGACATAATGTCAGTCGATAGAGCTTCGAAGGAGAGAGAGTCATTTTGGTTATCCAAAACTTTTATTTGTTCCAAGTATTCATTAGCTTCCTTCACTAAGGATTTGTGGTCCTTAACGAATTCTGCTGATTCTTTCAAAAGATTATGTTCCACATTTTGAGCAACCGCATAGATTCCAGCAATATGTGGATTAATGTCATTTTCAAATACCTTTTTTAGTTCAGTTTGAACACTTGAAAACCATTCCATCTGTTGACTGTTTGTTTTGGATGCGACAATACTTTGAAGTGTTTCAATTCTCTGTTTAAGATCAACCAAATATAGTCTAGCTGCACTTGTATCATAAGTGTTTTTAGATGCCATTTGTTCGATGTTAGGCAGATGTTTTGAAACAAATTTTCGTTTTGCGACAACCACTGATTTTTTGAAAAACAGTGGTGACTCTTTTTGAACTAGATGAACCCCAAAAAGTTTGTTAAGTTCATTATAGTCAATGGGTTTTATTTCTCTGTTCAATTGTCGCATTTTGATTCTACTCTCTTCGGAAAGCTTAATCGTTTCACAAGAATCATGACCCGCGGGAGGGTCATGGATATCATTTATCAGATTACCATTATATAACACATTCTGATTTTTCTGAGCTTTCTTGAGATAATAAGGGTTTTCACAACCGATAGCCGTTTTCTTTATCGTATGTAAAATCGGGTTTGGATCGTTAATTAACAAATTAATTGATTGCGTAGAATGACCCGTTTTTACAAGCAAATCTTCCAACTTTGCAATGGTTTCCTTATTGTCAGTGATCTCTTTAAGAAGATCCTTTTCACGTTTTGAGAACCTTTCACTCAACTCTTTCTTTTCTTTTTCAAGATCAGAACAAGTTGATTTTTGTTTTGAAAGCTGGTTGGTTAGTTCAGAAATTTCCTTGTTTAAAGATTTGATTTTCAAGTTCAAGTTGACATCAAGAGTGTCAAATTTGATTTGCAAATGTTTTTCTCTTAAAACAGAATCTCTTAAGCTATTTTCAAGTTCTGACTGTCGATTGTTGTGAAAATCAAAAGCTCTTGCATTAACCTTATAACTCTCAAGCTCAGTGGTCAATTTCACATTCGCGGCTTTAACATCGCGATTGATCTTTTTGACCTTGTCAATCTCAATTTGACAATTATGAAGTAATGATTCAAAGAAAGCACGGGTTTCCTCATCATTAGCATCATTTTGTGCAGCTTGAACTTCATTAGGATCCATATCTGGATTTGTCAAATTAGTATTGCTACAACTTGGCGTGTCCATGTATGTATCATAAATAGGTTCGAGAGGCACAGAATGTGGCTTTTCATGAGCAAACGAATGTGGTACCTCATGAAGTGGTTATGTGTCATAAGATGGAGGAGTTTCAGAATCACTACATGATGTTGTTTGTTGTTGATTAGCCATAAGGTTGGAGACTCCAGTGACTTCTGTAGAGTTATCGTTAACTCTTGTTGTAACCATGAAGTCGTATTCCTCAGCAGTCAATGGTATTCCTGAATCTTCCTTGTTGGCTAGCATCAACATGTACTGGAGCTTTTCTATCTTCGTCATTGCATTGACATTGCCAATTCTACTTATATCACTCCTGTGGATTTCAGATGAAGTCATGAAACAATAATCTTCATTTTGATTGACCCCATTCTAATTCACAAACTGATCCATTTGATTTCCCGTATTCTGCCCTGCATATTGCATTTGATTCCCCGTCTGTATACCCATAGCATTTCCTTGCTGATTCCCGATAACATCAACCATTTGTCCTTCTTGACCCATATATAACTGCGTATTGTCAGTGTACGGTGAATTCCATTGGTTGTTGTTATGTTGTTTGAAGTTTAAGGCCTTGGTGAATAATGCAAAAGCATGTGCCAGATCAGTTGCCATATTGTCTTTTTGAGTTGCCATTGATGATGACTGTATGATAAAGTGGATACAGGATCGTTTCAACGAAGTAGGAGTTGAGGTTGTTGAAGGTTAAGTTCAGTTGGTTTGGTGACGGATTGCTGAATCGTGATTTCTGGTTTCCCTCCAAAATTTGAATTTGAAAAATTTCTCTACCAGAATTTGAAATACTCCATAAAATGCAATTATAAGGTTATTAGAAAATTTTGAGTTTTGAAAATTTTTACGTCAAAATTCGCCTAAAAAATTCGAATTTTCGGCCAAAATTTTCACTGTTATACCAAAATTTGAATTTCGCGTAAAAATTGAACGTTTAGTCTCCTGTAAAAATTAAATTTTACTCGGATTTTCCCGCCAATTGCGATAGATAGAGTATTTAAGATTGTGTTAGCGAAATGGTTCTTTCAAATTTCAGAAAGATCTTGAATTGCGGAAAAATTAACGAATTTCGTAAAGTTAACCCAATTGCGAAAATATATCCCAATTACAAAAGTATACACCAATTGCGAAAGCAATTCCGAAAGTTGTGATTTGCGATATTCAGTGGCAATTTCGAAAGTCAGTCCAATTGCGAGAAACTTGTTCAATTTCGAAATAAGCTGGTTGTGTAATTACGATAACGCATTCAAAGCACAATTTCGAAAAAGATCACCTATCGCAATCTTATACAAGATTGCGATATTTTTGGAATTGCAATATTACTTCTGAATTGCGAAAGAATGCAGCTTTTGGAATTTCGAAGTATGGTAGGCTACCAACTCTTGTCCTTTAGTCACTTTATCCACTGACTTTAACCACTGAGAAATGTTACCAACTTCTATCAACATAATTCTTTCACTAGAATTATACGCAAGTGATTGATTTGATATTTTTATTCCAAAGGAAAAGGCAACGTATGCGTTTTCCCCGGGTCGTTTCCCAACGAAGGTCGAATATCGAGTTGTCGTGACGATGCCGAATACGTGTGGTGAATGTGTGTGAAAAAGAGTGATTGATTTGTGATTTTATACTACGAACAATAAAATAATAAAAGTAAACAATTAATTAGGCTATTGAAACAATTAAACTAAACATACGAACTTAAAAACGAAATTTTGAATTTAAAAACGTTACGCGACGAATTATAAAACGTAAATAAAAATGATTTTGTGAAATTTAAAACCTAAAAATATAAAAATAATTTTCCTATATTAAATTTGATAAAAGAAAATTTTTGGAAAAAAAAAATATTTTTTTGACTTTTTAATAATTTTTATGAATTAAAACTATTTAAAACTAATTAGGTGATTTAACTAAAATGCAAAAGTAAAAAAAACTAATGGACTGAAAATGTAATTTATAAAAAACAAATTTTATAAAGGAAAACAAAATTTTATAATATTTAAGGACTAAAATGCAAAGGTAAAAACTCAAGGGACTGAAAATGTAGTTTAGAAAAACTAAATTATAAAAGAAAATTTGGAAAAAAAAAAAATAATAAAAGTTTTATAAAAGCTGAGGGACTAAAGTTGTAAAAACTGAAACTATTATAGATTTAATAAAAGACAGGGACTAAAATTGCCAAAAAACAAACTATTTAACACTAAAACTACCTAGGCACGATTTAAACTAAATCAGAAAATTAAGGGACCAAAAGTGACAAACTCAGAAACTTATTTAATTTTCTCTATCAGAAACAAATTAACAAGCACATTTCATGAGCTTATAAAAAGCTCAAAACTTAACCAATTTTAAAAATGAAAACTGTTTTGGAAAGCTTATCAAGCAAAGATTACTAATATCTAAAAAGCCCTATCACAAACACTCAATTGCTGGGTTAAATTTTGGCCTAGATCAGCAGTCTAAAACCACACAAAACTGCTGCACTATTTTGCAGATCAGATCAGCAGTTTTAGGTTGAATTTCCAGCCCTAGAAAAGCACTCAAATAAGCCAATGAGCTAGATACCAGATGTTTCCTATAAAGCTTGCTAGATAAGCTACCTATAACATGAAAATTCAAAGTTTCAGCTTATCTGGATAAGCCAGAAAAGCTGCTAGATCAGCAGACTTAAAACCTATGTCTGCTGTGCAGACTTTAGACAGCAAAGGGAGAAGTGGCGCAAAATTTTTTTGTGGTACTATTCTAATCAAATCCAGGTTTTGCAATCTTTTTTTTAACTCCTTAACTGAACCTCAAAAATTTGCCGCGAATGAAATCTTAACAAGCTTAGCTAACAAACAGCCCTACTAAAATAACTTGAAATCTAGTGCAATTTTACTCTAAACTGATACTAATCTAAAACTACACTATTTTAAACTAGTTAAAAGTAATAAATCCAAAGCAGCTAAAGATACTGAATCAACAAGTAGAACTTAGAAGAAAAATAGAACAAGCTAATTAAGTAATACTCACAAAGTGTCCTGCTGCAATATTAGATACCCAGATCATCAAAACTACCCAGGCTTAAGCCACAATTAATAACCCCATATCTAGCTTATTGATCCACAGCTTATTACCACAACTTATTTTCCTCCACAGTTGACTTTTTGTTGACTTTTTGGTGAAGTTGAGATTGAGACAGATTTAAGCAAAGATAAAACTTACAATAAGCTATTTAAGCTTATATAAGCTCATAAACTCCAGAGAACAGCTAATTGAAGCTTAGAGTTTAAAATTATTTTTGAATTTTTTGAAATATTTTTGGACTTTTTTTTTTTTTTTGATTTTTAAAATGAATTGGAACAAAAGCTGAGATGAACACTGAACTAAACTTAGAAATGATTTGTAACAAACTAACTAACAATTTTGATAAACTAATTTCAGATAACAAATTAACTAGAACAGGATCAAAATAAAGCTTAAAATTAAAATTTCATTAACTAAATTCGAAAGTTACAATAAGAAATACAAAGCTTAAAGGAAATTTTGACAGAGTAACATTAACTAAAAAACTAACTCTAAACATGAGGATCGAGGTCCTATTTATAGCCGAAGGGAGAACCTTCTGGGATGTCCAAGCTGGCAATCCGCGTGAACCTTGAGCCTTCCATCACCCTTGGATCAATCCTTGAGCACCAATCCTCTAATCCAAGCCGTATGATCAAATTTGTGACGCGTCTTGTCCAATCAACAGCTGCCATGTGTCCAAGCGTGTGTTTCTTTGAGTCTGACACCCTGCTGACACCTCTGATTTGACACTTGTACCCTTAATTGGGTAAATTGGTACGGTAAAAGAATTAGGGTTCTTGGTAAATAGTGGTTTTCTGGGTTAAAGGGGAGAAAGGGGTGCGGGTGTGTGAGTGGTTTGACTGGTATTTTTATTCATTGACCACCGGGTTTGGGTTGGGTAAAATGGGTGTTAACCGGGTTAAGGATAAAGGGTTGGGATAGTGGGCTAGGAAGATGGGCTGGGGTTTTAATCTTTGGGCTTTTGAGTTTATGGTGGGTTTGTGAATGGATTTGGATTTTTATTATAAGTCCGGATTTTGTTTTGTGTTTAACTTTTGGTTTTAGTTTAAGGACCAATTGTGTAAAGTGTGAAATTCTAGGGACTATTTTGCCAAACTTCAAATATGATTCAAGGGCTCATTTTGTCATCTTTTAATTCTTCGAGGGTTGACTTTGACTTTTTTGCATCCCGGCATCGGCTAAAAATAACACTTCCATATCTCGTGCTCGTTTTCCCGGTTTTCTTGTCTTTTTGCCGGATTTTTCGCGATATCCATCCCTGCATCGACAAAACACAAAAACACTATATACTTGGCATTTTGGCCGGGTTTTTGGTCATTTTGGGTCCGGTTTTGGTCTAGAAATGGTATGTGTTTAAGCACATACCAAAATTCCCCCAGACTAAGATATTGCAATGTCCTCATGCAATGTTATAAAAACACGTTTTCGAAACCAAAAATTTCCAATCTCTTTTTACTAACTTTGAGAAGTAGCAAAATTTTCAAAATAGATTAAGAAATCTTAAAGTTCTAAAAACTCCCCGATTTTCCATTTTATTCTATTTTTGTATTTTTCTCATTATTATTGTGACGGCTTTGTCGACAATCATTATCTGACGATAACTTTTAGGGTCTTCGAGTAGGAAACACGACTCATGAAGAAGTGACCATACGGATAAAATTCGTCGTTCCTGATTTTTCACGAGTCCCCAAACTAAGCTTAAAAACGAAATCATTGTTATTTACAAGTTAGATTGCCAACACTACTCAGAAAGTTAATTGTGGACTTCTCGTTCCCAAATTCCTATTTTCCTCTATTTATTTTATTTTTGGTGAGAAATGAATTTCTTCAAATTCTCGTTTCGATAATTTTTATTCCGATAAAGATACCTTAGTTTAGACGCTAAGTAGTTTCCAATCCTTCCCTCGAAAACCGTTGCATACAAAAATGAGGTCCACATCAAGGTCTCTGATTTAACACGATTTTGAGGATATCCCTTTTATTTGCGACCGAAACAACTCATCTACGAGTCCAGAGACGGAAGCCTTTATTAGGACACCCCCGGATTCGAAATTTGGCATTTTTAACATTATTAAGCACATATTATTATTGATCCTTGGCCCTTTATAACAATCACAACATCGGCTGCGAACCGGCAAGATGTGATAGTCTATTATGACCTTGGAATTTTTCCTCTGCCTTTATTAGAAGTCTACAACATCGGCTGCGAACCGGCAAGATGCAGAAAACTTTTTATGGCTTTGGATTATTATTATTATTCATTATTCATTATATATTTTGCCAAATCCCGAGTCCTACGGCTTTTATAACAATCCCAACATCGGTTGCGAGCCGGCAAGATGGAATAGTCTATTACACCGTAACACTGGCAGTACCTTGATGTGTACCCAACTTTCATAAGCAAGAATTTTCTAAGGAAGAAATAAAAACTAATTATCGCCAAAACCAAAATAGCTTTAATTATTCCTGGATTACTATTTTTTTGGTAAATCAGGCTGATGGGAACAAAAAGCCACAAGTAACTTCGATGAGCTTTAAAGAGATCCAACTACTCCAAGTTTAGCAATCTAACTTATAAACAACTCTATCATTTCTCGTTCTTCGCAAATTTAAAATCTTAAATAATAAGATCCGCGAATGCTTAGCCTTATAATCAAGCCATGCATATATAAAGTCGAATACGGGAACTTGCAAACTCTTAAAAAGAATTCGCGTTTTCTAGCTCCTTGTGTAAAAGACTAGCACGAGCTTATAGATTATAAACAGTTAAGGAGACAAGCTAGGGCTCAACACGCCCGATCAAGTCAGAATTTTATTCCTACTCTCACCAGCGGAAAGTCAACAAAAATGTCAAAATTTTTTATATTTTTGCACAAAAATTTTTAAAATTTTTCTCATTTTTTTGATTTTTTCAATTTTGGAGGAAAAACGGGGTTGCATGAGTAAACGGCAAAAATGCGAGGCAAAAATCAAATCGACAGATTACCCCCCCAGACTAAAACGAGACATTGTCCTCAATGTCTTAAAGGTAAGGGTTCTCCTACATAAATCTAAGGCCGTTTATTAATTATGCCGAAAGATAGATGCAAAACGATAAGATTTTAGGATATCGATGAGCAACGAAAGATGAAACTCGAGTAGCGTGAAGGAAACTACGAGCACGAGAGTCTTCATCATCGGGCATTCCTGGACACATCACAGAAAACACGAAACACAAGATACGGAGAATGGAATCCCTCCTCATGTTTTATTAGAAAGAAGATAAGAAGAGAGAATGATAAGCATGGGGTGCCTCCCACGAAGCGCTTGTTTTTGGTAACCGAGTCACATGAGCTTGACTCGACCCCGAATTTATTTGTCCTTGGGGGAGCAAGTGGAAAAGATAATCTTCATCGGACTTTCGTTCAAGATGTTTGGATAAACATTGAAGCACGCGAAAGTTCCACTCCGATGAGATACCCGCGGCATTTTTTAGAAAGAATAACCAGAAGTGGTAATACCGGGGTCAAAGGTAATATCCTCACTCCCGAAGGAGTGAAGGATGGGAGAAGGCACAACATATGTGATGAAGAGCATAAAGATGTTGAGGATGATCATAAAAAGCTCTTCATCATCAGCAGAAATTTTGTCAAAAGTCTCGGGTGGGAGGGTTGGGATGAAATCTTCATGAGACGGTATGCCTCCCCCCAGACTAGAATCTTCCTCCAGATCAAAATAGAATTGATCGTAATCCGGAGGAGATATGCAATGAGTGAGTTCATCAGAGAACTCCTTATGAAGAGAATCAATCATATGATGATTTGTGAGCTCAGGTTCCGTCACATACTCATCACTTTCCTCCATCTGACTATCAAAGATTAGATTATCCGAAATCAAAGTAAACCCTGATTCGAATTCAAACAGAGGGTTGGTGATAGTTGTTTTGAAAGTTTCGGGAACAAGGTCATCAAATTTCTTTGGTAGATTGATTTCAACTTCCTTCGGAGGGAGAGAAAGAGATGGCTCTTGGTCTAATAATTTTTCAAAAAGAATATCTCCCTCCGGATTAAGACAAGAATCATCAATTTTCGGTGAAATTGATTCATCTTTGAAAAACACCTCGAGCTCTTCCCGCAAGATCACACTTCCCTCAATTGGAGGAGAAGGATGGGAAGAGTCGGAATTAAGAATCTCGATGTGATAAACTTGTTCTGGAGGTGGGACAAGTGGTGTGCTCTTAGAGCTAGCAATTTCCACCGCTTCCGTTGTAGTCTCCGATTCATCTTCATCATCGTCGTCAAGAACATTCTTAGCATTTGCGGCACAACACTCAAACCATTTGCTCGATCCAGGATTGATTTTCATAGCCTTGAGCTCAGCACGTTTTTCTGACATGCTCTTGACCGTGAATCTTGAAAGGTTTGGATCAACTCTTTTAGGAGCAATTACGGGATCGGACTTTTGATCAACCGTAGCGACATTGCATTTGTCGGTTTGAGGTTTTGAGTTCGGATTAATATTGAACGTAACTTTTTCCTTATCGACCCGCAAAGTAATTTCTTCACCATAAACATCGATCAAAGCCCGCCCGGTCCTCAAGAATGATCTTCCTAGAATGAGAGGAACCCGGGGGTCGGCGTCAAAATCAACTACCACAAAATCTGCTGGAAAATGGAACTGCCCCACCTTTACAAAGACATCCTCGGCTACACCTTTAGGAAGGGTTATGGACCGATCCGCAAGCTCGAGGGTCATGCAAGTGGGGGTAAGTTCGGGCAAAGAAAGTTTCTTCCAGATGGATAACGGCATTAGGTTGATACTCGCACCAAGATCGGCCAAGGCGTGACATTCAACCTTTCCCGGAAATTCACATGGTATGAGAAATTTTCCGGGATCTCCAAGCTTTTCCGAAAGCTTTTTGAGAATTGCCGCGGAGCAGTTTTCGTTCACTGGAGTTTTTGTCATTTCAAATAATTTTTCTTTATTGCTCAACAAACTTTTGAGTGTGGAAGTGAATTTAGGCATCAAGAGCAAAGCATCCGCAAAGCTTATATCAAAATGTAATTCTTGGAATATTTGAAAGAATTTTTCCATTTGACTCGAAGCTTTATCACGGAGCTTTTGATCACTCAATCTCGAAGGATACGGAAGATTGGTCTTAACGGGAATTTCTTCAGGAGCTTTTTCTTTTGGTTCAACATTTTTCGGTTCAGATGGATGGACGACCGGAGGTTGGACGTCTTTGGTTCCTCCGTTGTTAGTAGGAGGTTCCGTGTCCTTGGTCACCTCGGTCTCACGGACGACTACTTTGGGAGGTAGAGAAGAAGAGGTAGCCGGAGCCGTGGGTCCATCATATGAAACACCGCTCCTAGTCGTGATCGCCTTAGCATCGCCCCTCGGGTTGGCGATCGTGTTACTTGGAAGAGTAGTAGTACCCGAACCCGAGGGTCGATCATTTAAACTTTTGTTCAATTCGGTTATCTGATTAATCATCATTCTATTCATTTCCTCTTGTTTCTTTTGTTGTTGTTGGTTTTAAAGAATGAATTGTTTTAATAACTCATCCGAGGGCGATGGGTTTGGCACAAATCCTTGATTTTGATTGTTTGAAAGATTTGGCCCTCGGTTGTTTTGAACAAAACCTTGATTGTTGTTTTGAAAATTTCCCTGATTAAAATTTCCTTGATTCAGGGCTTGGTTATAATTCCCTTGGTTTTGATAAACTTGATTGCCCCGATTTTGATTTTGATTATTTGCAACATTACGGTTTTGCACTTGCTGATTTTGATTTGGTGGGAAACCGGGTGGTCCGAGAAAATTGTTAGAACGGTAGCTGAGGAGATTACGGTCTCCTTGAGGTTGGTAACCGTTACCACCTTGATTGAAATTTCCAGAAGCAGCATACACATTCTCTTGAGTGTAGCCACCGGAGGCTGGGCACTCGAAATATTGGTGAGGACCACCACAAGTTTCACAACTATGGTTAACAACATTGACTTGATTGTTGTTGTTTTGAGTTGAAACCTGATTTTGATGAATTCTTAAGATAGCCGTAGACAAATCATTCATTTGTTTAGAAAGAGCGGCTATCTCGGAGGTAGAGGAATCAGTGCTAGATCTTGTTGACTCATTCCTCTCGGCAGAGGAATCCCAAAAATTATGGTGGGCGGTCATGTTTTCAATAAGATCATAGCACTCTTCGGGTCGACGTTTCATAAACTTACCACCGGCAGCAGCATTAATCGTATCACGGTGTCGTAATGTCAAACCGTTATAGAAGGTATCTATAATAGTGACCAATAACATATTGTGGTTCGGACACCGATCAATCGATAACTTGTAGCGTTCCCATGCCTCAAACAATGATTCATCGGGAAGCTGACGGAAATTGCTAATCTCAGTCCTTAATTTCGTCACCATCGACGGTGGGAAATATTTCGCCAAGAACTTCGTAACCATTTCATCGAAACTATGAATGGAGTTCTTGGGAAGACGATCAAACCATGCGGTGGCATGATGCGTCAATGAATAAGGAAAGAGATATAGACGGAGGGCGTCATCGGAGACCCCATGTTGTTTCATACTTTGGGTGACGGTTATGAATTTATCAAGATGCTTGTTCGCATCATCACCCGGCAAGCCATGAAATTGGCACGAATTTTGGACTTGTTGAATCATATGATGCTTAAGTCCAAAATCGGCAGCTTGAATATTGACGGGGGCAATCGGGCCACCACGTCCGTGCATTGTGGGTTGGCACAGCTCCTCCATCGTTCGGAGATCGGGAGCTGGCATGTGATTATCACCACCCACCGGCGGGTGTTGATTATTTTGGTCGTCGGCCATTTCTTCAACGTTTGAGAAATGAACACGGTGATTGTGACGAATAATCCTCTCGGGATTCGATAGTGATGAAAGAAGAGGGTGAGAAGTAGAAGATCGGGTGTGCATACACCAAAAACAAACACAAAATCAAAAAGGAAAACCAAATTTGAAAAGAAAATATTTTTGGATTTTTATATTTCTATAAGAAAAATTATATTTATTTTCTTTTTGGTGATCGTTAATCAACCGTACTCGTTTCTTTCAAAACTACGCGCAGCGTGGCGGGAGAGAAGAATGGATCTCTCTTCGGTCTGCAATTTAATGTCAAGACCTCCTTAAACCCCGTAATTAGGTTGTAGTAAAGAAATAATCCAAGAAACGTTTAATTTTCCGATCTCTTTTGTTGTTATTTCGGAATGGTTTACAACCGCCCTCCTTCAACGGAAGACCGAGGATGTTTATTAATGGTGAAAACACTTTAAGAAAAGTGTTTTTTTAATTATTATATTTTTGTATTTTATTTTATTTTTATGAAAACGAAAACTTCCGAGGAAGGATCTTCAAAACACGATTCTTATGGCGAAACTCCAACTCTTTTCAAGCCTTCCCCGGCAGCGGCGCCATTTTTTGATTTGATATTTTTATTCCAAAGGAAAAGGCAACGTATGCGTTTTCCCCGGGTCGTTTCCCAACGAAGGTCGAATATCGAGTTGTCGTTACGATGTCGAATACGTGTGGTGAATGTGTGAAAAAGAGTGATTGATTTGTGATTTTATACTACGAACAATAAAATAATAAAAGTAAACAATTAATTAAGCTAATGAAACAATTAAACTAAACATACGAACTTAAAAACGAAATTTTGAATTTAAAAACGTTACGCGACGAATTATAAAACGTAAATAAAAATGATTTTGTGAAATTTAAAACCTAAAAATATAAAAATAATTTTCCTATATTAAATTTGATAAAAGAAAATTTTTGGAAAAAGAAAAATATTTTTTTTGACTTTTTAATAATTTTTATGAATTAAAACTATTTAAAACTAATTAGGTGATTTAACTAAAATGCAAAAGTAAAAAAAACTAATGGACTGAAAATGTAATTTATAAAAAACAAATTTTATAAAGGAAAACAAAATTTTATAATATTTAAGGACTAAAATGCAAAGGTAAAAACTCAAGGGACTGAAAATGTAGTTTAGAAAAACTAAATTATAAAAGAAAATTTGGAAAAAAAAAATAAATAAATAAATAAAAGTTTTATAAAAGCTGAGGGACTAAAGTTGTAAAAACTGAAACTATTATAGATTTAATAAAAGACAGGGACTAAAATTGCCAAAAAACAAACTATTTAACACTAAAACTACCTAGGCACGATTTAAACTAAATCAGAAAATTAAGGGACCAAAAGTGACAAACTCAGAAACTTATTTAATTTTCTCTATCAGAAACAAATTAACAAGCACATTTCATGAGCTTATAAAAAGCTCAAAACTTAACCAATTTTAAAAATGAAATCTGTTTTGGAAAGCTTATCAAGCAAAGATTACTAATATCTAAAAAGCCCTATCACAAACACTCAATTGCTGGGTTAAATTTTGGCCTAGATCAGCAGTCTAAAACCACACAAAACTGCTGCACTATTTTGCAGATCAGATCAGCAGTTTTAGGTTGAATTTCCAGCCCTAGAAAAGCACTCAAATAAGCCAATGAGCTAGATACCAGATGTTTCCTATAAAGCTTGCTAGATAAGCTACCTATAACATGAAAATTCAAAGTTTCAGCTTATCTGGATAAGCCAGAAAAGCTGCTAGATCAGCAGACTTAAAACCTATGTCTGCTGTGCAGACTTTAGACAGCAAAGGGAGAAGTGGCGCAAAATTTTTTTGTGGTACTATTCTAATCAAATCCAGGTTTTGCAATCTTTTTTTAACTCCTTAACTGAACCTCAAAAATTTGCCGCGAATGAAATCTTAACAAGCTTAGCTAACAAACAGCCCTACTAAAATAACTTGAAATCTAGTGCAATTTTACTCTAAACTGATACTAATCTAAAACTACACTATTTTAAACTAGTTAAAAGTAATAAATCCAAAGCAGCTAAAGATACTGAATCAACAAGTAGAACTTAGAAGAAAAATAGAACAAGCTAATTAAGTAATACTCACAAAGTGTCCTGCTGCAATATTAGATACCCAGATCATCAAAACTACCCAGGCTTAAGCCACAATTAATAACCCCATATCTAGCTTATTGATCCACAGCTTATTACCACAACTTATTTTCCTCCACAGTTGACTTTTTGTTGACTTTTTGGTGAAGTTGAGATTGAGACAGATTTAAGCAAAGATAAAACTTACAATAAGCTATTTAAGCTTATATAAGCTCATAAACTCCAGAGAACAGCTAATTGAAGCTTAGAGTTTAAAATTATTTTTGAATTTTTTGAAATATTTTTGGACTTAATTTTTTTTTGATTTTTAAAATGAATTGGAACAAAAGCTGAGATGAACACTGAACTAAACTTAGAAATGATTTGTAACAAACTAACTAACAATTTTGATAAACTAATTTTAGATAACAAATTAACTAGAACAGGATCAAAATAAAGCTTAAAATTAAAATTTCATTAACTAAATTCGAAAGTTACAATAAGAAATACAAAGCTTAAAGGAAATTTTGACAGAGTAACATTAACTAAAAAACTAACTCTAAACATGAGGATCGAGGTCCTATTTATAGCCGAAGGGAGAACCTTCTGGGATGTCCAAGCTGGCAATCCGCGTGAACCTTGAGCCTTCCATCACCCTTGGATCAATCCTTGAGCACCAATCCTCTAATCCAAGCCGTATGATCAAATTTGTGACGCGTCTTGTCCAATCAACAGCTGCCATGTGTCCAAGCGTGTGTTTCTTTGAGTCTGACACCCTGCTGACACCTCTGATTTGACACTTGTACCCTTAATTGGGTAAATTGGTACGGTAAAAGAATTAGGGTTCTTGGTAAATAGTGGTTTTCTGGGTTAAAGGGGAGAAAGGGGTGCGGGTGTGTGAGTGGTTTGACTGGTATTTTTATTCATTGACCACCGGGTTTGGGTTGGGTAAAATGGGTGTTAACCGGGTTAAGGATAAAGGGTTGGGATAGTGGGCTAGGAAGATGGGCTGGGGTTTTAATCTTTGGGCTTTTGAGTTTATGGTGGGTTTGTGAATGGATTTGGATTTTTATTATAAGTCCGGATTTTGTTTTGTGTTTAACTTTTGGTTTTAGTTTAAGGACCAATTGTGTAAAGTGTGAAATTCTAGGGACTATTTTGCCAAACTTCAAATATGATTCAAGGGCTCATTTTGTCATCTTTTAATTCTTCGAGGGTTGACTTTGACTTTTTTGCATCCCGGCATCGGCTAAAAATAACACTTCCATATCTCGTGCTCGTTTTCCCGGTTTTCTTGTCTTTTTGCCGGATTTTTCGCGATATCCGTCCCTGCATAGACAAAACACAAAAACACTATATATTTGGCATTTTGGCCGGGTTTTTGGTCATTTTGGGTCCGGTTTTGGTCTAGAAATGGTATGTGTTTAAGCACATACCAGTGATCAATGATTAAAATCCAAAAACAACTTTTACACAACCTTCTTTAATTTTTCGATCTAAACACTTAGAACACCAAATATTCCAAGCGTTAAATGCAAGATACGACTAAAAAACTATGAAATCTTCACAAAACCACGCTTCTAATAACGAACAAACACAACCTTAACCTTGATATATGCGTAGGAAGTCCAAGAAAAAACACAAACAGCCACGTTTTTAGAAGATCAAA
Organism: Artemisia tridentata subsp. tridentata; assembly: GCA_021014915.2. NCBI lineage: Eukaryota > Viridiplantae > Streptophyta > Magnoliopsida > Asterales > Asteraceae > Artemisia > Artemisia tridentata. Next base: position 56,389,148 of record CP139504.1, read on the forward strand.
AACGCAACAATGTGTATTTTTTTTTTTTTTTTTTTTTAAGCAAGAACCGAACACAAAGACTCCTACCTCGAAGTATGGCTGTTGATACCACTTGTTGTGAATAAAAATTCACTTCTTTATCATACCACAAACACTATAGATCGAATGGAAATAAGATAGAAGAGAATAAGATGGAGAATAGATGAGAAAGATAGAATAATGTGGTGGCAGTAAAGAGAATAAAAGGATCGGTGTATATTAGATTAAAGAGATAAGGAACAAGATAAGAATACAAAGAGAGAAACACACACTCCCACTTTTACCCTCTCAAAAGCACACTTACTAAAGTGGTGGGAGTGAGCTTAAGTATTACATGAGATGCCCTAAAGGGCTTGGAGTGGGCTTTGGTGTGGGCTTAGGTTGGATAGATCATTAAGTGATCTTTTCTATTCTATATTAACACCAAAAGCCCACTCTTTCTTAATTAACATATCCTACTCGACACACATTACATATACAACACAATGACCATCACTTCATAATAAAATCAATGCTAACAGGTCATTTATGTTGTCGACGACTTCATTTGTAGGAGCAAGGATTGCCTTTTCTTGAAAGTATGAGGGATCATCTATGTTATCCAAAATATTTGGATAAGTGAAGTCAATAATAGATTGAACCGGGTCATCAGCCACATCTATTAAAATATCATTTGGCACATCTATAGAAACCTCTCCGTCATTCGCTTCTCCCAGCTCCCCGTCTCCGACTCTCAATATCCAATCTGCAAATTCACGTATCTCGTCGACATCTTCAGGGCGTGATCCGACAGTTAGCCTCATGTTCGCGGTCAACCTCAGAACTTTGCAGTAATCCCACAAGTAAGATTTCCTCAAAGAGGCAGTAACAATGTCTTCCCGGGATCCTTTTGGAACAACAGGTAGAACCTGCCTAAAGTCACCTCCAAAAACCATAGTCTTGTTTCCAAAAGGCTGATCGGACATTTCATACCTGCTCCTACGAAGTATGTCTCTCAAAGACCAATCTAATGCTTCAAAACAAAGCTTACTTGCCATGGGCGCCTCATCCCAGATAATAAGCTTACATTTCTTTAACAATTTTCCAAGATCGCTTTGAGCACTTATAGAGCAAGTAGAAGTCTCATCCACGTTGATAGGTATATGGAATCTGGAATGAGCTGTTCGGCCTCCCGACATTAATAAAGACGCAATACCGCTGGATGCCACATTTAATACTATATCACCTTTTCTTCTAATGCCGGCAGCAAGCGTCTTCCATAAGAAGGTCTTCCCCGTACCTCCGTACCCGTAAACAAAGTACACCCCCTTGTTCCTGTGTCAACTGAATGTATTATGGTGTCATACACACCTTTCTGTTCTGTGGTCAAAGATGCGTAAAGACGTTCGTATTCTGATTGTAACTCGACCGGGTTATAATCCGTCTCATCGTGTATAAGTCGATTACCAAAGTCAGATATGTATGCATCATCAGGATAAGGCATCTCAGGCCACTGCCGCAATGTTGCACCTCTTGATCTCAGAATTTGTTCAATATAGTACAAAGCCACATTCTTTTTTCGTCATCACTTAGAATCAAATCTGCATTAAATAAAGGTAATGTCAGTAGTTAGTTAACAACAGCCTTATTAAAACGTTAAACATAATATGTTTCAAAAATAGTGTCAGCAAACATAACAAACATTGGATCAATATTGAATAATATAACAATCACAGGCTGTTGATGTACTAAGAAAAATGCATAAGAGATTATAGTAACATAGGCATTTTGTAAGTATTACCTGGAATTTGTAGAATTTGCCTTCTCTTATATTGAACATCTTGCGCCAGCAAATGCCATGTTTGTAACCAAACATTCAAAGGCGTGCTAAGTTCCTTTTGCGAAAGCAATGTGGCAAATAGGTCACGAAGATGTTCAAGGGAAGCCCAATGGGTTGCGTCTTTAATACTCTCAACATACTCCTTGTCATCCTCTAAAAGACCCGCTGCGTAGCAAGCCTCTTTGTAAGTTGGATACACTATACCGTTAACCTTTTTAATCTCATCGTGTGACCGACATCCTTTTGCACTGTTTAGCAGCATTCTGCAATAGTAAGCGTCTCTTGCTGATATAGGAACGCTGTGAATTATTCCAATCGATCTTCCTTGCTTCCTAAGCGTCCAAATTCTTTTTGGAGCATTCCAGACATACTTTGTAGGAAACTCAGCGTACGTTAACTCCCTTGCCGCCGGGAATTGTTGATTCATTTTCATCCAACCTTCGAACATATCAGCACCAATTGTTTGCTTTTCAACAGTTGTTTCGAGATCAGCGTCTTCGTCATACACAACTTGCTGCTCGCCTTCAAGATGAAAGGACAGCCTCTCAACAGACGGTGTTCTATAATGAATCTCAAAACCAAATAGCCTCCACGCCGCCTCGCAAGCAGATAGGTATCTGCAATCTAAGAAAGCCTTTATCTCGTCAATAGGTTTATCAATTACTTCACCGTCAGTCGTGGTAACCGGTTCATACAACTGTTTGAGGATTTAGGAGGAACCATTGCTTATGTTTGAAAGAAAAAATAAAGAAATATAGGTTATTATCGTTTGGTCATGTTGACATGTATATATAGAGTACGAAGAGTTACACATGTTAGGAAATGATTTCATTGATGATATTTTCTAAATGTGGTTGTAAGATATCAATCAAAAGTAGTATTTTTGTATTTTTGTGTAAGATTGAAACATATCAAATTTGTGTGCTTAACCAACAAAATCTACAATATATTAGGTAGTGATTTGTATGATAATGTATTTTAGAAGTAAATTACGCCTAATTTGTAAATCTACAATATGAGACAATCGTTTGGAGATGTTTAATAACGCGAGTAAAATGTCTTTAAGTAACAAAATCATTACGTATGTGCAAACCATGTTATGATTACTTATTACTTATCAAAAACTATTACAAAAATTCTATAAGAGATCATCAAATGAATTGGACAGCCCCAATCATTTTTTCACACAATTGATTCATATGTTACAATCTCAGAAGAAAACTATCCTTATTTAGGTTTAAGTGCACCATCTCCTATGCCTTAGCAGTTGATGTAAAAAACTTTTAATGCGCCAAAGACCATACCATCTTTTAACTCGCGTTATTGAACATCTTTAAACTTGAAGTGTAAGTACCTGTTGAATGAGGAATCAAAAAAAACAACGACAATATCTAATTTATGAAAGGTTAGTAGATAAACTTTAAAATATTTAAAAGTCCTTAAATACAAACAATGTTCACAACTGAATGGGACTCCCCATTCACAAACACAAACGAAAATGTCTTGAACCATAACTCTAATACTGCAAACAATTGCCTAAAAAGTGATTTGGACTCCCAAATCACAAACGATCAACCAACAATGTCTAAATGCATATTGCAACTGAAAACAGTTGAAACAATTTATTGTCAAACCACAAATATGGAGAGCATGAACCATCTTTAAGGATTTTTCTTGAATTTTATTTCAAGAATCTGTCTTTTGGTCTTTGAACACTCACTGCTTGGCTCCGCATCAGAAGGTCGTTTACAACTGTTATTTTTTGTTGCTGGACTTGTGGCGGTACTTTTCAACAAATTGGTTGGTGTAACATTCTCATCGGTCTGCGATTCAAGATCCTGCAAGTAGTGAGTAAAATGCAGTTAGTTTTTTTAGAAAAACGTTTTATCTTAGTATTGATGAACTTGCTTTAGGACTTACCAACGAAGATATCCCAACCACCTTTGAACTTGTAGCCTTACTATCCTATTAATGAAAAATGAAATAAAACAACGTCAAAGTAAGTCGTTGAAGATCACGTCAGTGACCATTTAAATTTATGTACAGTGATTACCTTAAGAGGTGTAGCAGATGTGGTGAGAGATGTCAGAATATCAGGATCATCCGAGAGACGCAAGACGGTGAATACAGGCAACATCTTTTTCATATTGTATTCATCAATAGATACTTTAAAGGCAAGCCTTTTACCAACCAATCCAGTGATTTTAGTTGGGAACACTTGTTGATCAGCACTCTACATACCAATGAATAAAGTATTTGTAAAATGAATGGTGCTCAACAAACATACATACTTTTTAGTATATTGGAGATCTATATTTTTTTTTGTTCAGCATAATAGTACATTATCTTTACCTTCAAGCCATATTTTTCACAAAGTTGGTATGCTGATCTACCAACCAATGACTGCACTTCGTCATTGAACAAAGAGAGCGACATTTTGCCAGATTCATCCTGAACGCGCACTTGAAGCCGAAATCTACAAAAGTTGGATGTTGGAAAGCTTTGTCAGATGCTGATAGAATGACGTAACTTGACAGCTTTTTAAACCATTATTGGTTATTAATAAATGTTGAAACTTACATTGATTTTATGCCTTTAACTATTTCATTGCACTTGGTGCATCTCCACTGATCAGCCATGTTTGCTGAATTACTTGTTGTATCAGCATCGAGATCAACAAACTCGCTGTCTTTCACCACTTTCTTGCTACACTTCCTGCATCCCAGATACCACCATCCCTCCTCTTCTTGTATTGCGATAATCGTTGCAACAATAACGGAAGCAATGTTCTGTAAATAATGCAAATAAGTATGATTCAACTTCTAAAATTTTTGTTGGTCAGTTGTGTATGGTTTATGGTGTACCTTTTCAACATCCAAAAGCTCGACAATGTTTTTTACAGGATATTTAGTCAGAAAATCATCCTTCGTTGAGAATTTTGAGCCAGCAGAAATACGCGATGCTGTGTTTTGAGATGCTTCAGCATCTTGTCTTGAAAACAACCTACAAAAATTCAAAAGATGACTTGTGCATACTGTAAAAACATGTTTATTATATCTGTTTTGCACACACATCTTGCCTATAAAAAAATTGACAATCATAACGTGCAATCGGTTATACGATATTGTAAAAATTTGAGTAACATAGGTGATAATATGTTACCGTCCCAAGATTTCATCATCGCCAATTGCAGAACAACCATGATTTTATTATGATCAACATTTGCTTTCAAAAAGTCATTAAATTGTTGTGCATATACGCCCCACAACGTACACTTAAGCTCATTCCCCCTACACAATATATGCATATATCATAAAGATGGAATAACATAAATGAATGCATTGGGTCGTTAATCAAACAAAATAAAACAGACTTATGGTACTCACTCAGCATCAATAAGAGTCAACGGTTTCTTTTTGCCCTTGCTCCCATTCTTATCATAATTATCCAACTCTTCACAGGCGGTGACGTGTCCAATAATATCTGTTCAGATATAAGAAGACGGTAACAATTACTACATAATACATTTCAAACAATCATCCCATATTGTTAAAAGTACTAAAATAACATTTAAGAAATTACAAAAAAATGGATTAAAGCACATACCAAACTGACCATCTTCTTCTATCTGCAAATCCGTTATGGATTTGTAGTTTCTAAAATCAAATCCATAAAGTGACCCAGTAAAATCAGGACATGGTTCAACAACTGTGTTGCTCAAAAAGCTGAGACCCAGAGCATTGTTGACCATCCTATACTTGGGCTGTATTTCCCCAAGTGAGTATCTTTCCAGCGTAACAGCTGCGCCTTCAACCAACTTGTGCTTGAATTGATTCACCAAGGCCATCCTGCAAGTGGCCTGCATTCTAGTATTCTGTATAAAAAAAATGCACCATTTGATCAACTACATATCCAACCATATTTTTCACAAATGGCTTAAGGAAAATAAGCACAACTCAATTAACATGCTTACATTTTCATCCATAAGGATCAGTTCCATGTTTTTCACATGGGGTTTACTGTACATTTCTTGAATCCAAGTTCTTAAAACTCGGACTCTCAAGCTAATGTTGTCTTTGACAGCAGATAGATCTTTGATATAACCTGAAACAAAGACAACCATAGTTGTAAATTGTTATTGCACAATGAATAGAGAAAGGAGGAGAAAGGCTTGATGTGTGCAGCTAACACATATCCTATGCGCATTATATAGACTCATAACCGTATCACAATTTCACAATTTATAAATGGCAACCAATAATTTCTCCAATTTTCACATCTTAATACCCAAATTGTGATTTTAGGATTTCTCAAAACAAAGTAATAATTCAAATTAGTTTCAATTTAATAATACAAAAATATTTAATTTTCCTAACATTATAATAGATCAAACAAAATATAGCTAACAATTTGTATGAAAAATTAAGAGACTTACATATTCTCTAATGGATTGGTATGTTCACATCTATACCGAAAATAGATTGTTAGCTATCCACAGCTAACAACCAACTCAAAGCCGACTGAAAAACATCAATGCTAATTATGCCTTTACAAAAATAACTTAAAACTCTTATTGGATAAGAAACCTTCCCTGATTTTCTCCTTCTGAATTTTGGAAAGGTTATGAATTCATGTTTATCTCGAACTAAAGGAGGAGGAGCGTATGATTTGTTCAAATTTTTGAGGATTGCGTTTGCGTTTTGAATCAAGAGGAGCGTGTAAGGTTTAATGACAATGAATGAGTATGCAAAAATAAGAAACCATGAAGGTTATTAGAGGTTTGACTTTGCAAAGTATTTGTTTGACCACACTAAAAGAAATCCGGAACTGTTATGTTTATAAGATGTGTTTAAATCACTTGTACATTGGGTGTAATTAGGGAAGGTCATTAATTGGTTTTTTAATGCTTGTGCTTAGAAGGTTTGTAAAAAACCTTATTTTATAAGATAGTATATAGATAAATAGAAGGTGACATGTCACATTATTATCGTATTTATCATTAAATGATTTGTTAATGATTTAAAATTATTTACGTTCCAAACTTTATTTACATACCAAGTGTTCAATCGCCATCCTCTAACTTCATTTGATCCAATGGATGAGATTAAACCCAACATTTAAAAAAACTCACTTTCATCCTTTTTTTTTTTTTTTTTTTTTTTTTTCCCCTCCAAATATTAACATCTCTTAAACCGTTAATCGTTAAGCGAAAAAAAATATACCATCACGACGAGCATTTAAGGCTAGTCGCAGTGGGTCGGTCGTCAGCTTGGGTCAACCCCTCATTCGTCGGTCGTCAGCCGATGTGGAGGTTTGGTTTTGCTCGGTGGTTTTGCTCGGCGGCGGTCGTCAAAATGGAGAGAAGGTTCATGTGAACGACCGAATTTACAAACACAAACAAAACACCATTTTAATTTAAACCACCCTTTAGTGTGTTTTTTAGTTATTTAACGAAGAAGACAAAGAGAAGGTTATGTGTGTTTGCAGCTACTCAATGAAGAAGACAAAGAGAATTATATACTTTACATTTTATTTTATTTTTGCTATAATTACAGGTTCAGTCCTTGTATTACATAAGTTATATAAATTTTGGTTTAAATTTCATTCTTTATTTATTACATAAGTTATATAATGTGTTAATAGATATGTGTTTTTTAATGTAATTTATATTTTTATTTAATGAATGAAAAATTAATTAAGTTTAATTTTGTTGTTTAAAAAATTTTAATTAAAAAATTAAAAAAAAAAAAAAAAAAAAAAAAAAAAAAAAAAACTCGGTGGCCCCACTGTGGCAGTTTGGTCGTCGTCAGGTCGTCGGAGAGAGAAAGTTGATGTGGCAGGTCGTCTGCAGGTCACGAGTGTGTCTAGCCTAATTATCTTTCTATAGACGGACACTTTAATATACTTTGAAAAAAAAAAAAAAAAACATTTTTTCACGTTTTTTTCGTTTTTTTTTTTTTTTCGTTGTTGAATCTTGCATGGAGAAATCACATGTGATTAAACGTTAATTGGATATACTAATAAAATCACATGTGATATTATCACATATCATATGTGATTTAATACTAATATCACATGCGATTTTATTAGAACCTTCAAATTAGTGTTTAATCATATATGATTTCTCACGCAAGATTCAAAAACGAATAAAAAAGACGAAAAAACGTAAAAAAACAAAAGAAAAACATGAAAAAAATTATTTTTTTTTGCGAAAGTATATCAAAGTGCCCGTCTATAGAAAGATAATTAAATGCTGGTCGTAACGGTGTAATTTGTTTTGTTTAACGATTAATAGTTCATGAGATATTTAAATTATAAAAAATATGTGAAATATTAAAATGATTTTAATTTCAGCCATTGATTTCTTTTTAAATGAGAATTAGTCCCTTGCTATGTAAAAAAATTTGATATGTAAAAAAACTCTCTTATTTATTAATAACAGCTCTAGACAGTTAAATGGTAATTTATTATCAAAATTTGTTGTAGGAACTAAAGGGTGCGTTTCTTTTGTGGGTTTCGGTTGGGTTTCTGATTTTTTTTGAAAATAATTTTTTTTTTGAAAGATTCGGTTGGGTTTCTGATTTGATATGAAAATAATCGTTCGGTTGAGTTTTTAGCATTAAGATTAGAACATGCTATTAAGATATTAAAGGTTTTGGAAACAAAAGTGAACTAGTCAGGTTTCGCAAAAGTCATTGGCTTAATTGTGGAGTCTTTCTTTCCCTTTCTTCTATCAATATCATAATAATGATTTTAGTTGATATTATAAAATAATCAATCCGTCCCTAACTAAAGTGTCCACTATTGACTTTTAAAGTTTTTTTTTTTTTTAACTTTGACTTTAAATTATTTTATTTGTGTTACGTAATACTTGATGCAAAATAAATGAATTAATTGAGTTTTAAATGTATTTTCATTGGTATAATTTTCATCAAGTATTACATAACACAAATGAAATAATTTAAGGTCAAAGTTGAAAACATAACACTTTAAAAGTTAATAGTGGACATTTATTTAAAGACGGAGGGAGTAACAATTTTATATGTAAATATTATCTTAATAATATTATGGGAATAGTATCCCTGGTGTTAGCAGGCAGAAACTTTATATGTTGTTAGGCCATTGAACCACAAATATCAAATATATTTGGCTCTCCAAGATAGCTTAGTAGTGCTTTGCATCAATCATGTATTGCTAAAAGGTTGAAAATAATGTTGATCAATCAATTGACTATAAAATGTATATTAATCTTTAAAAAAAAAGAGAAATATGGTTAAGAAAGAAGCCTGCAACATGTTAGATGTCTGTAGCTTAGACCGGATGGCAATGTCACTTTTTTTCACCATACACATTAGCGTCACGTCAGTTTTCTCTCTCCTCTCACTCCCCTTCACCTCACTTCACCATTTACTCGTCAAGGCAAACACATCTTCACCTTTCATTAAAATACCCACTTTATACAAATATACCCCACTAAATACCCCACACACACTCACACTCAAAATAAAAAATAATAAAACCTTAACCTTTACGAATGGTGATCAGATCACCAAATTTTGTCTTGGTATATGTGTTTGCTGCGTGAAGTATGGTGGAGGGCAAGGGAGATGATGCGTGATTTTGGCATAGTGGTGAAGGAACCACTCTCCTTGCCATGCAGTCTTACAGTAAGGATGTTATCCCCAAATATTATAAAATTTACTAAATAAATATAATTTATTTCTTCTAATCGTACACCAAAAGTTTACTAAGGGCCCGTTTGTTTGATGGGTTTTCATGTGGGGATTAAGATTGATTGATAAAATTGGTGTTTGTTTAGAGGGGTTAAATTTAAATAAAGGGTTAAGACCCATTGACAAAAAAAACCCATTAGGAAAGACAGGATTTCATTTTTTCACATAGGTCTCACTTGATCATTCTATCTCTCTCATCTATTTTTTTTAGAACGGCATCACACTTGAAATCCGACCCCCGAGTTAAACCATCCAAACGGGCAAACCCCAGGACCTGAACCACTAGGAGAAACCAGCGAAGAGAAACCCATAAAACTCACGGCTTCGCACTAGGAGGAAAACTTGGATTTTTTGTCTCTTGCGAGACTTGAACCCTGGGTAAAACCTCCCCCAAGCTCCAGAAGGAGCCCAGGTGGTCTCTCATCTCTTTTAATAAACTACTATAACTTAAATTTTAAATTTCAACAATATAAAATACATTTAATCCAAATCTTGGAGTCGTTTGATTTGCAGATGGTTTTGAATTTGGATTTGGATTTAAATTTGTAATATGAGTGTTTGTTTTACAAATTGAATTTGATATTGTTATTAGAATTTTTGGTTATTTTAAAAATAAAATAATGAAAGTATAGGATATGGCACACAAATATTAAATAGAGAAATATTATAACATTGGTACAAACTTTTTAAATAAAATATACAAATCTGTTTATGAAGAGAGAAAAATCTCACCTCGTCAACCTCCTTTTTTAGAGCCTCACATATTTGGGTTCTCGTGAGCCCTCTAAAATCAGTCCATGGAAACCAAACATATTTAATAAAGCCAAATACCAATCCTGATGGCAAAACCCTTGCACCAAACTTCTCCTTAATTCAAATCTTAATCTTAAACCAATCTACAAATCAAACGGACCTTTAATCCAAATCGGGTTTCAATCCCGTATTTTTAAGGGTCCATTTGTTACATAGGATTCATATTCAAGGAATGGAGTCAAAGTTAATAAAAATGTTTGTTTGATGGGATTGGTTTGAAAAATGGATATGATTCATTTAGATAAAGGAATTCATGAAACCACTGTTGATGGTATGGGGTGGCATTCGAGTCGTGTTCGTGTTGACCTATTCGGGTTCGCGTGTTGGCGGGTTAGTATAATCTCTACCCAAACATGACCCATTTATTAATCGTATAAAAGAACTCACCCCTAACCCAGACCTGCATAACACGTGTAACCCATTTGTGACCCGTTTAACCTGTTTAAGTAAATAGGTCAAGCAGTGAATAAGGTTGGTGGTTTGTTGATTTAACTAGTTTAAATGCAAAAATGTTATAAGTATCTAAAATATGATACAAATAACATACAAATAACTATACAATAATTTTATGAGTTATAATTAAGCTTCAATTTCAATAATACCCGAGGTATAATCGTAATTCACTCATATTAAGTACATACCATAATACATTAATCCACACCCAACATAAAAAACCAGGTTATATATTTTATTTTTAGAGTCTTATATATTTAAACGGGTTCACGGATTAATCTATTTAATATTTACTCAACCCAAACACGGCTCATTTAATAAACGGGTTAGACGTGTTGACCTGTTTTTGACCCAAACATGTTTAACTTCGTGTCGGGTTCGTGTCGTGTCGAGAATTGCCACCCCTAGTTGATGGGTCAGTTTCATATTTTTATGTTCTTAAAAGTGAGCTACAAAACAAAGAGTGGGCCTCTTTCTCTCACACAAGAGTGGGAAAAAAATGTAACTAATCATTTAGTTAGCTAACTTATAGTTGTATTACTAACAATGTTTAATTAACATATAGCTTTAAGTATTTCTTAAATATTACATGACTTAGGGTAAAATCAATTAGTCATTAAAATGTGAAACCGGAATTTAGGGTTTTATAATTTCTAATTAGAAGTCCAATGTTTGGTCAATGGTCATCGTTGACTAACCTGATTTGGTGAGGGTTTTCACAGTATCACCCCGTTAAAAGAATTTTTTCCCCAAAATTCAACTGGGTCTACTACTGGAACCTTGCACAACAAACAAGTGCAGGTATTTCATTTTTTTTATATATATAAACAGTACGTTCTCAAGTATACGTATGTCCACTGTTCGAGCTTCCTTAACTTCTAAAATCAGAATCTTATCGTGTCTAGTTTGTTAATCTTTTCCAGCACTGGCATTTAGATTGGTTCTTCCCCGAAGTGAAATAAATCATCTGTCATAATATTCTAGTGGAATGGTCATCAGTTATTCCTTGTCTAAGCTTTGTGACTGTTAACCCCTAAGATTTTGAGAATGTACTAACAAGAAAGGATATTCTTATAAGTGAGTTAGGATGAATAGTTCGTTAATAAAACTGCTAATCCAGATCAATCATCCTAGTCAAATGAATTACGCCAGCCTCTCTCAATGCAAATGAATCAATGCTTGAATGAAGAACCCATTGAAAGTCAGAATTGTAATGAGAGGACTAAAAATCGAACTAGTACTCCAGTGTTGTGACAAAACTTATACACCAAGATGTAAATTCTACTGATGAAATATGAGATCCAATTGCAACTATCGGGTGATTAGATTTGATGGTGTAAGCATAATTTTTTTTTTGGGGGGGGGGGGGGGAGGGGTTGCCCCAAGACAAAACAACAAGTAGGTTTCAACAACTTAAATTGGTGAGATTAGTGAAGAAAGTCACAGGTACTCAAAGAAAGTGGATCGTATTTGGCAAGGCGATGTGGAAAAACGTTCCACAGTTTTTGTCCACGAGGTTATACAATTAAGCTTGAGGAAGGTTTTCAAAATTTGAAGTTACGAAATGATTCAATTATGGTGTACGTAAAGAATTTCCGCCAAGTTATCAAGCAAATATCATGGGAGGAAAAAAAATTCAGTCACTTCATCTCCAGTCTTCATCAAAATTCAGAATAGTTAACTAGAATTGTAGTGCCCAAACGAAATGTGTAAGCAGTAGAAATAACTAAAGTTGTTGGTAAGAATCAAAACAAGTTCCTTGAAATTAAACCAGATGGTTACAATAGTGGAAAGGGTGAGTAACAAATCCAGAAGTTAAGTCGTTCCACATCAGAATAGGCAGGAGAATATAACTTCTTACATTACTTGCACAAAATGAGAGTAGAGTGATGTAGAGTTGGAACGAACACTTATTACCAGTGCAGGAGATTAGATCACTTTGCTTGAGGTTGCACCATACAATTAATTCGTGAATATTGAAGGAGTGTTGTTTAGCTTATTAGGCGTATGTGATAACTGAAAGAGAAAAGTATTTTGGATGTGCTTTTTATGAAAAAGAGAGTAATTTATTGGTTACGCATGAAGGCAGTACTCATATGGTAAGTACACAAACCACAAAGTCTTATGTACGTGATTCAAAAGAAATCTCTCGCACTGAGATGAATAAAGTAAAACTAATTGGGGTTCGCACAATGAAAGTAAACACCGCTACTGGGGTTCGCACAATGAAAGTAAACACCGCTACTGGTTTCCTTGACAAAACAAGAGATTTTTTCGGGGAAATCTATTGAAGTGAAGACATCAAAGAAGAATGTGTAGTCGGGTAGGTATGACTAGTTTAATGATTACTAAATCAAGAGGGCTCAAAGACAGCACATGGGTTCCATTGTTTGGTAATGCTCAAAATTATCGGTAGATAGAGCTCAAAACTCTAAGTATTTAGTTCATCTAGGCGAAGCTAAGATGTATCATGGCTAGGAGACTTTGTATTGTTGGTCTGAAATAAATAAATTAGTCATATACAAGTTGAGAGGATTATGACTTGATTACAAGCAAGAGTTGGACATTCAAAAACCTTATGGTATCTTACAATGGATTTACATCCAATATAAAAGTGATACCATAAGGTTTTTGAATGTCGAAAATCAACACATAAATATGTCCAAGGAATACAAGGCAAGTTGTAATCCCGGGTCGTTATCCCCAACGAAGGATTGAATGGAATTTTGTGATTCGGTTCGTGATTACGTGTGATGAATAGTGAAAACAAAGGGATTTTGGGTTTCTACGCTAAAATAAGTGAACATGAACTAAAAAAAACTTAATTAGCAAGGAAAACGATAATCTAAAGCATATGAATCCTAAAACGTAAGGGAATCCTAAAAACGCACAAAACCCGGGCTAATCCCGAGCTTTAAAGATGAAATGATGAAATATTAACTCTAAGGATACAAATTTATTTTTCCTAAGTTCTAATTAATAAAATAAAATTTTAGAAAAAAGAATTATATTTTTTTGACTTTTATTTAATTTATTATGATTTAAAAACTGTTTTAAAAAAAATACATAAAAAATATTAAAACTAATCCGAAAATTATGAAACTTTTTCTAAAATTACTTTAAGTCTTAACAGTCCTAGGAAAAATAAAATTTGTGTGCCAGCTTATTGGAATAAGCTGGAACGAGCTTAAAATGGGAAATAAGCTAAAGGGCTGAAAAGAGTGTTAAATAAAATAAAATGCATGGTTAAACTGATAAAGACCCTAGGGCAGTTGGTTGAGCATGTGTGTTGTGAGCAAGAGGTCCCAGGTTCGAACCTGGTTACCTCTATTTTTTGAAAACTATTTTTTTTGTATGTTTTTCTTTTTACCAACTTATTAAACACTTAAAGATAAGCATTTTCTACAACTACAACTTTTTATGAAAACTTACAATAAGCTCAGAATTAAGCCTTAATGACTGATCAGTAGGCCAAAAATGAGAAATAAGCTAGATTCTATTCTAATGGACTGATAAGCTATTAATAAGCTAAGTGGAAATTGAAATAAGCTAAGTAACTACCAATAAGCTAAAAGGAACCTGAATAAGCCACAAAAGAAAAGAAATAAGCACTGAATCAAACTAAATAAGCAAAAGGTCCACTGATTCATCAGTGGTGCAGGGGAGAATTAGGTACTTTCAAGCCAATGAAAAGCTACCAAAAGCTAATCTAAAAAATATATAAAAAATGGGAATGACTAGATAAGCTAGCCAACTATATATGTACAAAGATTCAGCATATATCAACTTATATCTAAGAAATTAAAAATCAAAGAAAACTGCTGAAAATAGCAAAATCCAAAAAATGCAGTCTGCTATAACTACTTGGACTGATATTGGCTAATTTTGAAACAAGGCCTTATGGGGCTTAACCACTACTGACTTTAGACTATAATGAACACAAAGGTATAAAAAAAAAGTATCAAACTAGCTTATAGCTGCTATTAGCTTATGTGACCAGTGAACATACCTTATTTCAAAGGCAATGTGCTTAAACCTTCAATACCTTCAAAAAAAACTTAGCACAATCCAACATGAGCTCATCCAAGTCAACTTAAGCCTTATCAACCTTGACCCAATGGTAAATGAACAGTAGGTCATAATTTGACCCGTTTTGACTTTAATCCAAACACCCCTTTAGGGTGACTGTTTTGACTATTAAACATGAAATAGACAACATTGAGCTATAAAACCTAAAACAGATGATTATCTGACTAAATTGAGACTTAAAAAGTAATAAGCAACCAAAATAAGGACTGAATTAAGCTGAATAAGCTAATGTTGACTAACTTTGACTATTTGGACTATATATTGACTTTTGAAATTAAAACACAATTAAACCAATTATTCTTTAACAAAAGCTTTAATAAGCTCATATGAGCTTAAAGAAACAGTAATGAGAGCTTGTTACCTATTTTTAACCACAAATAAATCTAATTCGATTAACAGTAAAATATGAGAATTTGAAATTTCATTAAACTTGGAATTTAGAACAATGCTGATAACATTAAATACAAATGAGCTTAAATGAGCTAGAATTCAATATTAGAACTGAAATTGAAACTGAAAAACTACTATAACTACTAAAACGACTACTGATTCTATTCTACTCCTAGTTAAATTCTTCTGTGTGTGAGAGGAGATGATTTATATCATCCAAAAAACTTCCCAAGTGTCTCTGAGCAAATCCCAGCCATTGGATTGGCTTGAATCAATCTTGGCCTTCAATCACATTTTTGGCGGGAAAAATTGAGTTAGTGGATTTCCACTGGGAAAATTGGTATCACGTGAAGAGTAGGTGTCTGGAGCTAGAGGGGGGGGGGAGAGATAGTGTGTAGCTGAGAAAAGCATGGTGTGGTGTCAGGGGAGGACATGGTGGTATTAGCGGGTAATGGTTTTAGAAGAAGGGTGAGTGGGTTTGACCTTGAGTTTGACTCCGGTATTAGCTAAGAATGGTGAGGTTGGGTTATTTAGTGGATTATTTTGTTGTTGGGCTTGGTTTAGGATTGGGCTGGATTAGGTTGTGGGTTTAGGATTAGATTAGTTTTAGGATAAAAAGGGTTAAGTAGTTTTAGGTTTAGGTAATTAGGGTAATTAGGGTAAATTGTGAAAATAGGTTTTGGTTTCGGGTTTGTTTTTCCAAGCTCATTCCAAGGCTAAATCCCGGGGTTGACTTTGACTTCGTCTTCACTTGATTAAATACACAAACGTTGTCGAGACGACCCAAAAATGTTCGTTTTTGCTCTTTTTCCCATCCAAGCTCGGTTTTGTCCGCTTTTGCCTTGTTTTCAATCCTTTTATACCTGAAACACATAAAAACACAAACCAAGAATATTTGCAACAATATTTGGTCTATTTGGGTGTTTTTGGTCATTTTTGTGTCTTATATGGGTATAAAATGATGAGTAAATAGGCACTCATCATCCCCCCACACTATCAATTGCTAGTCCCTAGCAATCCGATCATATAAAGTAATGAAAGGATCAAAAGAATACCAAGCATACCCCGTTTCGACTTTTTATTCAATGCAAGAAATTTAAACTAGAACAAAAATAGATAACATGCTTGATTTCCAAAAATGGTATCATGGAACGGGATTCACACAAAATGGGTGTCTCCAGGGAATTGTAATCGTCATCCTCTTTTTTATACTCCCAACTAAGCTTAAACTCAATGTGCAAATGTTTTTGTAAAATGCTAACACTACTTATACTAGTAATCTATGTAAGCCGAAACTTAACTTTTCACTCCCACAATTTATTCAAGTTAGGTGACTGTGCTCATTTTCAAAAATTTGACCGCAAAAATCGACATTTATTATGGTTGTCATTTGTTTAAGTCAAATACTAATTTACCGGGAACCTCGAAAATCTAAGGAACGAAAAGGGCCTTTTCCATGTAGCGACTTTCTTCTCGGCACATCCCAAACCAGTTGGTTTTAGGTGACCAGGCTTTTGACACCCCACAGAGAATAGTACCGAAATCAGCGGAATTTCGATTTCAAAGATTTTGGATATTCCCACTAAGCTAGTATTAAATACTTAAATAAATAATAACAAACGATCATTTAGAGATTAGAGACTCAAAGGTGAGATCACTCCATGTAACGGCTTTCTTCTCGGCACATCCCAAACCAGTTGGTTTTAGGTGACCAGGCTTTTGACACCTCACAGAGAATAGTACCGGAGCTTTCGGGGTCTTTGAAATCAACAATCTACCAAATTACCGTTTAACCTTTATGACAAAATTGACGAATCCTAGTTCAACTCCCGATTTAAATTTAAGAAAAAGCAAGTTTCCTACATTTATTCATATAAACAACATATACATCTTTACTTTTGCAACATTATAACTTATTTCATTTTGCAATATCATTCCATTTTTTCATTTCTTTTCCATTTATATATATATATATATATATATATATATAAATGCTTTCTCAAAAATTAAAATAAAAAGTTGAACTCGGACTCTATATCAAAATTGAATAAAAATTTGTTTTGCATAACAAAATGATTTTAACGTTCAAACGTTTGAAAACAGCACTAATTTATTCAGATTAGGAGCTCTTGGGAGGAAAAGCCATAGATTACTTATATAAGCTCTAAAGAGAACCAACTACTCTACGCTTAGCATTTTCATTTGCACAAATCGTAAAACCTTAGTCTAATCGTTAAGGAAGCAGCCAGATCAACACTCTGGCAGAGTCGGGATTCCCCTTGTTCTAACCTAATCAAGACTAAACACTTTTTTTTTTTTTTTTTTTTTTTTTTTTTTTTTTTTTTTTTTTTTTTTTTATGTGCAAAGCACTTCTTTTTCATGCAATTTCTTATTTAAAAACGAAAAAATTTTAAAATTTTGGTCAAAAAACGGGGGTACTAGGGCACTAGAAGGTACATATGTGACAAAATTCGAGAGAATTCCCCCCCACACTTAGAATTGAATATTGCCCTCAATATTCAAAGTACCGGCTATTATGCCGACACTTAGAACGTAAAAAGGTAATACTAATAGCCAAGTGTGTGAAAGAATTCTCTTTTTCACAAACAGGATTAATAAGATATCCCTAGATAATCGTTAGTAAAAAGATCAGATATTGGGTGGCTGGATTGAAAACAGGCGCATCAATCATCACGATCTAAGGGAAACCTGAAAATAAGAGCAAACAACACACAAACAAAGCATAGTAGAGGAGTTCCCCCACACTTAGTGTCAGAAAATAGAAAGAAGTCAGAAACATGGGTTGTCACCCATGTTGTGCTAATGTTTTTGTTAACCGAGTCACTAGCTTGACTCGACCCCGAATTCATTGGTCCATGGGGAAGCAAGTGGACGAGAAAATCTCCATCGGACTTTCATTCAAAATGTTTGGATAAACATTGAAGTATATGAAAGTTCCACTCCGATGAGATACACCCGGCTCAAAAGAATGATGAATTGAGATGCTGGGGTCAAAAATGGTGTCTTCACTCCCGAACGAGTGAATGAAAGGACAATCTACCATATAGGTGAAGAAAGGTAGAAAAACTCGAATGACATATGTGAAGTCAATATAATGGCGATCCTCAGACGAAAATGTCACATATGTCGGAGAAAGATTGTCCTTTTGAATAGCGGGATTAAGAATTGAGGTCATATCATCAAGTTTATGAGTAATAGAGTCCTTAACCTCATTGTTCTCTAACTCTTCATCAAAGAGAGGATTTATGTTGCTAGAAAAGTACTCGTCATCAAATTCAAAAAGAGAATTCGAATAGACTTTGAGACTTTCATTTTGAATGTCCTCATCAAAAAGTGATTCGTCATCACTAGAGGAAAAATCATCATTGGACTTGAAAAGAGGGTTAGAGAAAATCCCGGAAAAATCATCCTCAATGTCAAGAGGATAATCATCACAAATAGACAAATCACATTCATTGTCCGATATATCCTCAGACTCACTTGGGATTGGGATAAGGTTCTCAGCACTAGACTTCATGAATTCGTCCGATTCCTTTTCAGGAATAGTGCTAAGATGCTCATCCCCCATAATAAGAGAGTCCTCGGAGTCCAAAGTTGGTAAGATGGATGTGGTTGCAATAGACTGAGGGAGTTGAAAAATGATATTATTCATAAGAATAGCACTCTCCTCTTCGTCCTCCTCTTCTTCATCGAGAATGGCAGCCTTATTAAATAAGGAACGCCTTTGTGCTGCTCGTTCTTCGGCAAGTAAATCTTCCATAGATTTACCATGACGATCTTCTTGGGTATGTGATGAGGCGAAAAGTGTACCGCTTTTAGGGGGTCATTTAAGCCCTAAATCGTATTTATTTGATCAAATATTGCCCTAAATCGTTCCTTTTTTCATTTTAGGTACTTTGGAGATGAAATTTGGAAAAAGAAGCATTTTGGACATTTTTGGAGCATAAAAGTGAAGAAAACGACAAAGTCTCTAAATCTGCTGGAATAGTACCTGTGACGGCGTCAAGCCCCAGTGTGACGCCGTCAACCCTTGATGCGCCAGAGAGGATTTTGGACGATTAAAAGGGGACGGCGTCAAGAAGGCCATCAAGAAACCCTAACCGCGGCGAGGTGACGGCGTCAGCTCTATAACGTGACGCCGTCAGATCTGTTTTCCTATATATATTTTCATAATTTTTAGTCATTAGTGTGCAACTTTGTGAGGAGAAACCCTAAGACGATTTTTCTGCCATTTTTAAGGGTTTCATACCCTTGGATCTCCCATGTTCAATTGAAGATAAGTAATCAATTAATCATTCAATATGTCTATGTGTTGTTTGATTATATCTTGTTCTTGTCTTTTATTTAACATGCTAGGCTAGATTTATCTTGTGTTTGCTTAGATCTAATGAAACCTAATTATTGATTATTGGTTGTTGGTGTGTTATTAATTGTATTGGATGATTGTTTATCGATGTTAGGCTTAAGAAAACTGGCTAACCTCCTATACGGTAACTTGCTTGAACGTCTTAAGAAACATGAACCAATGCGTACTAAGGTTATTATGGTTGTATTTAATGCATGAGCGAATTCTAGTGATCCCATGTTAGGAGCTTCTTAGCTGGCTCGACATAGGAGTGAAGTAGGAGCTTATAGAGTTGGGGAAGTACGTACGCCACCCCACGATTGGTATTAAGGAATACACCCGTCATCCACGCAATTAATACACACTAATCAACCGGTAAAAGATAGTTAGGGAGTAAGGAAATCTAAGTAAACACATTTCTCTCCATATAAGTTCCCCAACCTTTTTATTTTCAGTTATTTTATTTTATTTGCAATTGTAGTTATTTGGGTTAGTTGACTAGCAACTAATTCCGCCCACTCCTTCAAACCCGAGATTTTACTTGCTTTTATAAAAACATAAAAAAATACAAAAAGAATCTTCCCTCACCCTTAGACCTATTAGAGTAGTTTTTCAATCCTAACGACACTATTCCCCTAGAGAACGATCAATCCCCCGGTACTTGCCACTACACTATACTACATCGGTCAGGTACACTGCCTGGTGGGGATTGCAAGCCTCTTGAGATCCCTCGAGAGGTAAAACCTGTTGTAAGGTCGCAAAACCACGCATCAAGTTTTTGGCGCCGCTGCCGGGGAATAGTTATTGTTTAGGTTGAATTTTTATTTTATTAGGTCTACTCACTAGATTCCTTTCTAGTGAGATTTTTATTTTTATTTTTATTTTTCTAGGTTTTTCTTTAGTCTATCTTTTTTTCTTCGTTTCTTTGTTCGTAACCATTACCATCCGACATCATGGAAGTTGGTAATATCCTCGATCCCAACAACCCACCTCCTAGAGCCCGTACCTTAGGAGACTACTCCCGTCCTAGCCACCATGGCTATCGAAACACCATTGAGCTCACTCAAGGAGCCAATGTCACTCCCTTGCGATCCGACACCATCCGGTTGGTGCAAAGCGGATGCGCATTCCATGAACTTCGTTCCGAAGATCCTAATCAACATCTCAAGGACTTTCTCAAAATCGTTGATTCCATAGACCTTGATGTTGCCACTCGAGAGACGACCCGACTGCGTCTCTTTCAATTCTCTCTGCGGGACCAAGCTAGTCAATGGCTAGAGCGCCTACCCGCAGGATCCATCACCTCTTGGGATGATCTCACCACTCGTTTCCTTGCTCAGTTTTTCCCACCAGGAAGAACTACCAAGCTAAGGAATGATATCTTGATGTTCCAACAACGTCAAGGCGAAACCCTCTACGAGGCATGGACTCGATTCAAGGACTTACTCCAAAAAGTCCCTCACCATGGCATGGATCCTTGGCTACAAATCCAACGATTTTATGATGGCGTAAACCATCAAACTAGAAGAACCATAGATTACGCTGCCAATGGAAGGCTGAGCAGGCTCAGTGTCGATAAGTGCTGGGAAGTCATTGAGGACTTAGCACAGTACGATGATGAAGAATGGAAGGACTCTACGTTCTCGGAAGAAGGGATTTTAAATTGCATGAGTGCAACCCAAGAACAGTTGTTTGAAAGCATAAAAAGGCAGATTGAGAAACTTATGAAAGCCGAGATACCTCGAGTTGAGAAAGATACCAATGAGTGTGTAAACACGATTGGTAAACATACGTTTCCTCACCTCTCGCGACAAGATGAGTTCGAGGGGATAATGCTGACTTTCGTGAAAAACCAAGAGAGGCAAATCAAACAATTAGAGACTCACTTGAAAAACACCCATAATATTTTCATGGAACTGGCAGAAAAGTTTATCTCGAGAATAAAGGAGAAAATTAGGGAAGAAGCTTCACACAAAAAGATCGAGAAGATCTTTGAACTCCCGGTCCCTAATGAACCATACAACGAATGGGATGATGAAACCCCTCTCCCCGAGCCTTCACCTTTAAAACTCTCTTATCCCTTTGGATCCCCTCGCGAGAAAAAGAATTCTCAAGATCATAGCATTTTCGTGGGAAGCATGGTTGTCACGCTCCCTAACTTTCATGAAGCTAGGAAACGATCTTTTGGCTTTAAACCAGGTGTGAGAAGAGCTCAGTTAAAGCACACCCTCATGTCGAAAATCCCTTGGGAAAGTTCCCCTCGTTCACTCAATACCTACCCTGATGGAGATTGGAACTTTAATGGGACATTAACCGACCCTATCCAAAAGAATACCACATTCCGTGACAGTAACAAAACATTTGACCCAGGAGGAACTTATTAAACGAGACTAACTATCGTGTTGATCCTTATAAGCTACTCTCAATAGTACAGGGGCTCAATTGTAAAACTGGCACAAAGTTGTAAAACACCCGGGTCTGACGGCGTCAGACTTTGAACGTGACGCCGTCACCCCGTCGGCACAGCAATAAAAACCTCATTTCCATCACTTTCATCACATACCCCACAAACCATACCCACTCCAACCCCACCTACGAATCTCCAAGGTCTAATTCACCAACTTTCGTCACCAATCTCCACGTGGTAAGTAATTTTTATTCATTCTTTTCGCTTCAATTACTCATAGGATTCTTCAATTTCAAAAACCCCCAACTCATGAAACCCTAGGATTGATTCATGCCTAGAACTCATAATGCCCTTTAAATTAGTGTTATTTAGCATTGATTAAATCATTAAATGATTGGCAATCAAATGGGTCTATTCACTAATTGGTGGCAACGAATTTGAACCACAACCTATGGACCAATCATCCATTTTTGCTGTAAAAAAGGGCGTTTGGTTTATGAACCTGAAGTTTGAATATTGATTTTTCCCTCGTAATCTTGAATTCGAATGAGGTCGAACCTGACGGCGTCACCTCTAAAGGATGACGGCGTCAGATGTGTCTGATGTTCAACCAACTCTTTGGTTCACATTTTGATCTTCTTCGTTCCTTCTTGTTTTCTTTTCAGGAAATGCATAAGCGTCAACGACCTAGCAGAGGGAGTTCCTCTAGGTACCAACAAGAAAATTATGGTGATACGGTTCTTAGTTGGGGGATCTTCGATAACGATGCTGCCACATCCAAATATGCCCAATTGCTACTACACAA
This sequence comes from Artemisia tridentata subsp. tridentata, assembly GCA_021014915.2. Taxonomy (NCBI): domain Eukaryota; kingdom Viridiplantae; phylum Streptophyta; class Magnoliopsida; order Asterales; family Asteraceae; genus Artemisia; species Artemisia tridentata. Next base: position 56,412,041 of record CP139504.1, read on the forward strand.
AGTTGAAAGTGGGGCTGTGGTAGATTGGGACTTTTTTAGAAACGAAGGTCTTGAGCCAACCTTTCTCCAAAGCTTTCAAACTGATGAATTCACCGGCCCTCAGTGGAAAAACCTTTTTAGGATTCAAGAACCAGTGTATGACGAATTGGTACGTGAATTCTTTGCTACTCTTCACTTTGACATGGCCGAAGCAAGGACCGATGTGGCCAGAACCACAATCTATTTTAGACTGGGGGGCGAACTTAGGACATGCTCAGTTACAGAGTTTGGTTAGAGACTAGGGTTGTACAGTCAGCATGAAACCACTCAAGCAGGATTTTTGACTAGGTTGCTGCAGGGTGAGACAATGAGGAATGATTTTAGATGTTCTATGTTCTGGCTGACTATTGGAAATGGTGTGTACAACTCGACTACTGTAGCATCCCAAATCAGGGAACCTAGGGTTAGGTTGACCCACAGATGTCTCACCTACAGCCTATCAGGATGCCACAGCTCTCATCACCGCGTCACTGCCGCAGACCTCTTCTATTTATACACCATCTACTCAGATGCGGTTTACTGCAACATCCCATTTTGGGTAGCTAGCTTTCTGAATAGTGGAGTTGGGGAAAAAGAAGGGGATAGAATTTATGGTGGGATGTTTGTCACTCGGCTGGCCCAATCCTATGGGGTCCTCAGGCCCGAGATCATGAGGTACTTGAGCGGTGGTAATGCATGCAGGAAAGTAAAGGTTAGATCCTTGAGGCAGATGGAGGTTGTTATGGAGATGGATGATGGGACCTTTGTTTGGTTTGATCATGATGAAGCTGTGAATGTTGGTGGTGGGGATGATGAGGAAGAAGAGCAGCATGGAGGTTATGAGGCCGGCACGGCAGATTACTACCGGCACATGGACAGGGGGGATTGGCAGGCCTATCAGGGGGCCTGGATGGGTCAGGTTGACACCTGGAGAGCCCGGGTTGATGAGAGGTTCGACTGGATGTATGATCACACTATTCGACAGATGCAACATTTATCTACGCGTGATCAGTTGGACCCACACATGCAGATTGACCCTTTCCCTGGACGTGAGCAGGACTACCCACCGTATGGGTACTATGGGCACCTCCCTCCAAACTACGACTACCGCCACGGTCCCCCACCCCAATAATCATTTGATTTGATGTTACGATATTTAAAAAATTCAATTTATGGTTGTATGTTTCGAAACAATTTGGTCTGTGGTAGTTTTGGATTAGGCCTCTGTTGGCCTTTGTACACTTGTGACACTTGGTTTTCTTCTGTGCATGTAGGATTTATCTTGTCATGATTTTTTACTTTATAAGCTTTATTGGCTTTGTGTGTTTATTTATTTGTTTGTTTGATTTTATTTGCTTCCGTATGTATGTTTAATTTTTATTATTATTGATTCATGTTCGAAACTAAATTGTGAAAATGCTTTATCTTGTTTTTAACTTCGTCTTAACTACATATAAAGGTATTTTGCAAAAGATAAGTGCAAGGGAAATCCAAATCGGTTTATTAGAACAAATGAACATGAATCGTAACAATATTAAATTAAAATACATATTAGTAATTGTTTGAGTCAAATGCTTGTATCGAGTCATAATGATATTTTGCAGGAATTCCAGGAAGTAAGGTATAGGTTTTTCCAGAAATTTTCCGGAAACTTAACATGAGAATTCTGTCAGATCATTTCTGACGGCGTCAGGCTTTACAACCTGACGGCGTCAGGTTTTAATTTTCTGAAATTTTTGAAAGTTTTGTTTTTCTTCCGGAATCATAAAATGCTTTATTAAATCTCTAACTTATAAACTCCAGGAATCTGCAAAATAATCATTCCACAAGCATTATATCCTTATACAGATTTATCCCGCCGATGTTATGCAGGTTTTCTTGTTTGTTTTCTCAGGATTAACAGGTTATTTTGGACAAGGAGATGTATGTGGAATCAAGCTTTTGGCGCTGCTTTAATCTTGAAGCTTCAACATTACCTTGGAAGAAGATCTAACCATGTTACCCCTTTATCCACCGAGCGAATCAGGGGAGTATTTGATTTCATTCTTTTACCTTATTTACTTTTACATCTTGTTATTTGAACATTGGGGACAATGTTCATCTTAAGTGTAAGGGGGGGGGGGGGTAAAGTACGATACCTTAGAGAATGCTATTACGCTTGATTTTTCATTTGTTTAATGGTAGATGTGTAATAAAACTGAGAGAAATACCTGTTAAGGCAATTTTAGTGCCAAATTTAAATTTTTTTACAACATATAGGAGTGAAACTTTGGTCTTAATGAGCGTCTCACGGATAGGAGTTATATGACTAGCACAAAACCGTACCACTAAAAAATTTTCCACCCCCAAATATGTGAGGTTCGCCCCTAGAATTGGTAGGAAAAGCATTTATGCTATGATGTGTGTACCGGTAGCACTTAGATTCTAGAACTTGCGTTAGGACCATTCCGAGGCCACAAGTGAGACTACATTCGTGTAGTTAGATTTACTACATGATAAGAGGCATTAGGATTAACCAATTGTTTTACACCTGTGTTTTTGTTATAATTACATTGGCTACATTGGTCAAGTAATTCTCCCACACCCTTTGCGTTGTACTCATTTTTAGTACACGATACCCCTAGTACACCCCTCAGAGCCTATCTTTTCGTTTCTAACTTTAAGCATTTTACTTAAAGTAAGAATTTGTTTACACCCCACTTAAATGTACACCCAAATCGCCTTAGCCTACCTTGTATGCACTCATTTTTAGTGCATTATTGTGACAACATTTGTTTAAACCCCAAGTTAATTATCTAATTGATTACATGGTTGCTAAGTCGAGTCATATCCTTGTACATATTGTTTTGGGACGATTGGGACTCATGGGTAAAGTACTAGTGTAATGGAGTAATGGGGAAGAACAACATTATTACCCCCATATGTGCTAAATATTTTTAAAAAAAGTACTCCAAGTGTTTCGATTATCTTAATTCGAGTCATTAGAATAGTTAATTGTAAAGTTATGTAAAAGTTCAAGTGTAAGGGGGATACAACCCCCTGCGATGTATTATTTTGGATGGTAGGGCAAGAGTGTATGCAAAAAAAAAAAAAAAAAAAAAAAAAAAAAAAAAAAAAAAAAAAAAAAAAAAAAGTAGAAAAAAACATACGGACTACCATCCCGTTTCATTTTATGTTTATTTTATCTTTTTGTTATTTTTTTCATTAGCTTAAGTCGAGTCTAGTCTTGGCTTAGCAACGCCATATTGTACATGTAATTAATCAAGATCTTTAACTCGCCACCAGTAAAATATCCTTTATCCAACAAAACCGTGTTTATCATATCCCTACACCTAACGTTATAACCTGTTTAAAAGCCCTCTTTGATAGTTTATCTTAGGTGCTTACGCCTAGTGGAGGAGGTTTTCGATCCTTTCCCAAGCCTATGGTAATCTATTTGCTATGACAGGTAGTGAGAGATATTATTCATTTTCATTTATGAGATATACCTTTATGACACCTGAGAGATGTGAGTATCTAAACACTACTTGTGAGGTGCTAGTGTGTAATCTCCGTGCTTATTATGATTAAAGGGGAACGACTATTTGTTGTAATTACTTTTATATTAGCGTTAAATGACCCATAACTTGTATTTTGATTAGAATAAAAGCGCATTTGCTTGAGGACAAGCAAATCTCAAGTGTAAGGGTATTTGATGAGGCGAAAAGTGTACCGCTTTTAGGGGGTCATTTAAGCCCTAAATCGTATTTATTTGATCAAATATTGCCCTAAATCGTTCCTTTTGTCATTTTAGGTACTTTGGAGATGAAATTTGGAAAAGGAAGCATTTTGGACGTTTTTGGAGCATAAAAGTGAAGAAAACGACAAAGTCTCTAAATCTGCTGGAATAGTACCTGTGACGGCGTCAAGCCCCAGTGTGACGCCGTCAACCCTTGACGCGCCAGAGAGGATTTTGGACGATTAAAAGGGGACGGCATCAAGAAGGCCATCAAGAAACCCTAACCGCGGCGAGGGTGACGGCGTCAGCTCTATAACGTGATGCCGTCAGATATGTTTTCCTATATATATTTTCATAATTTTTAGTCATTAGTGTGCAACTTTGTGAGGAGAAACCCTAAGACGATTTTTCTGCCATTTTTAAGGGTTTCATACCCTTGGATCTCCCATGTTCAATTGAAGATAAGTAATCAATTAATCATTCAATATGTCTATGTGTTGTTTGATTATATCTTGTTCTTGTCTTTTATTTAACATGCTAGGCTAGATTTATCTTGTGTTTGCTTAGATCTAATGAAACCTAATTATTGATTATTGGTTGTTGGTGTGTTATTAATTGTATTGGATGATTGTTTATCGATGTTAGGCTTAAGAAAACTGGCTAACCTCCTATACGGTAACTTGCTTGAACGTCTTAAGAAACATGAACCAATGCGTACTAAGGTTATTATGGTTGTATTTAATGCATGAGCGAATTCTAGTGATCCCATGTTAAGAGCTTCTTAGCCGGCTCGACATAGGAGTGAAGTAGGAGCTTATAGAGTTGGGGAAATACGTACGCCACCCCACGATTGGTATTAAGGAATACACCCGTCATCCACGCAATTAATACACACTAATCAACTGGTAAAAGATAGTTAGGGAGTAAGGAAATCTAAGTAAACACATTTCTCTCCATATAAGTTCCACAACCTTTTTATTTTCAGTTATTTTATTTTATTTGCAATTGTAGTTATTTGGGTTAGTTGACTAGCAACTAATTCCGCCCACTCCTTCAAACCCGAGATTTTACTTGCTTTTATAAAAACATAAAAAAATACAAAAAGAATCTTCCCTCACCCTTAGACCTATTAGAGTAGTTTTTCAATCCTAACGACACTATTCCCCTAGAGAACGATCAATCCCCCGGTACTTGCCACTACACTATACTACATCGGTCAGGTACACTGCCTGGTGGGGATTGCAAGCCTCTTGAGATCCCTCGAGAGGTAAAACCTGTTGTAAGGTCGCAAAACCACGCATCAGTATGTTTAACAACCAAATCATTAAGTGCATTCCTCACATCTTGAAATTTTTGGAATACATCTTTGAAAGCCAAATCCAGAAGATTATTCCTTGCATCATGAATGTCTTGGAATAATTCTTGAGGAGATGGCTGAGGCTGAGTTTGAATCGTTTGATACTGTGGAGGTTGGTCATGATAAGAATAGTCATAATTGTCACAAGAGCCATGCTAATAGACAAGCGAGTTCCTCGTTTGACGATCAGAATCATAATGCGGACCTCCACAGTACTCGCAACAATATGATTGTTGTGGTTGATTCAGAGAAGTATATGGATATTGGTCATAACCAAAATTTTGATTGTTACATGAAACCTGCTCATAGACAAGCATATTACTTGCTTGACAATCAAATATTTGGTGAGGACCTCCACAATTAGCACAAAGATCATTTGGCACAATTTGAAACGATGTATTATTGATGTTTTGATAGCACGGTTCTTGCCCAAATGAATTCTGAGGAGGGGAGTTGAAATCGTTTTGAAAATTTGGATAAGTAAATGTATTTCCGATTTCAGAAGTGCAACATATACAAAGTCCATGAGTAAACCCACATCCTTTGCAAAAACATCGTTCACAAAGTGAATTATTTCCCAACGGATCCCCACAATTAAAGCAATTTTGCTGATTGATTGGAGATGGCTGGGATTGTGGAGGGTAGTCGGAAGAACCTTGGGAATTATTGAAAGACTTTGGATTTGGATTAATGAATGATTGACACCAATTACAAAATCCGTCTCTACAATTACCACCACACGGCTCACACAAACACTTGTAACAACGATGATCATCACCCACTGGACTTTTACAATGAAAACAGTGATAGTCGAGTGACGACATAAGAATTAAACATTTCAGAGGGATAAGAAAATAGAATTAAACGGATAGAGGGTGAGAGATAAAGAATTAAACGAATAAGAGGAATGAGAAAATTATTTTTGGGTTTTTATAATTTAGAAACATTTGAAGAACACAAAAGAAAAAGAAAAATAGATTTGAAAAGAAGATCTTTTTGGGTTTTTATAAGAAAATATTTACGAGAGAAAACGATAACTTCTCTAGAGAAGGGTCTTCAAAACACGCATCGACAAACGAGAATCGAAAATTCACTTCAAGCCTTCCCCGGCAGCGGCGCCAAAAAGAGGTTTGATTCGCGAAAATCAACACATAAATATGTCCAAGGAATACAAGGCAAGTTGTAATCCCGGGTCGTTATCCCCAACGAAGGATTGAATGGAATTTTGTGATTCGGTTCGTGATTACGTGTGATGAATAGTGAAAACAAAGGGATTTTGGGTTTCTACGCTAAAATAAGTGAACATGAACTAAAAAAAACTTAATTAGCAAGGAAAACGATAATCTAAAGCATATGAATCCTAAAACGTAAGGGAATCCTAAAAACGCACAAAACCCGGGCTAATCCCGAGCTTTAAAGATGAAATGATGAAATATTAACTCTAAGGATACAAATTTATTTTTCCTAAGTTCTAATTAATAAAATAAAATTTTAGAAAAAAGAATTATATTTTTTTTGACTTTTATTTAATTTATTATGATTTAAAAACTGTTTTTAAAAGAAAAATACATAAAAAATATTAAAACTAATCCGAAAATTATGAAACTTTTTCTAAAATTACTTTAAGTCTTAACAGTCCTAGGAAAAATAAAATTTGTGTGCCAGCTTATTGGAATAAGCTGGAACGAGCTTAAAATGGGAAATAAGCTAAAGGGCTGAAAAGAGTGTTAAATAAAATAAAATGCATGGTTAAACTGATAAAAACCCTAGGGCAGTTGGTTGAGCATGTGTGTTGTGAGCAAGAGGTCCCAGGTTCGAACCTGGTTACCTCTATTTTTTGAAAACTATTTTTTTTTTTTATGTTTTTCTTTTTACCAACTTATTAAGCACTTAAAGATAAGCATTTTCTACAACTACAACTTTTTATGAAAACTTACAATAAGCTCAGAATTAAGCCTTAATGACTGATCAGTAGGCAAAAAATGAGAAATAAGCTAGATTCTATTCTAATGGACTGATAAGCTATTAATAAGCTAAGTGGAAATTGAAATAAGCTAAGTAACTACCAATAAGCTAAAAGGAACCTGAATAAGCCACAAAAGCAAAAAAATAAGCATTGAATCAAACTAAATAAGCAAAAGGTCCACTAATTCATCAGTGGTGCAGGGGAGAATTAGGTACTTTCAAGCCAATGAAAAGCTACCAAAAGCTAATCTAAAAAATATATAAAAAATGGGAATGACTAGATAAGCTAGCCAACTATATATGTACAAAGATTCAGCATATATCAACTTATATCTAAGAAATTAAAAATCAAAGAAAACTGCTGAAAATAGCAAAATCCAAAAAATGCAGTCTGCTATAACTACTTGGACTGATATTGGCTAATTTTGAAACAAGGCCTTATGGGGCTTAACCACTACTGACTTTAGACTATAATGAACACAAAGGTATAAAAAAAAGTATCAAACTAGCTTATAGCTGCTATTAGCTTATGTGACCAGTGAACATACCTTATTTCAAAGGCAATGTGCTTAAACCTTCAATACCTTCAAAAAAAACTTAGCACAATCCAACATGAGCTCATCCAAGTCAACTTAAGCCTTATCAACCTTGACCCAATGGTAAATGAACAGTAGGTCATAATTTGACCCGTTTTGACTTTAATCCAAACACCCCTTTAGGGTGACTGTTTTGACTATTAAACATGAAATAGACAACATTGAGCTATGAAACCTAAAACATATTATTATCTAACTAAATTGAGACTTAAAAAGTAATAAGCAACCAAAATAAGGACTGAATTAAGCTGAATAAGCTAATGTTGACTAACTTTGACTATTTGGACTATATATTGACTTTTGAAATTAAAACACAATTAAACCAATTATTCTTTAACAAAAGCTTTAATAAGCTCATATGAGCTTAAAGAAATAGTAATGAGAGCTTGTTACCTATTTTTAACCACTAATAAATCTAATTCGATTAACAGTAAAATATGAGAATTTGAAATTTCATTAAACTTGGAATTTAGAACAATGCTGATAACATTAAATACAAATGAGCTTAAATGAGCTAGAATTCAATATTAGAACTGAAATTGAAACTGAAAAACTACTATAACTACTAAAACGACTACTGATTCTATTCTACTCCTAGTTAAATTCTTCTGTGTGTGAGAGGAGATGATTTATATCATCCAAAAAGCTTCCCAAGTGTCTCTGAGCAAATCCCAGCTGTTGGATTGGCTTGAATCAATCTTGGCCTTTAATCACATTTTTGGCGGGAAAAATTGAGTTAGTGGATTTCCACTGGAAAAATTGGTATCACGTGAAGAGCTAGAGGGGGGGCGGGGGAGATAGTGTGTAGCTGAGAAAAGCATGGTGTGGTGTCAGGGGAGGACATGGTGATATTGGCAGGTAATGGTTTTAGAAGAAGGGTGAGTGGGTTTGACCTTGAGTTTGACTCAGGTATTAGCTAAGAATGGTGGGGTTGGGTTATTTAGTGGATTATTTTGTTGGGCTTGGTTTAGGATTGGGCTGGATTAGGTTGTGGGTTTAGGATTAGATTAGTTTTAGGATAAAAAGGGTTAAGTAGTTTTAGGTTTAGGTAATTAGGGTAATTAGGGTAAATTAGGTTTAGGGTAAATTGTGAAAATAGGTTTTGGTTTCGGGTTTGTTTTTTCAAGCTCATTCCAAGGCTAAATCCCGGGGTTGACTTTGACTTCGTCTTCACTTGATTAAATACACAAACGTTGTCGAGACGACCCAAAAATGTTCGTTTTTGCTCTTTTTCCCATCCAAGCTCGGTTTTGTCCGCTTTTGCCTTGTTTTCAATCCTTTTATACCTGAAACACATAAAAACACAAACCAAGAATATTTGCAACAATATTTGGTCTATTTGGGTGTTTTTGGTCATTTTTGTGTCTTATATAGGTATAAAATGATGAGTAAATAGGCACTCCTCAAGGTTCTTATCAAGTGAAATGAGTCAGGAATCGTGGTATCTTACTATCGATAGTCTCAGATAAAGATGTTCGATTTGTGAATAGTGTTTAAGTATAGTGCGTGTTCCTTCTCGGAGGCATGGTTTTAAAATTTGTCAACAACATTTATTTGAGTGTCATTTCATAAAAGAAATTGTTTTTACCATAAATAAAACTTTGGAGTGACATTTTTTTTTGAAATTTCCGAAAATTATAGTTATGTGAAAAGACTACGACTTACTTCAGTTTGTATATAAATGGATGCTTGTCTACTCATTCAGAACGATTTATATTTAATACCATCCCAATTTTATCGTACTTTGTAAGGTGTGTAAGAAAACATTTCATTTGTAATTTTTTTTTTTGACCAATAGGCTTTGAATTATACATATCAGTACCATCTCTAGAGCAGACACTGTTATCACTATCAAACTATTTAACTAAAGTTCATCGCTTTCTTATGAGTCCATCTATCCTTCTTTGTAGTTTCCAGTGTGGCAAAGTCACTAATTGCGACTATGCAGGTTGGCGGGTTGTTTCCTAAGTTGATTAATAATGTAATCCGAATCATTGGCTTAGAATGCGGTGTATTCAGTCTTGCTTGCAATTGTCATGATGACACCTGACGCAAGTAGGGAACTTGAATCATGGTTAGTCGAACCACAACTACATAGTCATATAATCAACAATATAGTCTCCCAAACTGGGAAAAAAAATCTCAACCAGTGCCACAAAATCCAGAATCAAATTATAAAGGCTTCAAATAGAAATAAGTAGGAATTCATGCAGTTAATGCTTAAGGTCTCTCTCTAAGCCATGCAATAATCAATCTTCTTATCACCTCATAAAATAATCCACCCGAAACAATCCCTTATCAAAGTTAAATTCTCATATGAATGAGAAAAAAAATAGGGGCAACATAAGCAATTACATAAGTAGATGCATATATAATTCTATGACCTAATGGTATAGGAAAATAATTATGTGATCATGTATCCAAATTAGTATTTAGAATAGCCGAAATAGCATGTTCAATATAGCATTTTAAAAGTATAACCAATTTGACCTTCCAACGAGTCAACTACCAACTAGGGCTTAACCTTAATCTGGAGCTCATACCTTTAGCATGAACCAAAATAACGTATCCAATAATGATCTTCCAACAACGCATTGTTGGGATGCATCCAAAATAGTGATCAACTAGCATGACTGATATATAGGCATACTAATAAGCAAAGTGTAATAAACCGGACAAAGCATGACAGAAACAAAGCATCCATAAACTCTAGTAGTCGTCTTAATGTAACAAACGTATATAATAGCATGTATATCAGCACAAACACTAACACATAAATCATATAATGCAAAGACATATGCAATTTCAGGTGACCTAGGTTTGTGTCCAACCAAACATGATTCAAGGTAACTACCCCCATCATTCCATGATTCCTCCTGAATTAGGCATAGTTGATCAGGCTATGCATAATTTAGAAATAATGGTGAAATGCTCGGGCTAGCCAACTTGTACCATGTTCGGGGTTTTACAAAAAGCTTTAGTTTGGTTATAGTTGAGGTTTTTATTTTGGAAAACCGGCATTCTCTATAACCTTAGTCTCTGATACCATTCTGTCACACCCCGCTAAGAGCGGAAACACGAGGTGCAACGAAAATGTAACATCGCATAAGATAGTAGAACAATGCCATAATTGATTTAGGGAAATAAGTTGCAATGTTACAATAAGATTTTTAATATAAAAACTGGATAATAAAACACAAGTCTTAATCTTATCAAATTTAAGTCTTTAGAAAAAGGTCTTGGTCAAATCACGCGGTCTTTAATATGAGAACAATGTATGACTTCAATATGCATGTTCCTTCAAGATACAACCATCGATCAGCTGAAAATGATACTCTAAAATGTCAACATAAAGTTGGTGAGTTCGTAGGTTTAAGGTAAATAAACCAAGATTCACCGAGCATGATATATAAATAGGACAAGTGTGCAAATAATAATAATAAAGCGTAGGGCAAGCAGTTATATCATAATCATCGGGGCTAATCAGGTAACCACCCATCGGCTAGTCAGGTAACCACCCATTGGCTAGTCAGGTAACCACCCATATAAACCACCACACTCTTCATCTACAAATCTTCATCTCCGAAATATATATGTACTACATGCATGCCTACCAGCTGGAGCTTAAACATGAGTACTCCCATAGCAATACCAAAACCACTAGTGCACCTAACACCATTATATACACAACATTGTCCAAAAATAATAAAATGAACATTTAAGCACGACATAAAAACTTGAAAATACTTTGAGTATCATTTTCCCCCAAAGGAAAATATAAGTAAAATGGGGCCACGAAAACTCACCTTGAAGCGGATGAGAAAAAGAACAAGTGCAAGCAAATAACCGAAGGAAACAAAAGTTTCTCCATCTTTAACGAATCTACACGAATTAATGATCATATAATACTTAAGAGTCCACTTTGTAAGTTCATTAATAGTCATATTTGATTTTAATACTTGTTATTAACAAACAAGTTTTCGGGTCATAACGTAGATTAGTTGTGTCTCAAATTAATATTTAACCCAATTAGAATTAATGTATACCGAGTTAGAATTAAAGAAAATTACCGAATTAGAACTAGGTTTTAACCGTTTTAAAACAAGAGAAATCGAATTTGGAATTAGGGATAAACCGAATTAGACAAATGACAATCTCGGAATTAGACCATAGCGAGACACCACTCCCTCGAATAAAAAGATACAAAATGCGAGACCACCACAAAGATTAACGAGACAAGATTAACCACAACCTTCTTTTTAAAATAGGATTTATGTGCATGTAAATATATATAACGAGTGTCTTATAAATTTGACCCATGATCCCTTTTATCTCACATATTGTGTAACCTCTACTCATTGCGTTTTATCTATAGGTTAATAATATATTACTACACATGCATCTATTCTTAACTCACACGACACACATACATGCATGCACATCTTACTCGAATTCAAACCAAACCGAAACACACCCTAGTCGAACACATATAACTCTCGACACACCCATACTTGTACTCTTTTGTTTTCACAATGACACCGAGACACACCCTCTCTTGAACCTCACAAGTATACGAGACACCACCAATTCACATTCACCTCAAGACACCACAACTCATTCTTTCGTTACCCTTTCACGACCCACAACAAAGACCAACGCAACCCAACTGTTTACCTAGTCCGATATAACTCATGACCCTTCTTCCAAAACTGTTTAAACACAAGCTTTTAACGTCCCATATTAAACCCCATTTTAAAACTCATTTACATCTAATAGTAGTCGATTATAAGAAATTAAATTCACAGTATTACTCACACTCCCTCGATAACCTGCATGCATTCCAAACAGATGTTACCCCACACACCAAATGTCACATAAAATCACACATCTACACCCCATTTCCCACGTAAAAAAAATGTATGCCATTATTCTTGTTTCTTAAGTTAATTTTACCAAAATGTAGTCACATATATGGGTTCGTTCAGTTGACACTTAGGGCTGTTTAAAACGACTCCACAACACGTTTGAAAGTCGAGCCATATTACCACAAAATTCCCCACGTTACTCATGTAATACGCATAACCCTACAACCTCGGGTTTTCTAGTATTTTCAGTCTCGTTATCGATCATCCAAAGCAAGTTGTTAAGGTGCGTTTAGGATTGAGTTTAGGGTCGACATGATGGCTGGAAACGCAACACGCCAAAACAGTTTCATATCTCGACACACAACAGGTTCGAATACCTAAGCTTAAACGAGTCACACACCACACGTATTTCATTACACACACACACACTGATATTAGTGAGACACATCTTAGAACTGATTACGTACGAACTACAGGTCATGGACTCATGCAAGTATACCCAAGAAGTAACCCATACGTCCCTTAATAGAATTGATTCGATGACATTGTAAATTCTGTATCCCATGCATGCCCAGAAACCAGGTCTGATCGATTAATAACCAAGGGTTGAAACCAGGTCTGATCGAAGGGAAAGAAAACCAAGCGTGACATCATTGTTAACCAGATTTCGTGTGATACCCTTAATACCCAAAACATGCTTATGTTAGGGTTCTTATATTAACGTATGACTGATTGAGATGACACATGCTTATAGTACGTTATGTGTGACAAGGTTAAAGATAAAAATTACCTTCGGGCTGAACTAGGAAGGATCGAAGAGAATAAAACCCAAACACGACTGCTGTTACGAGACCAAAGCTGCGGCACTAATCGACATGGCATGCGAGTCCTAGAAACCTTCTTGTACAGGACGCAAAATCGAAATAACGATTCGAACTAGAATTAGATGAATTTCTAACTCGTATATAATATGCAGGAATAATATGGTTTAGGATTGTTTAGGCTTTCATATGGTTTGGAAGCAATCACTGAGTTATATGAGAATTTAGAAAAAAACGTGTGGGGATATGTATAAGAATGGCATGTCATTTTTTTTTTTTTTTTTTTTTTTTTTTTTTTTTTGTTTTAAGGCAAGAAGGTATAAAGCGTGATTTCGGGAACAAAAGAAAGATACCGTGTATTGACTTAAGGAAAGTCGTGAATGTTTTGAGGGAATGCCGCTTGTTATTTTTGGTATTACTTCAACAGATGTGTGATACATAACTTAAATTGATACACATTAATATAATGGTCCTTATCTTTTGGCTGAAATTGTGGGAGTTAAATAAGAAGGTGAGTTGAAAACGTGTATAAGATTTCATCCAAAAGAAAAATGTCGTGATATGGAGTTAGGAATCACAATATAATTAGTTGTTATAATTAATTTAGGATTTGTTTTGGGAAAAAAATGTAACTAATCATTTAGTTATCTAACTTATAGTTGTATTACTCACAATGTTTAATTAACATATAGCTTTAAGTATTTCTTAAATATTACATGACTTAGGGTAAAATCAATTAGTCATTAAAATGTGAAACCGGAATTTAGGGTTTTATAATTTCGAATTAGAAGTCCAATGTTTGGTCAATGGTCATCGTTGACTAACCTGATTTGGTGAGGGTTCTCACAGTTATTTACATAAATCGTCCTTGTGGTTAGGACCAAATTGCAACGTTAGTCCTTAACGTCAGTTAGAATAGAACCTGTCAGCTGCCGCCACGTGGTGGCTATGGGACCCACCTGATGACGTGTAAGGTGCCACGTGTCGGGTCGGTCAACTGGTCAATGTCAGGTCGGATCCAGGTCTGGTATCAGGTCGCCACGTGGACCACTCAGGTGGTGCCACGTGGCATGCGGCATAAATACCACCCATTGCCTCAGCTGGGATTCGGACTCGGGTCCCTTGCTTTGAAGGTGAAGGACTCTCCCAACTGAGCTGGGCAGTCCTTCAATTATAATAGCGCAATTAGTACCTTTTTTTGGTCATTTGATCCAGTCCATTTAGTAGTAAATTTGACCTGTCATTTAAAGGTGTTTTGGCCCAATTCAAAAATAAATGAAAGTACCGTCGGACTCATTTTTTCGTGCTCTTTCCAATGGTGTGCTGGGGGAATTTTTCCGACATCGTTTGAATCTCGTTAAACGTGAGAACGTCGTCGAAACTCATCCGAAAATCACCGTTTTTGTTTTTGTTTTCAAACCCTTGTACATGCAAGACAAAATAACACATAAAATATATTGCAAATATGTTTGTTATGTGTTATTTTGTCTTGCAAGTACAAAGGTTTGAAAACAAAAACAAAAACGATGATTTTTGGATGAGTTTTGACGGCGTGTTCGCATTTTTTGAGGTTCAAACGAAGTCGGAAAAATTCCCCGAGCACACCATTGGAAAGAGCACAAAAAAACGAGCCCGACGGTACTTTCATTTATTTTTGACCTGGTTCGTAACTTTTTTAAATGGCAGGTCAAAACTTAAATTGAACCTTTTTTATTATAACTAAACGGACCAGTTCAAATGTTTGTTATGTGTTATTTTGTCTTGCAGGTACAAGGGTTTGAAAACAAAGCAAAAACGGTGATTTTCGGATGAGTTTCGACAACGTTTTCGTGTTTAACGAGGTTCAGGCGAAGTCGAAAAAAATCCCCGAGCACACCATTGGAGAGAGCACGATCTGCAAATATGTTTGTTATGTGTTATTTTGTCTTGCAGGTACAAGAGTTTGAAAACTAGAAGGGGGGTTGAATAGTTTTTACCGTTTTAAAGTTTTATTTGCTTTGTTACTATATGTTAATTTCAAAGGAAACAATCACAAATAAATAATCACACAATGTAAAAAAAGATAAAGAGAGGAAAGATCAAACCACACGACACTGTTGTTTATAGTGGTTCGGCTACAAGGACTCTCTTCCTTGCCCTACTCCACTCCCCGAGTTTCCTACTCGAGAGTTTATCTTTCACTAAGAAACAAACTCCTTTTCTAGGCGGAGAAAACCTTTACACGTCGCTTACTTCCTTTTCCGGTACTAAGCTAAACACCGGGTTCTTTCACAAGGTAGAACCAACCTGACGTCGCCTATTTACTTTACCGACACTAAGCTAGATGTCGAGTTCTTTACACGGGTACAACTACTCCCAACATTCTTTGTGCTTTAAGGACTAAAGCACTAACCACACTCACTGATTACAAATGAAAGATATGATGTGTGAGACTAACTACAATATCACACAGTAATGCAACTAAAGGATTACGGTTCTGTAGATCCTTGAATGCTTGATCTCTTTTCTACAAAATGAAAGATCAAAGTGAAATGCAACTATGAATGATGTTAGTAAGATATGTACTGAATGAATATGTGTGTTAAAGCTATATGAGTGATGAGAGAGCCAAATGATCAGCTTCCTATTTATAGGCAAGCTGATCTTCAGCTCACGGATCCCACGGATCCCTCACAAGGGATCCGTCCTTTATGGGATTTGGATCCGTGGGACGTGACAGCTAAGGTTTAGTTGTCTCTTACCATATCTTAGTTGTATCTTACCAAATCATCCAAGATCTTCAAAAGTCAACTATGTATCTTGCAAATCTAACCAAGATATATCAAAGATATTGTATGTGATGCATGCAATGATGTCATGGAATGGTTTTAGAATTAAAGTTTCCTTTTAAGGAAACAAGATACTAAACTTGTAATTCTTAGTTAATATGTGAAGTGTAAAATGTGTACTTAAGAGACTTAAGCTAGTATTTATTATTTGCTAAAAGATATTCCTTTTATTTGTCATTAACAAAACTAATGAAAGATCAAAGAATATAAATAACGTTTTTGAGACGCTATTTGTATTAACAATCTCCCCCTTTTTGTTGATGACAAAACATAAGGTATATTTTTGAGCAAGAGAATAAATATAGCATGAGTTCTTAAAAATATATATTAAGTTTGTTTATTAAAGAAAAGTTTTGTAAAAATGTATGTACTGTGATGAATCACAGTTGATGCAAACTTAGTTCCTTTCTCCCCCTTTTTGTCGAAACAAAAAGAGTAGCGTAGCGGAATGCGATTTTGAGAACTTTAAAGCTCCCCCTTGTTTTATACTCCCCCTAGATGGAGTAATCAAGGAAATAATGCATGAATCTACAAAACAAACGATTAGTATATGAAATGCTTATGAGATGCTCCCCCTTGATGTATACTCCTCACTTCTCGAGTACCAACGTATACTATGAAGGGTATGATATGCTGCAAATGAAGTGTTAGTAATGAATGACTTCAATGAAGAAGTAGAATGCTTGTGAAGTATTCTCCTAAACAAGCCTTTCAATAAGTTTTGACTTTTAAAAGTCAAATTAAGTGTCTGATCATTATATGTACCTAGGGTAATCATAAGCAAGGTATAATATATGCTATATAAGAATGTTAGTTCACAATGATAATGATAATATGCAATATGTTGATCACTCATAAGCATAAAAACATCACATTCATTAATTGAAAATTATGTGACAAAAGTCACAAATATGATATGATGTTACATTACAAAATAAATCCTAAATAAAGACAACTACAACATCATCCTAGAAGGTTCCTAACAACACTTTTATTGAGGCGGATGAGAGATTGCATTGAGACGCTCGAGAACATGGTTCAAGATGAACCTCATCTCATTTTGAAGCTCATGGACCAAAATGTTGGTCCTTTGGGCCAAGTGAGATGTTCTCTCACAATGTGCGCAATCATGACTTGAAAAACCAGGAGGAAGACTAGGCTCCAAGTTTTGTGGTGGTGGTGGTTGTTGGTTGTTGTTGTTGGGTGATGGTTGTTGTGGTGTTTGGAGGGAGTTCATAAGAATGTTTTGAATGTCCATTGCTTCATGAAGGCGATGGTCAACCATACCCGAGAGAGTGTAGAGACGGTTGAGCTCTTCACTAATCTCTTCTTGGGTTTGAGGCATATTCATCCACATTGCCTCGTCAATGGCAACTAGAGTGGATGTGGGTGATAGAGGTTGTTGTTGAGGTTGGGATGATTGTGCATCATGGTATAAAGGGCCATGGATATCCGGGTAAACCGGGTGAAAAAGCATGGGTTGTTGACCTTCAAAGGTCATGGGTGGAAGATTGGGTAATTTTGGTGAAAGTTCTTCTAAGTCATCAAGATGTGGTGATGTAGGAGGAGTCCTAAATAATTCCAAGGGTTGGAGTTTGGGTGATTTTGGTGGTGATGGTGATCTAACAGGCTGTGATGAAGCCGGTGGTGGAGTAGAGGCTATTGGAGTAATGGTTGGTGGTGGTGTTTGTATAACAACATTTGATGGTGTTGGGGTGGAGAGTGTAAGGAAATTTTCACTAGCAATGGGTGATGATATATTGAGAGGAGAATTTTTCTCAGATGAGGAGTTTGCTAAGTTGATAAAACAACAGGGTTTAACACTAATGCGGGCTGTTCTTCTTGAAGGTCTAGATGTGGAAGAGTTGTTTGACTTAGTCATGGTGAAGTATGATAGCTAAGATGTACAGGAGAGGAAATGGTTGTTGTGTGAAGGGATGATCCTAAAGTGCTAATTTATAGACAGAAGGTTTGTGAGTCTGTGTGTTTGGATTTGATGTGAATCCAATAGAGAATGTTGGTTACTAATGATTTGGAACAAAAATTTGTGCAGGTCATATCAAGGAAGTTAATCCATTGAGCTTTGGTTGAGTAATATGTTGTGGATTTGTAGTTAATACAAGAAGATAGTGGAAAGTCTGATGATTTGATATTTCCACGGATTTGACGGATCCCTAAAAAGGGTTCCTTCTTTGTATCTGTTTGGTAACTCACACCTAAAATTTAAATATTTAAATTTTGGTGGGAATTTTTGTTCCTAAGTTTCTAAGAATTCCTAAATGATTCTAAGAGGAATTGTGATCAGTGAATGAATCCTAAGTGATACTAAACATTAAAGATTTAAGAATCGGGATAAGTCGAAAAAGTTTTATAATTTTACTGGGAAACATGCGGATCCAAGTGGTTGCAAATGCGGAACCATGTTTAGCGATCCGCCAAATCCGCAGGATGGCGGATGGCGGATCCAACGATAAGCCTTGGCGGAACCCTGTTTTGGGATCCGCCGGATCCGTATGCCTAAAACTTAAAAACTAAACAGAACATATGTCATATTTTTCGTTTTTCGACGAAAACCCGAAAATTCACCTAGACCTTATTTAGCATCTAATATGTATAGCAAAACAACTAAATATGATAACATTAACACATGATTGCACATAGTTTAATCCGTACTTAGAAACTTACCGTTTTAGGTGTTATGCCAAACACTGGCTATAACCCGGAAAATTAATAACCATGATGGTTATCCACCTGCAAGTGTTAGTTATTACACATACATAACAAGTATTATCAGATAAATTCTAGACACATAGAAGTTTAACAACACAATATCCAACATTGTTTAAAACCAAACACTCCATCAACTCAGCTTCTTCTTCAACTTCTTCATCCCCTTGTGTAATTTCATCATCCAACGACCCAGATTCTTCACCATTCCTTTGATGTTTCGATATTCAGCGGATTCATGTTGAATTGGAGGAAGATGGCTCAAGTACTCGGGTGGAGGAATCCTAGAATTTGGCATACCATCATCTTCACTCATTGAAGATGATGAGGATGATGTTGGTACACGAGGACGTTTTCCCTTATCAACACTAACCCTAAAGTCGCTCAAAGGAACGAAGGTATGTTCAATTTCGTTGTAATCCGGAACAAAGCCTAAATGGTTTGGACGAGCGGGTGCAAAGGCTCTATAAAGTCGGGTTAAGAGCATACCATAAGGCATTGCAATCTTGCTTTGAACCGGAATGTCACACATTCTTTTGGCAACATAATAAGCAAGATTGAAGGGTTGATGAGTAGAGATGTTGTACATCATGTGGCATAAACAAGCATTGATATGATCACGGTTTCCTATGGTGCACATCACATTAGCCCTTAATACATCCTCCATCTTCTTGAACTCGGGTTTGAGTTCATTAAGCTCCATTGCAAATGGATCTCTAGCAACTTCACGACCACGAAACATTCTTGTGGGGTTGTTCTTAGGAATGAAGAGATGTTCCCTAATCACTTCTTTTGATTCGAGAGGAGTGGCATATGGTGCCGTCCTATCGAGATTGGAGTCTAAGATTGTTAAGGACCATTTATCCGAGTAAATACATGTCCCTTGGCTTGGAATTCCTAAGACCTCACCAAATTGATCAAGAGGGATGTTGACAAGATTTCCATTTAGAGTAAAATGAAGACTTAAGTAACCTTCATCACTCGAACTAAGACCTACACTAGCATAGAACTCAAGTATGAACCTAGGAATGATTGGTTCATCTATGTCTAAAAGAGAATCAAATCGAATTGCGGCTAATTGTTCCCTAAGTTGAGTTCCTTCATAGAATGATGAATCTACGGCTCTACCCTCATGGACATACTTTTTCTCTAAGGCTTTGAAAATTTCGATTTGGGCATTGGTTAGACCTTTGGTTTTGTGGACTTTAGGTAAGTAGTTAACGGTTTTCTTGTGATCGTAGTTGGTTGCGGGAGGCATGATTTTCCTAAGTACAAAAGTTACATAGTTTTAGTTAAAATGATCAAATGAAGTGTAAAATTCCTAGTGTGTGCCTACATGGGGACAATGTGGAGGTGCGGTTATCTCGACTCCTTTTGATGCAAGAAAAATTAGTTTATGCAAATTTTGTTTATAAACGAGAGATAACCCAAACGCTCCTATTTCAATGTAGCTACGGTTGAATGTACCCGAAAATACATATTAGTTATGTATTCCCTTTAGCATTCAAGAGACATTATGCAAGTGAAGTCTAAAAGATAACGTTTTTGCATTTGTATGAACAATGTAAGAAAAAATCATTTTACCTAGTCGTTAGAAGATTTTAGTGAAAAATTTTCATGGGGTTTTTGTTAAATTAAGACAATGTGCTATGAGATGCAATTCCTAACTAAGAAAAACATGTTTTTAAGTATAATGCAATAAATATGCTTCATGATTTTTCAAGAATTATGCATATACCACAAGTTTTGGTTTTGTGCATGAAATGGAAATCCTAGACGCAGATCAGGAGTATAAATATGATAAGAATACTTACAGTGATGTTAGAAGCACAGATTTGTGGAAGAAAATGGTCTAAAATGTGATGGAGATTAAGTGTGTGTCGAATGTAATAAGGTGATATGTTTTGGAGTGAGGAATGAATAGTAGTTGTTCTTGTTTATTAAATAATAAACTGCACATAGCATGCGACGGATCCGGCGGATCCCAAACAAAGGATCCGTCTTTGTTGTCGATTGGATCCGCGGATCAGAACACATGTTTTGGTTTGGTGTCGTGTGTGGCTAAACTAATGTTTACACTAATGTTTCTCCTAATCACTAAGTTCCATTAATCCTAATCCAAGTCTAAGATAATTGAAAGGTTCTCGTTTAAGTGGTTTAGTGAGAATATCGGCAATGTTGTCCTCTGAGGAAACTTTCTCAATTGAGATTATTCCCTTCTGTACATTGTCGCGAAGGAAGTGATGGCGTATTTCAATATGTTTGGTTCTAGCGTGTTGGACTGGATTTTTGCTTAGATCGATAGCACCTTTGTTGTCGCAAAGAATGGGAATGTTGTTGAGTTCAATTCCATAGTCGACGAGAGCTTGTTTCATCCACAGTGCTTGTTGACACGCCTTTCCTGCAGACACATACTCTGCCTCTGTTGTTGAGATTGCGTGGGCAGTTTGTTTCTTAGCGAACCATGATGTTAGACAATATCCTACAAAAGTACAAATACCGCTAGTACTTTTCCTATCAACATAATCACCTGCGTGATCTGAGTCAGTATACACTATGGTTTCTACACCCGTTCCTTTGGGATACCATAATCCTAAGTGTGTAGTACCTTTGATGTACCTAAATATTCTTTTAACGGCTTCAAGATGGGACGTTTTTGGATCTTCTTGAAAACGTGCACATAGACAAACACTAAACATAATGTCAGGCCTACTAGCCGTAAGATAGAGTAAACTACCAATCATTCCTCTATATTTAGTGCTATCTACGGATTCATTTTCTTCATCCTTAGTAAGTTTGGTTTCGGAGGACATGGGTGTTCTCATGGGTTTTGAGTCTTCAAGACCGAACTTCTTAAGCATATCTTTGATATACTTTGATTGGTTGAAGAATATCCCATCTTCTAATTGTTTAATTTGGAGACCTAAGAAAAAGTTTAGTTCCCCCATCATACTCATTTCAAACTCGTCATGCATGATTTTTGAGAAATCGTCGCATAACTCTTGACAAGTTGAACCGAATATAATGTCATCCACATATATTTGGACTATGATAATATGTGATCCCTTTTTCTTGGTGAAGAGAGTATTGTCTACTAGGCCCATGGTATACTTATGGTCAACTAGGAAAGTCTTAAGTCGATCATACCAAGCCTTTGGTGCTTGCTTAAGTCCGTATAAAGCTTTCTTAAGTTTGAAAACATAATTTGGTTTTTCAAAGTCGGCAAAGCCGGGAGGTTGTGCAACATATACTTCTTCATTTATAAGACCATTTAAGAAAGCACTTTTGACATCCATTTGAAATAACTTAAAATCATGTGCACATGCATATGCAAGTAATATTCTAATAGACTCAAGTCTAGCTACGGGTGCAAAGGTTTCATCGTAATCTATACCTTCTTGTTGATTGTAACCTTGAGCTACTAGCCTAGCTTTATTTCTAGATATAATACCCTTTTCATCCATTTTATTTCTAAAGACCCATTTGGTGCCTATTATGGTTTGGTTTTTAGGTGGAGGTACCAATGTCCAAACATCATTTCTAATAAATTGATTAAGTTCTTCTTGCATAGCAATTACTCAAGATTCATCTTTTATTGCCTCGTCTATATTTTTAGGTTCA
This sequence comes from Artemisia tridentata subsp. tridentata, assembly GCA_021014915.2. Taxonomy (NCBI): domain Eukaryota; kingdom Viridiplantae; phylum Streptophyta; class Magnoliopsida; order Asterales; family Asteraceae; genus Artemisia; species Artemisia tridentata. Next base: position 56,434,557 of record CP139504.1, read on the forward strand.
ATGGTTGAAATAAAACAAAAATAATTACTTTCATTTTGAGCTTTGGATCTTAATGTTCTTTCATTAAGTTTTCCTATGACGTTTTCTAATGGATGACTTTTAGTTTCTTTAATATTGACTATTTCTCCTTTTACGGGTTCATTGTCATTTTCAATGTTTTCTATATCATTAACCATTTGACTTTCAACTAATTCATCATCTACCAAAGGTGATGTCTTAGAGGGAGGTGGACTTTCGTTGAATGTTACGTTCAACGATTCCTCAACTCTTGATGTTTCCTTGTTTAATACAATGTATGCTTTACTGTTTTGTGAATACCCAAGAAATACACCTTCATACGACTTTGGGTCGAACTTAATGAGATAATCTTTTGTGTTTAAAATGAAGCACTTGCTTCCAAAAACTCTAAAATATCATAATGTAGGCTTTTTGCCTCGATAAATTTCATAAGGAGTTTTATTTAAAAATTGTCTAATTAAAACTCTATTTAGGATATAGGTAGAAGTATCTACAGCGTGACACCAAAACTTTTGTGGTATGTTTTGTTCATTTAACATAGTTCTACTCATTTCTTGAATTGTTCTATTTTTACGTTCTACTACACCATTAGATTGAGGTGTACGAGGAGCCGAGAAATTATGAGTTATTCCATTATTATCACAAAAATTTCCAAATTGAATTTCATTGTCAAATTCTCGACCATGGTCAGTTCTAATGGATACTATATTATTTCCTATTTGATTTTTAATTTTCTTGCTTAGAATTTCAAATTTGTCGAATGCCTCATTTTTAGTTTTCAAAAACTTTGTCCATGTATATCTAGAGTAATCATCTACTATAACTAAAGTGTAAAAATTTCCTCCATAACTTTGTATAGCCGACGGGCCAAACAAATCCATATGTAATAATTCTAGGCACCTAGATGTAGATACCATGTTTTTAGCCTTATGGCTCTTATGTACTTGTTTCCCAATTTTGCAAGCATCACAAAAGTGTTGGTCATATTTCAACTTGGGTAGGTTCCTAACGAGTTCTTTGGATGACAAAGATTGAATAAGCCTCATATTAGCATGACCTAAGCGTCGATGCCATAGAGTTGAGTTTTCGTCCAAGGAGGTAAGACATAACTTATCTTTAGGTGTTTTATCTAATTTCATAACATAGACATTATTCTTTAAAACACCTTTTCCTACGGTTATGCCATCTTTAAGTATTTTACTTCCATTTTCACTGAAAATGACGTTATACTTTTTGCGGCATAATTGACTTATACTAAGTAAATTAAAACCTAAATTATCTACATGAGCAACATCATCAATAGATAGAGAGTCATGAGAGATTGTACCTTTTCCGATGATTTTACTTTTAAGCTTGCTACCGAATGTGACATTACCTCCGTCATACACTTGGTAGGTTGAGAAAAGATTTTTGTTTCCCGTCATGTGTCTTGAGCACCCACTATCTTTGATCCACTCATCAGGTTCAAGATCAACTTTCAAGCATACCTAAGTTCATAAAAGACTCAAGCATTTGGTCCCCAATATCTCATGGGTCCGTTTGGGTTAAACATGACATTATCATGGTTTATGTATGTAAATGGTGGACAATTGTTCCATGACATATAACTAGGACCATGAAAGTTTCTAGGTATGTTTTGGTTCCAATTATTTTGGTAAGTATGTTGTGGATTAACTATACTCTTTGGAAAGGGGTGTTTGGGAAAACTCATTTGAGGTCTCTGTTGATCCGTTTTAATTCTATATTCATTTCTAGCTTGTCCTCTTCCTAAAGATACTGCTGGTTTATGTTTATTATTATTTATACTACTGTTAGGTTTCTTAGTAACTTTAACAAACTCGGAACGGTCGACTTTGTGAACCTTCTGTTCAACTTCTGTACTCGCGGATCCTTTGGATACACTTGGCGGATCCAAATTTTTGGATCCGTCGGATCCGTGAGTGTCCAACTTGGTTGAATCAGTTTTATTCACAGTCTGTTCCTTATAATCACTTAAGGTTCCTAGTTTCATAAAGCCTAGTCCTGTTTTATCATGAGGTAGCTTTTGCATTTTTATTATTTCATCTGCACAACTTATGTTTTTATCAAACCTTTTAAACTTTGAATTTTGTTTGATTAAATCTTCCTGTGTGGTTCTTAAGGTTTCTAATTCAAGTTTTAGTTCTTGACAAGACACACACGTTTCTTTACTATCTTTACCTTTTTCAATTCGTATTGCTTTTTCTTTAAGCCAAAATACTTCATTTTCTAAAAGTGTTGTCTTTGTTTTCAAAAACTTGTTTTTGTTTATGATTTTTAAAGTAACGTCACACAGTTTGTTATATTCTACTTCTAAGGTTTCATCATCTATAGAGGAGTATGAATCAGAATGTACCTCTTCTGTGTCATTAGCCATAAGTGCCATTTCGTTGTTTTTAGGCTCATCATCATCATCTCCTTCACTATCGCTCCAAGCTCCACTAACGAAGGCTCTTTGAGACTTGGTCTTTGGAGGCTTTGGACATTCTCCTATTAAGTGACTGGAGTCACCACACCTATAGCATTTCCTATCAACCTTACCTTTCTTATCATCACGATCTTTCCGAGAGGATTTCTTTTCATCACGAGGTGGTTTTACAAACTTTCCTCGTCTCCTGAAGAATTTCTTGAAATCCCTCACGGCCATGGCATACTCTTCATCATCACTGTTTGAACAAGACTCATCATCATCACTTGACTCGACTTTGGCTTTCAAGGCAATAGACTTAATCTTCTCCTTTTTGCCTTTGACAATTTCCGAATCTTTTTCCATAATCATTTCGTGAACTTTAAGGTTTCCTATGAGCTCATCCAGTGTCATGCTTGAGAGATCTTTAGATTCTTCAATAGCTGTCACCTTTGCTCTCCATTTCGAATGGAGTGCTCTTAGAAATTTCCTGACAAAATTCTTACTAGAAAAAGATTCATCAAGTGCTTTAAGTGATGTAATAATAGTATTGAACTTAGCAAACGCACTATCAATGGTCTCATCTTCAGAGATAACAAATAGTTCGTATTGTTGGACAAGAAGATCAATTTTGTTATCTTTTACTTGTGAGTTCCCTTGATGTGTGATAATAAGAGATTGCCAAATATCCTTAGCCGTTTTACACATAAAGACTCTTTCATATTCTTTCTTAGGTAAGGCATTATAAAGCATTATTTTGGCTTCATTATTTTTGGCAATTAGTTTCTTTTGCTCATCACTGTAACGAGTAAGAGAAGCTCCTTCATCCCGACCACCCGAAATATTATTACTAATAGGTTTGTAATCACCATCAACTATAATATACCATAGATCTATGTCCTTTGACTTTACATAAGTCTCAAAGCGATTTTTCCAATAAATAAAACAATTTGGTTCAAATAGAGGTGGTCTCTGCATAGATTGCCCTTCTTTAAAGTTTTCAAAATCCATGGATCATTTTAAGTTTTAAAATACAATATATTTTAAAGATCTTAAGTAACGTAGCTCTTGATGCCAATTGTGGAAAACTAGAAGGGGGGTTGAATAGTTTTTACCGTTTTAAAGTTTTATTTGCTTTGTTACTATATGTTAATTTCAAAGGAAACAATCACAAATAAATAATCACACAATGTAAAAAAAAGATAAAGAGAGGAAAGATCAAACCACACGACACTGTTGTTTATAGTGGTTCGGCTACAAGGACTCTCTTCCTTGCCATACTCCACTCCTCGAGTTTCCTACTCGAGAGTTTATCTTTCACTAAGAAACAAACTCCTTTTCTAGGCGGAGAAAACCTTTACACGTCGCTTACTTCCTTTTCCGGTACTAAGCTAAACACCGGGTTCTTTCACAAGGTAGAACCAACCTGACGTCGCCTATTTACTTTACCGACACTAAGCTAGATGTCGAGTTCTTTACACGGGTACAACTACTCCCAACACTCTTTGTGCTTTAAGGACTAAAGCACTAACCACACTCACTGATTACAAATGAAAGATATGATGTGTGAGACTAACTACAATATCACACAGTAATGCAACTAAAGGATTACGGTTATGTAGATCCTTGAATGCTTGATCTCTTTTCTACAAAATGAAAGATCAAAGTGAAATGCAACTATGAATGATGTTAGTAAGATATGTACTGAATGAATATGTGTGTTAAAGCTATATGAGTGATGAGAGAGCCAAATGATCAGCTTCCTATTTATAGGCAAGCTGATCTTCAGCTCACGGATCTCACGGATCCCTCACAAGGGATCCGTCCTTTATGGGATTTGGATCCGTGGGACGTGACAGCTAAGGTTTAGTTTTCTCTTACCATATCTTAGTTGTATCTTACCAAATCATCCAAGATCTTCAAAAGTCAACTATGTATCTTGCAAATCTAACCAAGATATATTAAAGATATTGTATGTGATGCATGCAATGATGTCATGGAATGGTTTTAGAATTAAAGTTTCCTTTTAAGGAAAGAAGTTACTAAACTTGTAATTCTTAGTTAATATGTGAAGTGTAAAATGTGTACTTAAGAGACTTAAGCTAGTATTTATTATTTGCTAAAAGATATTCCTTTTATTTGTCATTAACAAAACTAATGAAAGATCAAAGAATATAAATAACGTTTTTGAGACGCTATTTGTATTAACACAAGAGTTTGAAAACAAAGCAAAAATGGTGATTTTCGGATGAGTTTCGACGACGTTTTACGAGGTTCAGACTAAGTCAAAAAAATTCCCCGAGCACACCATTGGAAAGATCACGAAAAAACAAGTCCAACGGTACTTTCATTTATTTTTGAACCGGTCCGAAACTCGCTTAAATGACAGGTCAAATTAACTACTAGATGGACTGGGCATTAAAAGGGGTTAAGTAAAAAAAAGGGAGTATTATAACTGAGGTGTTTGCTAGCTCAGTTGGCAAACACGCTCATCCCCCACACGCGCGACCCAGGTTCGACTCCGGCTTGTGGCAAGTGGGGTTTATTAATACGTTGCCACGTGGCGCCACCTGAGTGGTCCATGTGGCAACCCGACCAGACCCGGTTACCGACCCGACCTGACCCTCTGACCCGACCCGGTTGGCCGACACGTGGCATTGCCGACACGTGGCAGCTGACAGTTTCAATAAGGACTAACACTACAATTTGGGCCTAACCACAAGGACGATTTATGTAAATAACTCTAACTGACAATAAGGACTAACGTTGCAATTTGGTCCTAACCACAAGGACGATTTATGTAAATAACTCTAACCAAATGTTAAATTATGCATATAATAGTAGGATTAGTAACTTGTTCGCATTGTTTTGAAAAATTAAAATATACATACACAACATTGTAAAAAGTGAAAAGTTCGTTACATTTTGAAACAATTATCCCTTTCTTTTTTTTGTGGAATAAGTGGATTGTGGGTCCCTCTCTTTTATTTCATCTGAATGGGGAGTACATGGTTTTCTTTGCCTTTGTGTTATAAGAGCAGGAGGTGCAATGACATGGGTAAATTACTCATTCGGGCCTCACGGGGTGCCACGTCACCATGACATACCTCCCTTTACAACCCCCTCCCCAATAACATACCACAGCTTAGGTCTCATTTGGGTCCCACATACATACTTATTCACACACACAACTATTATATATATATATATATATATATATATATATATATATATATATATATATATATATATATATATATATATATATATATATATATATATATATATATATATATATATATATATATAAACGAAATTCGTACAACTTTGCCTTCGTCGTGCAGACGAGTAAGTTGAAGATGGCGAGCCATGGCATGGGAGGGGGGGGGGTGCAATGAAGATGCATGAAGAGGTGCCATGTAGGCTAAAAACGAGCCACAGCGAGATTGCACCTCCTGCTCTAAGACTATTTAACAAGAAAGAAACATTAAAATATTGATTGGGCCCACTTGATTTAGCACAAAAAGAATTTAAGATGAAAAAGAAAGACCTCTACTATACAAATCCCCTAGTAGCCTAAGCCTACAAACCCCCCCTAATGTCTGTACTTTTTGTTTTATTATATTTTGTACTTTTTTTTTTCTTTTTTTTGTCTAAATATGTAACAAGTTCTTATTTTTCAAAGGTTTTTTTTTTTTTTTTTTTTTTTTTTTTTTTTTTTTTTGGGTCCAAAAATGTCAGTCCAGTGAAGTCATTTATCTTTTTTTTTTTTTTTTTTTTTTTTTTTTTTTTTTTAGTCACGGAAAATGTTTAGTTACTGTTTTGAAAGTCCTTTTGATTCTTTTTTTTTGTTATTATTATAAACATCACTTGATTCACAAATGCATTGCACAACAAGCAGTTTCACAAAAAGCAGTTTCACAATAAGCAGTTTCACATAAGGAGTTTCACATGAGCAGCAGTTACACATAAGCAGTTTTTTCACATAAGCAGTTTCAAACAAGCAGTTTCACATAAGCAGTCTGACAGAAGCAGTTTCAAACATAAGCAGTTCTACGATGAATACATCACCATTTTACACGAACGAGGTATAATTTTACGCTATTACTTTCAAAAATAAAATGAGTTTCAAACATAAGCAGTTCAAAAGATGGCTTAGATTATTTTTTTTACACATATGACTGCAAATTTGAAGGTTGCAAAATTTTTGCCGTCCATTCGGTTATGCCACGCCAATCGACAAGTTTTTGTTTTTTTTAAATCATCATCGCCATCAAACTACTTAGATCATAAACTGCTTATAAACTGCTTAAAGCTTCAAAAATATCAAAAACTGCTTAAAGTTTCACATAAGCAGCAGTTAAACATAAGCACTTTCACATAAGCACTTTCATATAAGCAGTTTCACATAAAAGAAACCACCATCATCGCCATCAACATAAACATCAACCAACATAAACATCAACCATCAGAACCAAGAACCAACATAAACATCAATCAGAACCAACAGAACCAACATAAACATGAACCAACATAAACATCAACCATCAGAACCAAGAACCAACATAAACATCAATGTGAAATTGCTTATGTGAAACCACCAACATATAGGGGGTTAGAATAACTCGACCACTTTTTTTGATCTAACAACCATCAGAACCAAGCATCATCGGTTTTAGATCTAAAATGGGTCGAGTTTTAGATCTAAAAAGTACCAAGAACCACCAACATAAAGATCTAAAAAGTACCAAGAACCACCAACTGAAAGATCTAAAAAGATCTAAAAAGTAACAAGAACCACCAAAGCATCATCAGTTTAGATCTAAAAAGTACCAAGAACCAACTGAAAGATCTAAAAAGAGTGATAGAGGAGAGAGTATTGAAAGGGGTGATTGAGTGAGAGAAAAGAGAGTCATAGAAGATAATAAGAGGGGATAGGATGGGGTGGGGTGGGGTGGGTTAGGTTAACTAAGTGGGTGTGTGAGTGGTATTATACGCGGTTTTAACTTCTTCTTTTTTTTTTCTCTCTAAGACAATGTAAAAAAAAAAAAAAAAAAAAAAAAAAAAAAATTGTTAAAAAATTTGTTCAAAAAAAAGTTGTTAAAAATAATAAAAGTTGTAAAAATAAAAAAAGTTGTTAAAAATAAAAAAAGTTGTAAACGTTTTTTAACTTTTATTTTATTTTTTATTTTTTTTTCCTTTCTAAGACAATGTATTAAAAAAATTGTTAAAAAAAATTTGTTTAAAAAAAAAGTTGTTAAAAATAATAAAAGTTGTAAAAATAAAAAAAGTTGTTAAAAAATAATAAAAGTTGTAAACGTTTTAATGTATTTTCAGGTGTTAAGTTCTCCCGAGCAACTAACTGATTGGTTGCAAAATATAGCTCGAGGGATCGGTTTTGTTATTGTTAAGAAAAGAACCAAATCAGAGAAGGGGTATTTGTACGGAATCATTTATGGGTGTTCAAAGGGTGGGGTGTATGAACGTGAAGGTTTGCAAGATGAAATTAAACGGTAAACCAGTACCTCTAAAACCGATTGTCCATTAAGATTAGTGGCGAAATATTCTAAAACACAAGATTTTTGGAGGTTGAGGGTGAAGTGTGATAGTCATAATCATGATTTTGCAGATTCGTTGCATGGTTTCCCATATGCAATGCGATTAAAGGATGATGAGTTCAGTTAGGTGCAACAACTGACAGAGTATCACGTAGCACCACGTCATATACTTTCGTCAATAAAGGAGCGTAATCCGGATAACGTGTTTGGCATTAAAACTATATATAACGCACAAAGGAAGATCCATGGAGCCCTAATAGGTCATAGAACTTCAATCCAAGTCTTTTACTCATATTTGATGCATTCAGGGTATACATATTACGAGAGGGTAAATGAGCATAATTAGCTTGATGAACTATTCTTTGTTCACCCCACTTGATATGCTCTATGGTGTACATTCCCTGAGATCATGCTAATGGACTCAACATACAATACCACGTTGTTTACAATACCACGTTGTTTAAATTAACAATACATTACTGATTTATGTTGTAAATAACTGTTTGTATTATTTAAATTAATTCTTTGGCCAGGTGGAACAAAATAATCCTTTCTTGTGTCGCTGTCGGAGAGGATTGATTATAGAAAGGACATCCCGTAGAGGCACTAGTTATTGTCAACCGTATTATACATGTCCTTTTTCAGTGGTAAATAATCATACGTTTGTTTAGTTATGTAAATTATTTGTTTGTTAAGAATACATTTCTTATAATTTTTTTAACATGTAACAACCAGGAACAGATGACTTTGGGTGTGGGTACTTTATGTGGAAGAATGCTTTTCAAAACAAGTACTTTAGTCAAGCCTCTTCTTCAACACAGTGCTCAAACTGCATAGCTAAAGATAATAAAATTGACAAGCAAGATAATAAGATTGACAAGCTTGAAACAAGAAACAAGATGTTAGTGTCTCAAAATAAGATGTTGATGACAAGAATAAAAACGCTCGAGGCATCACTGGAATTGGCAAGCAATCCTGAGGATCACGCATGTCAGTCGGGTGCAATGCTCCATGAGCTTTTAGATGACATAAATAATCTTCACATGTAGTAGGTGTTGTTGTTTTTAAATAATGTGTTAATGTTCTTGTTTAATTGAATAATAGCAGTTGTTTTTATAGTTGTTTAATGTTTTAATGTTAACGTTAACGTATTATTGTTGTTGTTTAATTAAATAGAAACACATTCCACGAATACAAATAATATAACAAATAAACACTAAAATAAACATTACACAAAATAAAATAAAACAAATATATACTTTAAAAAAAAAAAAAAAAAAAAAAAAAAAAAAAAAAGGACAACTAAATGACAAAAGTAAATAAGTGCGCTTTATTGTTTTAAGGGGAGTTTAGGATAGACCACGAAAAAAAAAAAAGGATTGTGTTATACAAGCCCCCTCTAGCATGTCCCATCAGGGTGGGTTTTGTACTTTTATTCTTTTTGTCCTCTTTAACTGACAGTGTCTTACAGTTTTTTGTCAGTTTCTGCTCCGTATTTCTGACAGTTTTTAGCGTTTGACTTATTAAACTTTATATTTTCTGTTCCGTACTTTCAGGTTTATAGTTTTTTGATATAAACAAAATTATAAAAATAAAAAAAAATAAAAAAAAGAGGGGGGGCTTGGATAGTGATTTTTGGGGGGCTTGTATATCTTGTCCCAAAAAAAAAAAAAAAAAAAAAAAAAAAAAAAAAAAAAAAAAAAAGGACAACTTCCACTAGGATAGACCAAAAAGAAAGGCTTTTATTATAGTAAAACAAAAAAGTAACCCATCCAAACGGCATTAAAAAGTTAAACCTTTTCCTGGGTATGTGTGCGAGTGGAGGATAAAGATTCCTTTTCCTCATTTTCAAAATTCAAATTTATATCCGTTAGAGACGCTCTCATCTCATATTCCTGTCGTTTACTATTATTGTTTTTCTCAAACTCACAATAACAAAACAATGGGAAGATTTCCAGCCAAAATCGACTACGAAAACATCCGAGACGCTCGCATCTCCGAAAACCAGGTCCTTTTTCTTCACCCAACACTATATAAAATATATTTTTTTCCCTAAATGATACTGAAGTTATTTGAAATTGCAGGCTCGATTGGCTTCGTTAGGGTTACACAAGACGATATCTGAGCTTCGGTCGATTACGACTCCTGTCAAAACACCACCAAAGAGGAAATGGGTTAAAGTTGATTGGAGTAGTGTGCCTTTGCGTCGATCGAATAGGTTGAAGCAAATAGAGCCTAAGCCTGTGGGTGAATCCATTACGGCACGTAGATCTCTTCGGTATTTTGCTGATTCGCCTGCTAAGTCCGCAAATGGTAAATAAATAGATCCGTAAATTTACTTTTATATTGTACAGTTTGTAAACCCCAAAAAGCTTAGAGGGTGTTTGTGATTGCTTAAGTTCAATGCATAAAAGTAGTTTTTGAATGTTTGGATGAAACTTATTTGCTTGTAGAGGGATTAAACATTTTAAATAAATAGATAAGCAAATACGTTGTCGGTTTTGACTATTTAATGAAAACAAATACTTTTGGATGAAATAAGATGTTTTTATCTTGCTGGTTGAGTTTGCTTATCTCAAACTGATTATTCTTTTTTGGATTCGAAAATACAAGTTTACCTCTTACTGTGAAATAGTAAGGCGTTTTCATAATTTAATAAGCTCTTTATTACTTCTGCTGATAAGCATAAAGATAAGTTGCTAACAGCAATCCCAAACACACCCTTGGCCAAAGGTGAATACTGTTGTTACCAAGTGAAACATTGCTAAGAATTTGGTTGTGGGCTTATCACCATTTTTTTCTTTTTTTTTTTAATTCGTGGTGTCGTGTTTCTTAGAGAGTTCAGTTTAGTTATTAACATGCTAATATAAATTTGGAACGTAGGTGATGATTCTGAAGAGAAAGAGACGAGGCCAGCCAATGCTCCTTTTGTAGATGAGAGACTATGCCGTTCTGCAGCCGTTCCAACAGAAAGACGATGCATGAGTAAGGGAAGGGGAAGCGTTTATGATCCGGTTTTCGGGATTTGTTGCCACTTCTGCAGGTCCCTCTCGATACTTTCACTTTCTTTTTACTTTTGCTACTTTTTCTTGTTCTGATATCAAATTAGGTTTATGTATCATGATAAAATTTGTTTATGTGTTTTTACATTTGTTCATTGCATGATTTTAACCATCTATTTAACATAACTTCTGGCACACAATTAACTGGCTTGTTGCATTTTAAAAATCTTAAGTGCCTGCTTTGTTTTTTGTTTTTGTTTTTGATTGTTTAAATTACCATCTGAAGCTATCAAACCATCGTGTCAATATTAATTTCTCGGTTGTTTGGTTAAAATTCGTAATTATTAATCCTAAAATATCAATTTACATGTTACGTTTGAATTGACACATAGTTAAGCGGGAACGTGTGACTATTGGACAAATATCTAAAATCTCCCCAACCAAAGACTAGATGAAAAAACAACTTATGGACAATGGATAAAAACATGAAATAAGATTAATACCTATCTATAAGGGAATGTTGCATATGGTTAACAAAAACTGAAAAGAAAATTCTACATTTACTTTTGGTCAAAGTCAGTTAAAGTAGCCGAACCTTCTTCTTATACAATGTGAAACACCTAATCTGTGTAAATTACCATCTGAGGCTATCAAACCATCGTGTCAATATTAATTTCTCGGTTGTTTGGTTAAAATTCGTAATTATTAATCCTAAAATATCAATTTACATGTTACGTTTGAATTGACACATAGTTAAGCGGGAACGTGTGACTATTGGACAAATATCTAAAATCTCCCCAACCAAAGACTAGATGAAAAAACAACTTATGGACAATGGATAAAAACATGAAATAAGATTAATACCTATCTATAAGGGAATGTTGCATATGGTTAACAAAAACTGAAAAGAAAATTCTACATTTACTTTTGGTCAAAGTCAGTTAAAGTAGCCGAACCTTCTTCTTATACAATGTGAAACACCTAATCTGTGTAGGCAAAAGAAACTGTGCGGTGAAGAAGATTGTAAAAGGTGCAATGACCTTGATGCTGATCAACCATGCCTAGGTTTGTGCAAATTCTACTGTTACTCTTCTAGTATGATTTCAGTTATTTATTATCTCACACTGTTCACTCACAGGTAAGACAGATTGCTCGGTGTGTCACTCATCCTATGGTGTTCTTTGTCGAGCTTGCCTCAAGGTCAGATATGGTGAAGGTGAGTCTAAAGAGCAAACATCTAGTTACAAACTGAACCATAAAATATAGAAAGCTAATTTTAAATCCATATTTACCTTTGGGATAATAACCTAAAAATGTATCTAACTTGTCACTTTTTCTAGTCGTGTGTAGCTATCTTTATTCTTTGCTATTATATGTAACAGACTTTTGAATTTGGTCTATCGTGTGTACCGTGTGACCTGCTTATCATCACATCTCCACTTGTTTACCATCTCTCTTTGACACCATCTTTAACACAATCACCTCCATCACATCCCACTTCCGCCACCACCGTCATTCCACCTCCGCTTCGCCATCTCACATCCGCCATCATCATGGTCATCAGTTTAGGATTTGAGAGTATTTTTTGTGATTGAGGTTTTTCCTAAAGGCTTCTGAATAATATTTAGACGTACATCTTCAATTTTTTGAAGTCTCTATTGGCTTAAAAAACGAGACTGCTTAATCAATCCCGTTAAACCAAAAACCCAACAGAATCTGTCTACAACTCTTATATTAAAGCCAAGCCATCTTTGTCTTTGAAGCTGGTGCTGACATCCTTAATTTTGCCTACATAGTGACCTTGGCATCTGGTCCTAGTGTCATTAAAAAGGTTTATTTTTTCAATGAATCACAAATTTGAATGTTCATAAATATACAGTTTTGTTCGTATCATGTGGTATTTTTATGATCACTATTAGCATGTGCCATTAATCATCAGTCTATAAGGTAATGATATATTAGTAGGGGTGGATGGAGGCTTAAAAAGGTACATGTAGAGGAAGGGTTGTGTTTGGGTTAAGAGACAAGAATGAGAAGAGATAAAAGTGAATTAAGTGTGTTTGGGGAAGTTAAAAACTGGTGCCACCTAGGCAACATCCGGTTTGCAGGTCACACGGTACACACGATAGACCAAATTCAAAAGTTGGTACATATAATAGCAAAAAATAAAGATAGCTACACTCAATTAGAAAAAGTGACAAAGTTAAATACATTTTTAGATGATTATCCCTTTACCTTTAGCCCACCTGTTCATTGGGTGTTTCTCCAATTAGACCGTGCAAAACTAGAGGTGTTCTGGAAAAACACACGTGACCCCTTAGGGTCACATATAAGGTTATGTATGGTGAGATTATGCAAAGGTGGACAACTAAGTTGGCGGGATTAGTAACAGGTAATTATTTGTGTTGGTTGAAACAGGTTGGGTCGGGTTGACCCGGACCACTTTCTTGCTAATTTTTTGAATACTTCTTTAAATAATCAGTGTGTCAATATGATTTTTAAGAAGTATGTATTTAAAATATTTAATATTTTGAATAAAATGATTTAGGAGGCGTTGGTTCCATGCCCGAGTGGTTAATGGGGACGGACTGTAAATTCGTTGGCAATATTTATGCATCAAGAGTAGACCTTGGGTGAATTTAGGAAGTTTGACCCGTGCGGTCCATTTGACTCGCTTTTGATTTAGCTGATATTAGTTTAGATGTAAACATAGCCCAAATTAGCCGATTCATAAAACAATGAAATTGTCACCTCTAAATTTGTAAAGGTTTTGGCATCTTATGATAACGTTGTTGCAGAAATGGAAGAAGTGAGAAATAACAAGCAATGGAAGTGTCCACACTGCATAGAACAAGAAGGATCTAAACCATACTGGATATGCAATAGGTAAATATATCACTTAATTTAATCATGCCAAAACGGCTTCTTAGTTGCGTGTTATATCTTATGCGATTAGTTTCTTATTATTCTTACTCGATACCTCTTATTCATGTAGCTCTTTGTGCTTAAAGAAGCGAAAGATGGTGCCAACCGGGATTGCTATATTCAGAGGTTTGACATTCTATAATTTAAGATGATTTTACATCATATGATTTTAATATAAATTTTGTTTATGTGATATAGCTCGGGAGATGGGGTTTGAATCAGTTGCACATCTTGTGATGGATGAACTTCAAAGAAAAGCGGATAAAAGATGTTGAGAGTTTAATCACTTCTAGTATTATCTGACCCATGCACAAGTATTGTTAACGTAGTGGATGTGACAGTAGGTCAGTAGCATCTTAGATTAAGGATAGCTGAAATATTTTCTTACTGCACTTGAGTAGTTGTTTGTTACTGTGGAGTATGTTTTGCCAACATCTATCCTAATGGTTTAAAATGCCAGCATGTCCCAGCTCTTTTAAATGTTTAACTATTTCGGTAGCCATTTCTTTTGGTTTGATCAAAAATCACCTTAAAAATGTGAACATTATTGTATATATTGGCTAAGGCTGAACACACTCGACGGATTTTATCGGTCGGTCGGTCTATGCGACCGAACAAATAGCAAAACCCTAATAATATTAGTGAAAAGTGAAAACAGCTAGCTAGGAAAAAATGGATTAATAACTATTGGGTAAATGGGGCCAATGGGTTTCATTGGTTAACTGGGCTTAACTTTGGGTTATGAGTTTGGACTTTGAATGAGGATATAAAATGCAAGTTAATGTATAGTAGTTCTCAAATAAGAGTTAAAAAATAGTTATTGTATCTTTTATAGGTTTAAAATATACTTATTATGACACATAATAATCTTGCAAGTGATACTGAAAAACCTACTAGTTGACTAGTAGTTATATATATATACTAATCACACAGGTGTACATTTTAGATAGAAGTTAATTACATCAAATATAATGAGGCCAATATAAGATGCACCAGAGTTTTTTATATTTCTGTAATGTTGCAAGTGATACTGAAAAACCTACTAGTTGACTAGTAGTTATTGTTATCTGAATTAGATGATGTTTATTCATTACAGAAATATAAAAAACTCTGGTGCATCTTATATTGGCCTCATTATATTTGATGTAATTAACTTCTATCTAAAATGTACACCTGTGTGATTAGTATATATATATATTTACTTAAAATATTATTAGTTGTTGCATATAAGAAATATTTAACGAAAAAATCTAGCCATCAACAAGTTGTTAAATCACGATGGATAAAATACTAAGGTACTAGTATCATCCAATTCAGTCGTTGTCAAATTCAAGTTGTTAAATCATGACATATACGTAATTATTAATTTTTGTAATGTTATTTTATATTAAACTGTTAGTTTTAACTAGTTTTACAACTCGTGCACGTACGGTGTTTGAGCAAACAGTATAATCGATAATAATATTTTAATAAATTTGTCTTAAAGTTAATATTGTGACAAGTTATAAATCTATAGTTTTGTAATGTTTAAGATTTTTCTATAGAAATATATTAAATTTTAATAGTTACTCCGTATATAGTTATAATACATGTGCATGCACAAGTTTTACATAATTTTTTTATTATGTGTTATTATCGATTAATATTTTGTATATATTTTCTTTGCACGAATGATTTAACTTTGTTTAACTGGCATAATGTTTAAGTTGATCTCGTTTAAATTTAATATTGAAATCATGTTCTAAACATTATGTGTGTTTACTAACACATAATAACATAAAAAAAAAATATGTGTCGTTATTATGTGTAGAATTGCGTCTATTTATTTTCATCTCACAGTAACGTGTGCGGCCGTGTCTTCATTTTGATATTTATATTTCTGTTAATAATAATTTAAATCGCATCATGAGTCGTTATTGAATGCGGATAGTTAAAAAAACATTTTCAGACATCATTATTTAATCTCATAAAAAGGAATAACATGACTGGTTCATATCTGTATAATCTCGTGTATTTATTTACATGTCACAGTAACTTGTGCTTTCCTTTTTATATTTATAATTCGGGGCAAATACATTAGTCTAATATATACTAATAATAATATTAATAAATGTTGTTGTATATTTTTTTTTTAAACATGGAAACTGGTAAGTATACTTAAGTCCATATAATTTATTTAAAATTTAGCGACTAAAGTTTTATTAATTACCCCTTCCTTTTATATGTTTTTTTTTTACAAAATTGACAAATATGTTTTTTCGCACATTTTATAAATTAGACGAAAGTTAAATAGTTTGACCAAATTAAGTTTCAATTTTGTTTTTTATTAGCCAATGAAAATATTTAATTTTTTATATAATTTGTTAATACAAATAAACCGTAAAAACGTTTATTTGTATTTTGCGATTTTCTTATGTTTTGTCAATAACAATCGTAAAATCATTTTAACGAAACGAATAGAATACGTAAAGCTTTGAGCCAATAGTTTAGTAAAAACGTTTATTTATATTTTGCGATCTTCTTGTGTACTTTGCTACTTGCGAAAACAAATTAATACACTACATCTTAAAACGCACTTACTTCATCAGGACAACCATAGAATCGACGCCCTGGGTTGGCCGAGGTCCACGAAGTGCGAGTTATAGCTTGCTTACCACACCAGCATCGTACCATGTTGAAAGGTTTAATGATTTGTAATAGAAAGGTTTTGGGGCAAAGCTTAGGGATGATAAGTGACTATACAATTGTGGCTCAAAGTAATATAGGGAACTGGGACAATATACAACGGCTTGAAATAGGACGCTACAGTGAAAGACAATTTTGCCCTCACCAATAATTCATTGAGCTGGTCATTACGGGGCGAGGGAGGCAATCGGCCTAAAAAACACAAGTTTTGGACGCACGAAGACTATTTTCCCAAGTTTGGGGCCCCTGCGATGGTTTCTGAAAAGTTTAGGAACCAACGGTGTATTTTTGTCTAATATTAATAATAATATGATTTGTCTAATAACAATATTAAAATGAATGTATATATTTTTTCAAACAAGCGTATTCCAAATTTTTAATGAAGTTTGATTTCCAATTCAATTTCAAACCAAAATATATAAAAATTGAATTTTTTTCTTATTTATTACTTTGATTTCATAAATAAAAACGAAATAATATGCTCTTTTTTATGTTGAGGTAAAAATATAGATAATACTAGATAGATATGTTAGTGCAAATATTACGATATTTAAACTAAACGGTTTCTTCGGTTTTAATAATGACAAACATGTAACTTGTAATACATAACGTAAAATGTGCAAGTTACTTGTAAACACAAATCATCAACGCATACTTACATCAACACTTCCCGACGTCTCAAGTATGCTTCAACGAAGTCGTAGATTTCCATCCCGACAAAAATCACTCAAGGTATGGACAAACAAATCTACTACTTGACAAATGATCAAAGGATTTTATTTTTCTAAACTTCACATTTTTAATGTGACAAAACATTTTTTCAAAAATATATTTCACAAATTATTTTTGAATTAAAAAGAAATGTTTTATTTTGAAAAATATGTTTGAAAATCCCAACAGTCAAATTTCCCCCCAAAATAGCTCCTAACTTCCCCAAATAAACCTTCCCCACTAAAGACAAACGAAGGAGCGTCTACGGCACCATTAAATAGGTACGGCTCCATTAAATTTAACGGAGCCGTCGGGTATTTAGTGGAGCCGTGGGTCTGCAACGGTCAGATTTTCCTTTGCCTATAAATAGTGGACCATTCCACACTTCCAACTTGATTTTTCCAGTCCTTTTTCTCTGGTCTAATCTCTTCTCACTTAGATGACTTTCTTTGATCATTTGGAGAGTCTTAGGTTGTTTAAGAGTGATCCAATCATTCATTCAAGTGATCCTCTTCATTCCTCTTGATTAGCAAGAGAAGAACACAAAGTATCCAAGTAGATACAAAGTGTTGTCATCCCTCTTGATTAGCAAGAGAAGAACACAAAGTATTCAAGTTGATACAAAGTGTTGTCATCCCTCTTGATTAGCAAAAGAAGAACTCAAGGTATCCAAGAAGATACAAGAGTTGGAGTTGTTAGGTCTTGTAACATGTGTTACACTCTTGATTGTATCATAGCATACATCAAGATTGTTTTTCTTTTGTGAGAGAGAGAGAGTCAAGATCATTGTGATCTTAAGAGATAGTGAAGATCTCTTGAAGCCATTGGGCTTGTGTGATTGATCATGTGGATCAAGGGTAGATCGGGTAGATCGTGGTAGATTGGTGCTAGCTAAGATTAGCACTCGACATCTAGCTTAGTGTCGAAAATAGGATAAGCGACGTGTATGGTGTAGATCGGGTAGATCGTGGTAGATTGGTGCTAGCTAAGATTAGCACTCGACATCTAGCTTAGTGTCGGAAATAGGATAAGCGACGTGTATGGTGTAGATCGGGTAGATCGTGGTAGATTGGTGCTAGCTAAGATTAGCACTCGACATCTAGCTTAGTGTCGGAAAACAAGTTAAGCGACGTGTAAAGGTTTTCTCCGCCTAAAGGGAGTTTGTTGATTAGTGAAGTAACTCTCGAGTTGGGTACTCGGGGAGTGGAGTAGGACGAAGAGGAGCTTCGTGACCGAACCACTATAAATCACCGTGTCCGGTTTGCGCCTTCTAACTTATCTCTTTACTTTCATTTCATTCGTTATCGCTTTATATTTATATTTGCATAGCGTATATGTTTGTGTGGCTAGTTGCTTATGTCATGATTGATTATGTATGCTCCATGGTTTGATTGTGCATATGTTGTAGTTTACTATAGTCATCTCTAGATGCTATAAACTCATAGTTGACACTTTTCATATTACGTCACACTCGATCGGGTGTTTGATACAAAAAGTTTTTAAGTTTTTAAATGGAAACGTATTCACCCCCCTCCCCCTCTACGGTTTCCACAATTGGTACCAGAGACAAGTCGCTCAAAATTTTAAAACAAATGGTTTTCAAAATTGAGTACGATCCATGTATCAAATTACCTATGAAGGTGATAAAATATGAAAAGTATTTAGTTGGTTAATACTTACAAGTTTTGTTGTCAAGTATACTTTGTCATACTAGCTTGAAGGTTTTCTTAAACCGCTAAAAGAATAGTGTTTTTTTAAGTGTCCGGTCATGTTTTCAGAACGAGTCATTAAGTCATGCAGCTCTGAATCAGAAAACAGACCACGGTACCACTAAATATGGTACGGTACCGTTATATTTAATGGTACCGTGAGTCATTTAATGGTGCCGTGCATCTGTTTGTCTGTTTTTCACTTTTGGTTCATTTTCAGAAATCCATATAAAATCAACCATAAGTCTGTACGAGTCGTGTCGCCCATTATTTTAAACAATGTTGAGTCTACTTTCATTTGAGAAATAATTTTATGAATTAGTTCTAAATGAAAGCATATTAAAGTCCTTGATTTTTGACTAAAGGTCTTCTGGTCACACAGTTTGCGTAAAGTTTTTGTCAAACTGAAAAAGGGCGATTCAACTTTTAAACCTTGACGTGTTTTCAAAGTGACTCAGCAAAAATCTTTGAAATAGGGAGGAAACCAATTCATTGTCAAATAAAATCAAGCTTAGTATACATTGTTATACCTAATACACAAAATGACGATAAGTATTTTTTTTGTGTGTTAAGCTAAATTGCTATTTGCTTATTATAGTTTTCAGGTTTATGCATTTATAAGGCTCATGCTAAATCACTTGCACTATATTAAGTAATTAGTTTGCATTGCATATAGGCATCAACCATTTTTCTTGCATTTGTTGCAAGTTTTCAAAATGGTTCAGTAACCTTCTTAGGAATAGAAACTAAGTTGGTAGATCATGTGTGTCGAAAGATATTGTCTTACACAATTATTTTTCCAAAGGTTTAAGTGTAAAAAGTATATCACCCCAAAATACTTAACACTTTCATAAAATCCGTAACATGATCTTTAAAACATTACATCATTTTGTCTTGTTTGACCATGGGTTGTCTAAACAAGATAAAAAGTCATTTTAATACATTAGTACTTAAGTAAAGAAAAATGTATTAAACTTGCATTGATCTAACACACATACAAAATGTTTTAAACATTTAGTATTTTACGTATGTTGTATAAAAATAGTTAAGATAATTATTTTTATACAAATGAGGTGTCGAAAAACTAAGAATATTATACTCAATAATATAAAATAGTTTTTCTTAAAGAAAAATAAATGACAATATCAAAGTTGTAACTTAATATGTCATTAACCTCACACATACAACTAGTGTTAGAATAAATGGAACACACTCCTAAAATTTTTATTTCTTTAAAGGAGTGATTGTGAGGGTCAAGAAAGATTTCGAGTACATATCAATTCGTTATTCAAATTATGATTGATATCATCATCGAATCTAATTGACAAGTTTTCGAGTGCGGACATGAAATTGGAGTCATTATTTGTTTAGCTTCAAGATAACATTAAAACATGATGAAACATATTATCTTGAATCTACATACTCAATCACACTCGATTGTTATGAAAATAATGACGTCCTCTCAAGACGAAAATAATATGCATCGGATCATAACTCACACTTGTGTTGAAGATGCCATATTGAGTCTTGTTGTCCAATAGTTGTGTTCCAAACATTAAACTAATATGTTTAAAAGATGCATAAAATACACAACTAAGTAGGAGTGACAACTTGGATGTTTCATCCGAAATATACAAGTAATTTACATTGCAATGCAATTAGTAAATGTGTCATTTCCGAAAAACCAAACAAGAGCAAACAAACAACATATGTAAACTTTGCTCATGAACAACTCAACACTCAAAGTCACATGTCTAGTAAAAGTGTCATACATAATATATGTAAGTCATCAATCTTTGAGAATATCACATGTATTTCTCTTATTAAAAGATTGACAAAGGATAACCTATATCCTATGCATTTTATTTTCTTTGTGACATGAATGGTTATGTTACAAGAGAATACATTGCATCCTGTTAACAAATATAGGATATTAGAGTTGAATAATAACCTAATATGACATGTGTCATTTCATAAACAAGTAAAATTGGTCATACACTAAAATACTTGTTTCACAAAGCATTCTTAAGAGTGATAAGTTTCCTCTTAGAAAAGCATACTTGTTGAAATAAACAGTATGTCTCATTTTAAATAAAGCACTCACAAAATCTATTGAGGTAAGTAACCTCTACTAGATTCTTTCCTCAAGTTATGCAAATGAGCATTCTTGAAACACACACAATGTAGTAGGTTCTACATTGTATCACATTAGAGTGTCTATTGGTTCTAGGAAACCAAATCATGTTAAAATAACATGTAACAACTCAACAAACAAAGATGTTGTCCAAGAGATCATAAAATACACCATCACCATCAAACAACCTTTAAATCTCAAACACGAAATTAAAACATCTCGCTTGCCTTTGTTAGGAGTTGTGTAAGACATGTCATTTTCTTAACCGACTTTCAAAGTATGGTTAATTGAGTCATATTAGGCCATGTATAGCAAAACAAGATAATATCATATTTGCTATACTTCGATAGGCAAATATAGGAATTTAAATTCTTCTAACATGAGAATGACTACTGGAGAACCTATCGCACTAGAAATTCAATTTGACCTAACGGTTGGATTGCTTCCAGGAGAGAAGTTGGGTTCGTGTATAACCCGTAAAAATGGTCGTGTTTAGCCTTAATTGAGCACCACTAGTGATAGTCTTATACTCATTCTCTAACTTGAAAAACTTTCATTCCTACATTTGACTAGAGATAGTTTACATCGGTGAACTTTATCTCCCATTAGGATGTCATCTTGAACAAGTAGTAATTAGGATCTGCCTTAGCAAACCTAGATTGCTTGCATCCCACATACGTGTTTCAAAATGATAACATGTTCTCGTAAGATATGGCTAAATGTCTTCATGATCTTAAATGCTAAATGATTATCATGTTCTACATGATGCTTGCATTTATTCCTTATGTGCATTTTACATGATTTACTTGTAAAGTTTGCACCCACACTATGTCCTTTTGACACATTAGGAATTAGGTATACCCATTACTATGAACCCTTAGAAGTCATAGAGCCATACACTAGTGTCAAAACCCATAGGTCAAAGTAGTCGCGAAGTTACCCTAATTCCCCAGTCATCACTTCGCTTTCTTCCAAGTAATACACCCTTTTGTCATGGGAAGGTGATGAAGCGAAAAGTGTACCGCTTTTAAGGGGTCATTTAAGCCCTAAATCGTATTTATTTGATCAAATATTGCCCTAAATCGTTCCTTTTGTCATTTTAGGTACTTTTGAGGAGAAATCTGGAAAAGGAGGCATTTTGGACGTTTTTGGAGCATAAAAGTGAAGAAAACGACAAAGTCTCAAAATCATGCTGGAAATTACCTTTGACGGCGTCAGGATCCTCCCCAGACGGCGTCATGGCTTGGCAAGAAAAGGTGGATGTGAAATTTACTCATGATAAGCCAGTGAAAATTGCATGGGAATTCTGACGGCGTCACGCTTTAATCTGATCAAGGTCGTCACGGCTTAATTTAGAGAGGGACGGCGTCACCCCTAAAATCTGACGGCGTCAAGCCTTGATAAGCCAGAACGGATTTTTGAGAGCTAAAGAGGGACGGCGTCAAGAAGGTCATCCGGGAACCCTAAAAGCGGCGAGGTGACGGCGTCACACTCCATAACGTGACGCCGTCAGATCTAAAAATCTATATATAGTTTTGCAATTCTTTGTCATTAGGGTGGAACTTATTGGGGAACTTTGTGTGTGAAAACCCTAGACGAATTTGGCAGCTCTTTCAAGGCTTTTTGCCTTGAGATCTTCCATGTTACATTGAAGATAAGTTATCAATTAATCATTCAATATGTCTATGTGTTGTTTGATTCTATCTTGTTCTTGTCTTTTGTTTAACATGCTAGGCTAGATTTATCTTGTGTTTGCTTAGATCTAATGAAACCTAGCTATTGATTATTGGTTATTAGTGTGTTATTAGTTGTATTGGATGATTGTTCATCTATGTTAGGCTTAAGAAAACTGGCTAACTTCCTATTCGGTAACTTGCTTGAACGTCTTAAGAAACATGAACCAATGCGTACTAAAGGTTTTTATGGTTGTATTTAATGCACAAGCGAATTCTAGTGATCCCATGTTAGGAGCTTCCTAGCCGGCTCGACATAGGAGTGAAGTAGGAGCTTGTAGAGTTGGGGAAGTACGTACGCCACCCCACGAATGGTATTAAGGAATACACCCGTCATCCACACGACTAATACACACTAATCAACCGGTAAAAGATAGTTAGGGAGTAAGGAAATCTAAGTAAACACATTTCTCTCCACATAAGTTTTCACCAACCTTTTCATTTTTGTTATTTTATTTTATTTGCATTCGTAGTAATTTGGGTTAGTTGACTAGCAACTAATTCCGCCCACTCTTTCAAACCCGAGATTTTACTTGCTTTCGTAAAAAAATATAAAAACATAAAAAGAATCTTCTCTCACCCTTAGACCTATTAGAATAGTTTTTCATACCTAACGAACACTATTCCCTGTGGAGAACGATCAATCCCCCGTACTTACCACTACACTATACTACATCGGTCAGGTACACTGCCTGGTGGGGTTGTAAGCCTCTTGAGATCCCTCGAGAGGTAAAACCTGTTGTAAGGTTGCAAAACCACGCATCAAGTTTTTGGCGCCGCTGCCGGGGAATAGTTATTGTTTAGGTTGAATTTTTATTTTATAGGTCTACTCACTAGATTCCTTTCTAGTGAGATTTTTTTTTTTTTTTTTTTTTTTAGGTTTTCTTTAGTCTATCTATTTTCTTCGTTTCTTTGTTCGTAACCATTACCATTAGACATCATGGAAGATGGTAATATCCTTGATCCCAACATCCCACCACCACAACAACAACCACCACCTCCTAGAGCCCGTACTTTAGGAGAGTACTCCCGTCCTAGCCACCATGGCTATCGAAACACCATTGAGCTCACTCAAGGAGCCAATATCACACCCTTGCGATCCGACACCATCCGGTTGGTGCAAAGCGGATGCGCATTCCATGGACTTCGTTCTGAAGATCCTAATCAACATCTCAAGGACTTTCTCAAAATTGTTGATTCTATAGACCTTGATGTTGCCACTCGAGAGACGACCCGATTGCGTCTCTTCCAATTCTCTCTGCGGGACCAAGCTAGTCAATGGCTAGAGCGTCAACCCGCAGGATCCATTACCTCTTGGGATGATCTCACCACTCGTTTCCTTGCTCAGTTTTTCCCACCGGGAAGAACTGCCAAGCTAAGGAATGATATCTTGATGTTCCAACAACGTCAAGGCGAAACTCTCTACGAGGCATGGACTCGATTCAAGGACTTACTCCAAAAAGTCCCTCACCATGGCATAGAACTTTGGCTCCAAGTCCAAATCTTCTATGACCATATCAATCTCTCCACAAGGCAAACCATTGACCAATCGGCCGGTGGCAAGCTACGTGATCTAAGTGCGGAACAATCATGGGCTCTCCTAGAGGATCTTGCTCTTTATGACAACGAAAGTTGGAGTGATCCCCGTGATTTGAATAAAACGGTCAAGGCAATATCTTTGCCTTCGAACAATTCAAGCACTTCCGACCGTAGGATCATAGAACTTGAAGACCAAGTCAAGTTTCTCATGAAATCCTACGAGGCTCCTAAACCTTCAAGCCAAGTGAACAAAATCACTTCTTCATGTGAATTATGTAGTGGTCCCCACGACACTCGTGATTGCATGGAACTCCCCGAACAAGCTTTTGTGGACTACGCATCCTCGCGTACCGACGGAGCGGGAGACAAGTGGTACACTTTCAAACCCGAGCCAAATCCCTATGGTGATACATACAACCCCTCATGGAAAAATCACCCAAACCTTAGGTGGAAGCAAAACCAAAACGCACAACAAACCAATTCTTCCAACCCACCTAATCATTTCCAATCAAGCGGTTCCAACTCGAACCGTACTTTCAACAACAATCCTTCCGGCAATGGTAGTACCAATAACTTTGAAGGATTGATGTCCCAATTTATGGCATCTCAAGAAGCTCGTTTAGCCAAGTTTGAAGCCGATTTCAAACAAAAACAAAGCGAGATGACCAATAAGATTGACACCTTGTTGAAAGCCCTCAATGACCGAGAAATGGGAGCACTCCCGAGCAACACGGTCAAGAACCCGAAACTAAACGTCAACGCTATTTCATCGGTTTCGTCCCCTAGTTCTTGTCCACAATATTATTCGGTCAATTCCATGAGCACGTGTTTCAAACAAACCCAAGTCGTTCCAAATGACCAAGAAGTTATGACATCCAAATTGGTCAACAACATAGTTGAAACACCTCCCACTCAAAACCTTGACGAAGAATTCAAGGAGCTCCACCTTGAAAGTCCGGTTGTTGATGTGTTGGATGAGAAGAAGCTCAAGTTAGGCGAAAAAGGGACCGCCTTCGTTCAAAACAAACTACCTAAGAAGTTAGATGATCCGGGCTTATTTGTTCTACCTTGCAAGATCGGTAATTCGGAGGCTTATGACACATTAGCCGATCTTGGATCAAGCCTTAACCTACTTCCGTTACCTCTCTACACCTCTCTAAAACTAGGAAAACTTGAAGAAACCGAGGTGATAATAGGTTTAGCGGATGGGAGTGTTGCTTACCCAGTTGGAGTAGTTAAGGACGTGTTAGTGCACATTGGAAAACTAACCATTTTAGCCGATTTCCACGTCCTTGATATGGTTAGCGACCCTACATGCCCCTTGTTGATAGGTAGAGGATTTTTGGCGACCGCTAGTGCTATGATTGATTGTAAGGAATCCAAGATAGCGGTAGGAGAAGGAGATACTTGGTCAGTCTATGATGTTAAGAAACATGCCTATGATACTAGTGAGGAACCAACACCACATTGGTTAGAATCAAATAGGAGACCATCTAGATATGGACCTTGAATTGATAGAGACTTCATAGGACCCCAACGCTCATTTTACCTAGAAGAGGACTTTGTTAACCGAACACATACGGTAGAGCAACTCTTGGCTAGGGACACCGAATTGGATCCATTTGAAGACTCTCTAGTTTTTAGAAAGATGATTGATTTCCTAGGAGTTTTGCCAATTAACCTAGGAATGAATAAGTGGATTTGTGAGGAAGATGATCATAAGTGGAATTGGGATAAACCACCCAAAGATGGAGATGGGTCATGGCATATTAAGATGACATTGTATGACCCGGATGGAGAGAAGTTTGAAAAGATATATCGTACTAAGCGGACCAATAGAAAACTTCAATCCAAGCTTAACCCTAAAGACGTCCTCGATGACGAGCTCACTTATATAGGGTAGAGTGACTTTGAGTCTAGCTACAAGACTCATTAATAAAGAAAAGCGCTTCTTGGGAGGCAACCCAAGCTTTATTTGCTTTGTGTGTTTGTTTATTTGTTTGTTTGATTTTATTTGTTTCCGTATGTGTGTTTAATTTTTATTATTATTGATTCATGTTCAAAACTAATTTGTGAAAATGCTTTATTTTGTTTTTAACTTCGTCTTAACTACATATAAAGGTATTTTGCAAAAGATAAGTGTAAGGGAAATCTAAATCGGTTTATTAGAACACAAATGAACATGAATCGTAATAATATTAAATGAACATACATATTAGTATTTGTTTGAGTCAAATGCTTGTATCGAGTCATAATGATGTTTTGCAGGATTTCCAGGAAGTAAGGTATAGGTTTTTCCAAAAATTTTCCGGAAACGTAACATGAGAATTCTGTCAGATCATATCTGACGGCGTCAGGCTCTACAACCTGACGGCGTCAGGTTTAATTTTCTGAAAATTTTTGAAGGTTTTGTTTTCATAAAAAAGTTTTTATTAAATCTATAACTTATAATCTCCAGGAATCTGCAAAATTATCATTCCACAAGCATTATATCCTTATATATAGATTTATCCCGCCGATGTTATGCAGGTTCTCGTGTTTGTTTTCTCAGGTTTAACAGGTTATTTTGGACAAGGAAATGTTTTGAATCAAGCTTATGGCGATGCATTAGTCATGAAGCTTTTACATTCTCTTTGGAAGAAGATCTAACCGTGTACTTCATTATCCACCGAGCGAATCAGGGGAGTATTTGATTTCATTCTTTTACTTTATGCTTTTACATTTGTTATTTGAACATTGGGGACAATGTTCATCTTAAGTGTAAGGGGGGGGGGGTAAAAGTACGATTAGAGAATGCTATTACGCTTGATTTTTGTTTGTTTAATAGTAGATGTGTAATAAAACTGAGATAAACACCTGTTAGGGTAATTTTAGTGCCAAATTTAAAATTTTTTACAACATATAGGAGTGAAACTTTGATCTTAATGAGCGTCTCACGGATAGGAGTTATATGACTAGCACAAAAACCGTACCACTAAAAAATTTTCCACCCCCAAATATGTGAGGTTCGCCCCTAGAATTGGTAGGAAAAGCATTTATGCTATGATTTGTGTACCGGTAGCACTTAGATTCTAGAACTTGCGTTAGGACCATTCCGAGGCCACAAGTGAGACTACATTCGCGTAGTTAGATTTACTACATGATAATAGGCATTAGGATTAACCCATTGTTTTACACCTGTGTTTTTGTTATAATTACATTGGCTACATTGGTCAAGTAATTCTCCCACACCCTTTGCGTTGTACTCATTTTTAGTACACGATACCCCTAGTACACCCCTCAGAGCCTATCTTTTCGTTTCGACCTTTAAGAATTTTACTTAAAGGAAGAATTTGTTACACCCCACTAAAATGTACACCCAAATCGCCTTAGCCCACCTTGTATGCACTCATTTTTAGTGCATTATTGTTACGACATTTGTTTGAACCCAAGTTAATTATCTAATTGATTACATGGTTGCTAAGTCGAGTCATATCCTTGTACATATTGTTTTGGGACGATTGGGACTCATGGGTAAAGTACTAGTGTAATGGAGTAATGGGGAAGAACATCATTTATTACCCCCATATGTGCTAAATGTTTTAAAAGTACTCCAAGTTTTTCAATTATCTTAATTCGAGTCATTAGATTAGTATTTGTAAAGTTATGTAAAAGTTCAAGTGTAAGGGGAATGCAATGCCCCTATGATGTATTATTTTGGATGGTAGGGCAAAAGTGTATGAAAAAAAAAAAAAAAAAAAAAAAAAAAAAAAAATTCGAAAAATCAAGAAAAATACAAAATAATGAGAAAAAGAAAAGTAGAAAAAACATACGGACTACCATCCCGTTTCATTTTATGTTTATTTTATGTTTTTGTTATTTTGTTTTTAGCTTAAGTTGAGTCGAGTCTTGGCTTAGCAACATTGTATAGTACATGTAATTAATCAAGATCTTTAACTCGCCACCAGTAAAATATCATTTATCCAACAAAACTGTGTCTTCCTTTTCCCTACACCTAACGTTATAACCCGTTTAAAAGCCCTCTTTGATAGTTTATCTTAGGTGCTTACGCCTAGTGGAGGAGGTTTTTGATCCTTTCCCAAGCCTATGGTAATCTATTTGCTATGACAGGTAGTGAGAGATATTATCCGTTTTCATTTATGAGATTTATTTTGATGACACTTGAGAGATGTGAGTATCTAAACACTACTTGTGAGGTGCTAGTATGTAATCTCCGTGCTTATTATGATTAAAGAGGAACGAATATTTGTTGTAATTACTTTTATGTTAGCATTAAATGACCCCTAACTTGTATTTTGATTAGAATAAAAGCGCATTTGCTTGAGGACCAGCAAATCTCAAGTGTAAGGGTATTTGATGAAGCGAAAAGTGTACCGCTTTTAAGGGGTCATTTAAGCCCTAAATCGTATTTATTTGATCAAATATTGCCCTAAATCGTTCCTTTTGTCATTTTAGGTACTTTTGAGGAGAAATCTGGAAAAGGAGGCATTTTGGACGTTTTTGGAGCATAAAAGTGAAAAAAACGACAAAGTCTCAAAATCATGCTGGAAATTACCTTTGACTGCGTCAGGATCCTCCCCAGACGGCGTCATGGCTTGGCAAGAAAAGGTGGATGTGAAATTTACTCATGATAAGCCAGTGAAAATTGCATGGGAATTCTGACGGCGTCACGCTTTAATCTGATCAAGGTCGTCACGGCTTAATTTAGAGAGGGACGACGTCACCCCTAAAATCTGACGGCGTCAAGCCTTGATAAGCCAGAACGTATTTTTGAGAGCTAAAGAGGGACGGCGTTAAGAAGGTCATCCGGGAACCCTAAAAGCGGCGAGGTGACGGCGTCACACTCCATAACGTGACGCCGTCAGATCTAAAAATCTATATATAGTTTTGCAATTCTTTGTCATTAGGGTGGAACTTATTGGGGAACTTTGTGTGTGAAAACCCTAGGACGAATTTGGCAGCTCTTTCAAGGCTTTTTGCCTTGAGATCTTCCATGTTACATTGAAGATAAGTTATCAATTAATCATTCAATATGTCTATGTGTTGTTTGATTCTATCTTGTTCTTGTCTTTTGTTTAACATGCTAGGCTAGATTTATCTTGTGTTTGCTTAGATCTAATGAAACCTAGCTATTGATTATTGGTTATTAGTGTGTTATTAGTTGTATTGGATGATTGTTCATCTATGTTAGGCTTAAGAAAACTGGCTAACTTCCTATTCGGTAACTTGCTTGAACGTCTTAAGAAACATGAACCAATGCGTACTAAAGGTTTTTATGGTTGTATTTAATGCACAAGCGAATTCTAGTGATCCCATGTTAGGAGCTTCCTAGCCGGCTCGACATAGGAGTGAAGTAGGAGCTTGTAGAGTTGGGGAAGTACGTACGCCACCCCACGAATGGTATTAAGGAATACACCCGTCATCCACGCGACTAATACACACTAATCAACCGGTAAAAGATAGTTAGGGAGTAAGGAAATCTAAGTAAACACATTTCTCTCCACATAAGTTTTCACCAACCTTTTCATTTTTGTTATTTTATTTTATTTGCATTCGTAGTAATTTGGGTTAGTTGACTAGCAACTAATTCCGCCCACTCTTTCAAACCCGAGATTTTACTTGCTTTCGTAAAAAAATATAAAAACATAAAAAGAATCTTCTCTCACCCTTAGACCTATTAGAATAGTTTTTCATACCTAACGAACACTATTCCCTGTGGAGAACGATCAATCCCCCGTACTTACCACTACACTATACTACATCGGTCAGGTACACTGCCTGGTGGGGTTGTAAGCCTCTTGAGATCCCTCGAGAGGTAAAACCTGTTGTAAGGTTGCAAAACCACGCATCAGAAGGTTAGGAACAAACCTAGTTGAACTCGGAGTAGGGTTGACAACTTAAATATTTCATCCGAAATATTCAAGTAAGTTTAACTTGCGATCGCAATTGTTAAATGTCATATCCGAAACATCATACTCAAGCCTTTTAACAACATATGTTAAAATGCTCATCCAAAGGACTCATGAGTTACTATATAAGTAATTAGTAGTTCCTTTCATCCTCGTGTGAATATACACGTCTTAAGATCCCAAACCCTGTTGCAAATCAGCACCATAGGCCTAACTTTACATCTTTCAAAACCCCATGAAACACTCACGTGCGAAGCACATAGAAACCCTTAAATCAACCAAACCTCTCAACCGAGAATCCCCTTACCATCTCCGTCTAGGTCTAGGAATGATGGAACATTTTCCATAAAACTTATGACTATTTAAATATTTCACTGGAAATATTAAAGTCATCTCTCGTACCCCTCTTATGATTACTTGATTATTTCACTGGAAATATTGTAGTCATCTCGTGCGTCTCGTCTCATGACTCTTTAAATATTTCACTGGAAATATTGAGTCATTCTTTAAATCCCTCTCATGACTATCTAAATATTTCACTGGAAATATTAAGTCATCCCTCACGTTCCTTGCATGATCTCTTGAATATTTCACTGAAAATATTGAGATCATCTATTCTATTTCGTGTCATGACTTTTAGATATTTCACTGGAAATATCAAGTCATTCCCTCGATCTCGTCCCATGACTGTTAGATATTTCACTGGAAATGTCAAGTCATATCCTGTGTCTCGTCTGATGACTTTTTAAACATTTCACTGGAAATATTAAGTCATCTTTCACATCGCTCTAATGACTACCTATGTATTTCCTCGGAAATATAAAAGTCATTTCTTCTCGTCCAGTACCGGTCAAAGAATTTATTAGGTATAAATTCTCTCCTCGTGTCGAAAGCGAAGATTTATTCGTAAAATCCTCTTAAACTCCAATGACAACTTAAATATTTCATCCGAAGTATTTAAAGTTTATTTAATTTGCGAAATGCAATTAAATGTCATTTCTCGTTCTCGACAAACGTTCATCGAATCCCCGTGGATTCATTCATAAAGGAATTTATTTGGTATAAATTCTTTTAATCTAAGGTCCAGAAAAATCACAACATATGTGAAATTTCTTTGTCAGAAATCTAATTCTGGGTCAAAACTGACCTCAGCAGGTCACGGTACTCTTTAATAGGGGACAGTATCGTTAATTTTAACGGTACCGTCGGACCGTTGTCTGCTGAGACAGTTTATTCTCACTGTTTCAAAAACACTATCGAAACCCACTCGATGTAGTCTTGAACCAGAACCGTATCCTATCAGAACAGATTGTATCTATCTTCTGATTCCTAAGCCTTCTTCCCTTACACTTCCGCATGGTACTAAACACTACCAATGCTTCCGCATCCCACTCATCTTTCACACACTTCAAACGAAGAACCGCTAGGATACGTTGAGATAACCCTTCTTCATCAACATAGATAACCCCACTAGAACTTTATCACTAACATCACAACCTTGAAGATTTTATCTTCTTAACCCTTAGGATATCTCCAAGTAATCACATGCCTCATCATGTGAATATTCGATGAATATTCACAATGATTGAGAAGAGCTACGTGACTTCAAAGGTGAAGTTTGTCGCATGCTATCCACCACTTGTCATAACGTTACTAAGCTCATCGCTTTCGTTAACGTTTGTTTTTCTTTTTATCTTTTACCTCTTGTCCGGATGGTCATAGATTAAGGGGAAGCGAAAACACACTCCTATAGCCTTTCACCAAACACTCTCAAGAACACACAAATGTGATTCTTATTCCCTAGGAAACTTCCCTTTAGCTGCCCAGAACTAGGCTGTATAGGAAAAATTCGTGACTTCCAAGTCACGGTACCGTTAAATAGGCCACAGTACCGTTAAATTTAACGGTACCGTGTGGTATTTAGTGGTACCGTGCCTATGTTTGACGAATTTTCACTGTTTCCTTTAGATCCCTGCATCCCTAACCTCAAACCTGCAAAATTTTGCAAACTCACATACACCCTAGGATTCCCTCACTACACCATAGGACTCTAACACCAACTTTAGTTCGAATCCCACAACTCTTGCCTATATAAGGCCTCACCATTGCAAGCTTATCTTGCATCTCACATTCAAACCTTTTAGCTACACTTCACTCTTGACAGTGATAGTTAGTCTAAGAACCTTCAACCCATAGATCATCACACTCAAACCTTACAACCTTCAACTCATAGATCATCACACTCAAACCTTACAACCTTCAACCCTTATATCAATCCCACTCAAACCTATTAGCTACACTTCACTCTTGACAGTGATAGTTAGTCTAAGAACCTTCAACCCATAGATCATCACACTCAAACCTTACAACCTTCAACTCATCAATCATCACACTCAAACCTTACAACTACTCCTCACTTTGGATAAGTGATAGTTAGTTAAACAACCTCCAACCCTCACAATCACACAAAACCTTTCATGCACCAAACTATCTCTAACACACAACTAGGATCATCCAAACTAGAAACCTAGAACCTCGTTACCTCAACCCCGTTAGAGATATCCACAAACAATCCTGTTAGGATCACATGCACCTTTTCTTTTTCCCTTTTGAAATATATCATGCATCTCATTGTCAGTGCAAACGATATATTAACCTAAACCATCCTTTCCCACCTTTCCTCAAAGGGCAAAACCAACATCTCCAACCACATCATCATCATCCTCCACCTTTAGGATTCCTACACCCTTACCTCCACCAAGTCCACCACAACCTTTAGCTATCACATTAACCCAATCACCACAACCACTAATGGGTCATCCCATTATTTATCCCCTACAACCACATAACCCAAGTTGTCCTTGTTGTCACCACAACCAACACTCTCCCACCTTATGGAATCATTTAGGTATAACCTCTATCGAGTCTACTTTATGGCACGACTTGTCATAATAGTAATCATTTAGAGTATGTCTTATCAACAAACTATCCTTAACATCAATCATCTTAGGTAGATGATTATGTTGTTCAAAAGGTTTGTTAGAACTTTCCTTCCCAATGACAACTTGGAATAAGTCATTTAGTGCGTCAGTCAATGAACGAATCTCGTTCTTGATTAGTGTGATTGAGTGAACAATTACACCTTAGGTTTTCGGTCGGGTTATGACACTTACGTGTTAACATAGTTTAACCCATGCATGTCTTGCTATGTGTATTCTATCCCTATAATGTTGCTCCTATACTGTTATATATTATGCTGCACGAAGCTAACCCTTGATGTAGGAAAAGCCTTTGTAAGAATTTGATCCATGGATCCGCTAGATACTAAGGTAAATAAACAAGGGGATTAAGTCACCATAGGGGAGCATTGAGCTAGGGGGAGCTCGGGAGTATTTGAATACATAGCATGGAGTCGTCTTCACAAGTGTTGATAGAAGGCTTCACTAGGATGATGCAAACTCGCCTTTCTGGGGAGAAAAGGATAGTAGTGTAGTAAGGGGGAGTAGGAAGTAAATCCAAGGAAGCGCTCGAGGCAACTACCTTTTTGATTCGACAAAAGGGGGAGAAGGAAGTGTAAACAGGTAACTTTTACATTTTACTATGTCTTACGGTTTACATATTTGTCATCATCAAAAAGGGGGAGATTGTTAGTGCAAATATTACGATATTTAAACTAAATGGTTTCTTCGGTTTTAATAATGACAAACATGTAACTTGTAATACATAACATAAAATGTGCAAGTTACTTGTAAACACAAATCATCAACGCATACTTACATCAACACTTCCCGACGTCTCAAGTATGCTTCAACGAAGTCGTAGATTTCCATCCCGACATAAATCACTCAAGGTATGGACAAAAAAATCTACTACTTGACAAATGATCAAAGGATTTTATTTTTCTAAACTTCACATTTTTAATGTGACAAAACATTTTTTCAAAAATATATTTCACAAATTATTTTTGAATTAAAAAGAAATGTTTTATTTTGAAAAATATGTTTGAAAATCCCAACAGTCAAATTTCCCCCCAAAACAGCTCCTAACTTCCCCAAATAAACCTTCCCCACTAAAGACAAATGAAGGAGCGTCTACGGCACCATTAAATAGGTACGGCTCCATTAAATTTAACGGAGCCGTCGGGTATTTAGTGGAGCCGTGGGTCTGTAACGGTCAGATTTTCCCTTGCCTATAAATAGTGGACCATTCCACACTTCCAACTTGATTTTTCCAGTCCTTTTTCTCTGGTCTAATCCCTTCTCACTTAGATGACTTTCTTTGATCATTTGGAGAGTCTTAGGTTGTTTAAGAGTGATCCAATCATCCATTCAAGTGATCCTCTTCATTCCTCTTGATTAGCAAGAGAAGAACACAAAGTATCCAAGTAGATACAAAGTGTTGTCATCCCTCTTGATTAGCAAGAGAAGAACACAAAGTATTCAAGTTGATACAAAGTGTTGTCATCGCTCTTGATTAGCAAGAGAAGAACTCAAGGTATCCAAGAAGATACAAGAGTTGGAGTTGTTAGGTCTTGTAACATTTGTTACGGCGACGAAGAATCTAGTGGACAATGAAACTTTGGGAGATCGTAGTGTGTCACTTGACGGTTTGGATGCATTGAGAGAAGTTCAGGCCAGGCAAACCGAGCTGCTTGTCCGTTTTATAGAGATGTTGGGTGAAACTGATGCTTCTATTCGTAAGCATGAAGGTTATGTTGAATAAATGTCTGAAAATAAGTAGTAACTAATGGGTGTTGATGGATCTTTTATGTTTATTAATAAAAATTAGTCTTTTATGTTTTATGATATTGTTTGTGCATTTCTGATAATGTAAAGTCACATTCATATTCTGGTATTATTTTATTTCCAACAACTAATCTAACAAAAATCAAAGCCGAAATAATTTATATATTTTTAAACCTAAAACTAGTCTAACAAATATTAAACCCAAAGCCCCGTGCGTGCACGGGGGTCTAAAACTAGTATAAAATTATACCATATAAACAAATGTTAATTTAAACAACTACAATTAAAAAAAAAAATTGATAATGACTTCAATAATATACTTATGTATGCTTTTTTAGATTTCTTATTACTCATTCCGTCTCAAAATTATTGTTATGAGACAAAATCACATAATTTAATAATAGTGGAACCACTTTAATTTTCAACAACTTAAATAGAATATCCCCCACTAAATTCTCTAGTTTTTAATTAAAAGCAAAAGTGAACAATTATTTTGAGACATCTTGAAAAAGAAATATGAACTATAATTTTAAGACGTATGGAGTAATAATTATATCAAAGTGTGTGTACTTTATTGCATAAGAGAATTTGGTATTTACCTATTTCATAAAATTCTATGGCTATACAAATGAATAAAAACTTAAATTTTAGTTCGTAGTTTTGACCGATCTATTAAATTTTAGTTCGTAGTTTTGACCGACCTGTTAATATTAACCAAAACAGAAACAAAAAAACTTCATCGAAAGCTTCACGCTTACTTTCATCGACTCAAAGGTTTCGTGTGTAGCTGTGTGCTCAAACTTGTGGTATATATAATTCTAAACTAGGTTATTAACCCGTGAAATTCACGGGATTAAATGGAGAACCGTAGAATAGTAGTTTTTAATATGTTATGGAAAGAAATACATTTATAGAAGAGAACGCTTTTTGATATTATGTGAATAGATGATACGTTAGTTAGACGTATGAATAGATGAAGCCTAAGAAAGTTCAAAGGCAACTTAATTTAAACAATAATTTTTTTATTATTAGTATTTTTTTCTATATTTTTGAACCTTTTATTTTGAACTTGTGGCTGCATTTTTTTTAGTTTTCTTTTACTTTTTGAAAATCAATGTCATTGGCAATTTTTTTTAAATTAAAATATAAATTTTCAAATTGTTAAATAAATAATACTACTTTTAAAATATGAAAAACTGACTTTTCAAATAAGAGTCTTTGAAATAGTATAATCATATTCATTAGGACCCATATAATAAGATACTAACACAAGGTAACTTATTAAAAAAAATATATCATAATATAAGTGAAAAATACTATATCCCACATGATTCATTGGATATTTGGTTAAAGTTAGGTATTAAAAAAAATGATACCTTCATGCTTCATTTCACAAAAGAAAGCCAACATTTATTTAAAATTAAGATTTTATCACAAACCCTTTTTGTCGAAAGTAATTTTATAATCATAACTTTAGTTGACAAAATTTGAGAAGTACAATAATGGTGGAAGCACTTAAGGTGGGTTTGACGCGAATCATTTAAAAGCATTTAGCAGCGATGAATTTTGAGTGTTGTAAGCTTTTTTTCAGAATGCTCCTTTTTTCAAAGCTCCATTAACATTTAGGAGAATTGAGAATTAAAGAGTTGTTTTACATATTATCATTACAACTACAATTATGTTGCCAAAGAGGTTGCGTATGACATGTGAGATGGTTTGTGGTTTGTACATTGTGAGATTGTTAATTGCCTTTTTAAAAAAAAACCTACAACTATATTACCAAATGTTTTTATAGAAATAGACAGCTACTCTCACTTTTAATGCGTATTTTTTCAAACACACATTTCTTAGCTAAGTAGTTGAACATTATATGTATAGTTTTAAGCAAGGTGCACAGTTTCACATATATTAAATGTTCGGGGTAAAAAAAAACCATGGTTGTGATTCCAAAGGATCATTGTAAGCATATGACATGTACGAAATAAGAACTCTCTTGAGATCCAACCACATAAGATGCAATTATTTGAGTCTATCAGCCCTAAATAAGTAACGGTTTTATCAAACTTAATAAGCTCTATGGGTGGTCTAAGAAATCCTAAATTTACCTACCAAGTCACATAAGATAGTTTAAACTTGTTATAATACCCGTGCACGCACGAGATTTTTTCTAAAATTATTAATTATGTATTTTTATCAACTTAGTAAACAAACAACTTAGCGTGTCCTAAATAGTTTTGTTTATTGAATTAAAATATGAAATCTTAGCAATTAACTTCCGTATCCAAGCATTTTGAAACAAATTTGAAATTTTTAAAGGTTGGTGTACCAGTCTTACTTCCACCTTCAACGGATCAACGCCAATAGAAGGCTTTGCCACCCAATTAAGAACCCCCTTCATAATGCCATGATTATTAACAAACTGAATTTACAACGGTGCTAAATGTAGATACTATTAAATATAAAGTCAAACTGTGTCGATTTAACTGATCTTTGGCTTGGTCTTCTTGAATGGATCATACACAGCATGTATCTCGACAACATTATTTTTGCCTTCAGAAAGAACCACTTCATTACACTTGATAGGAAACGCATATCTGCATTAGCTATGTTTAGCAATAAACAACACTGCCATTGCATATTCTGTCCATTTATTTTTATATTGCATTTTCTTATAAATAATAATTGCTCCAAAAGGTGGCTCGGGTGGGGCATCCCTCGCAAACAAATAATAATAAAATAATTTTAAAAAAATACTAAAACGTATTAAGAGGTTGCATGCATTAACTATGGACTTTAATTTGGGCGACTTTCAAATCCTTTGACTCGTTCTCCTTTTAGCTAAGGTTTTTATTAGAGCCGTTTGAGTTGCAAACACAGTCAAATCAACTCATTGATAAGTTAATGGGTCAAAATTGCCACCTTTACCGAAAATTTGTGTGTATTATATCAACATTACACATTTGAGTAGGACAGTCTTCCCGGGAGCAAGCCCATAGTAATCTTTTGAATCTTTCATTCTAAAGCCAGACCGCTCGATATAGACTATGTCTGAGAAGACCTGGGAAAAAAGAGAGCAAACAATGCACTCAATAAAAATATAAAGATAATACAAACTTAAAAAAAAGGAATACGTTAATAACAATGTCAATATAAGTTCATCCCATGAAAGATTGAGAGGGTGACGGCTAGGAACAGCCTTGATATGTTTTCCATCGACACTAATTGCACCGTTACCGACAATCTTAACGTCACTTGTAATGGTAACCAACAGCACATATCACAAAATGGTGAAAACTTGGAATCATGCTTTATGAACTTATACAGTTATACCCTTTGCATTAACCGTGGTAATATTTTACTTACACTATTGACACGGCTGTGTCGTTAACAACCACGGCTTATAGTGTGGAATTTTCACGTCTGTGCTAGCATCGGAGAAAGTTCCGACAAATACGCCCGAAACCGTTACAGCAACCTTCAATTTAGCGTCAGTCTCAACCTGAACAGCACCTAATGATACTGCAACATAATTCACAATGATTTTTCTAACAGGAAATTTTGGGGACAAAAGTACCCGTTAG
This sequence comes from Artemisia tridentata subsp. tridentata, assembly GCA_021014915.2. NCBI lineage: Eukaryota > Viridiplantae > Streptophyta > Magnoliopsida > Asterales > Asteraceae > Artemisia > Artemisia tridentata. The sequence continues at coordinate 56,473,231 of CP139504.1, forward strand.
ACTTATTTGCTTAAAATTTATTACATGTCTGAACCGTTTGAGGTAAAATATTAACCCGATTAAGTTGTTCATGAGTAAATGGGCCCTAAAATTTCACATGTAACCATATATGTTTCGAAAAGTCGACACTAAAATTGGTTCAAACTTTATCTTAAAAAACATTGAAAAGAATAATGGTACCTTGAACGCTAAAACACGTGGATTGATGGACAAATTGGGTAAGAGAGGGCTGTAGCAGCAGGAATAACCACCAGGAATGATCCGAGCTGCACAAGAAAACATGATAGGGTAGCATTTAGTATCTTCACTATACTTGGATCTGGTATGCACAAACTGACCAAAAACGACAACACTTGATTCTTGTTTTAGTCTAAGTACTGTAGTATTTATGGCTCTTACATAAGTATCTAATCTTTCTTGTGCGGTCATAACTTTATTTGAAGTGAAGGCATGTGTCACCCGTAAATTTATATCAACTGAGAATCTTTAAGGCTAAACGTTGTGAGGTAATTGAGTAACAGAAGCCTTTTTCGTTTGAAGACTTTACTTGCAGCCAATTGCTTAAAAAAATAATAAACCACCATTCACTTCAACTTAATCCTAAACTAAGGATCCATCACCAATTATCTAGATAGATAATCATGATAACAACTAAATATGATTATCTGCAACAATAAATACAAAAAATCATATTTTAAAACCCAAGCATTGTGCATATTCTGCTCATTTAATAAGTGGATACTTTTCTGGTAGTATCATAGTTATTGGTTCGCGGGTTGGGGTTCGAGTTTTTGTAAAAAAACTTTATTAACTTTGTCACCTTTTAATGTTAGTAACCAAAATATTTTGGTAATGGATCACATGTCAATCTTTGAATAAAGAAGAATGAATACACCATTACATAATGGGCATAATACTTTACAGTTTATGTTTTCGAATGACATATATGGGCTACAGGTAGTGGAACCAGCAAATATATCATTTGAAAGATGAAACAAATACCACATGAATGAATACAAAAATTTCAAACTACCTTAAGATAACAGTTAACAGTGTCTCGGGGACATTCACAATCATTCTCATCAGTCATCACCTCCGTGAATTTTCATTTTGTCAAGCTTTAAGACGGCCTCGATCAACACCTATACAAAGTATCTACAATTACTTGATGCGACATTTTTTATTGGTCGGGGCTTGCACCTCCTGTGATTCTATATGTACCTGGATATATATCCAACTCACTACATATAGAACAACTTTTTTGGTTACTCACATTCATTGGACTCTTTCAGGCGAATGAAATCCATAATAACAATAAACTTCAGGTGCAACAGATTCAGTCATGGGTACAAACATGCGCCTTCACACCGACGTGCGACTCGCTCACCATACCTGCAAAAAGATTCAAACATTAATGCCTCCCTTATTAGATTAAACCGTTGCTAAAAAATTATTAAATTGGCCATTTTATTGATCACTTACTAATATGCACCATACATAAATCTTTAAAACTGCATCAGATTGATTACAATATATCTAAAACTAATAAAAACTTCTACTATAACTGGTATCATTCTGGCAATAAACTTAATACCTTAATAAAAAGCCTGACTATACCGGGCAAATTATATGGTTGTCATACAATGAACATTTTATCAAACAAATAGTGTACATAATCCGATCATCAATTTGTTACGGATCAAATACAGAAATTCATCACAAATCAAATATAAAAACAATTCAATGAGTAACATAAATTACCATAAAGCACATTCATACATTTTTATATCATCCCTGCAAACAATTCAATGAGTAACATAAAACAATTCAATGATTCAATATTTCCTACAAATCAAATGATATAATAACAAAAATTAGAATTAGTTATCACATTCAAAGTAAATGTTTTTATAGTAGATCTAACAAACATACCTAAAAAAGTCGAAAAGCTTATTCAAAGTTTCCTGCAAATCAAATAACATAATAACACAAATTAAAATTTCTTCTTATCACAAAAAAGATAAAAATACTTACTTTTTTTGAATTAAGAAGACAATATCATTTATCTAAATAGAACCTGGAAGAATCGTGCATTTTTTCTGATGATGATTTTGAGTTTTGTTTAGTTGGTTGTGTGAGAAATTTTGTGTTCTTCATTATTGGCTGCGTGAGTTAGTGTGGGTAGGGTAAACAACTGGTGTGGGGGAGAAAAAAGAGGGGCTTCTCCCATAAGCCAGGTTCAAACCGGTGAAGGTTGTAGTTTACCCGGAAATTAAGAAGCTTACCATAGAAGCTTTGACTAATAATGTATCATTTCCATAATTCATGGTTTACTCAAAATTAGTAAGTAAAATGACTAAATTAGACACTCTAGAATTTGAGCATTCACTTTTTCAAAGGGCATTTAACGTCTTTTTCAACTATTGTATATTAGAATATATAGATAGATTTGTAATTATTGGCTTTTTAATGAAAGCACCAAATATAAAAGTTTAAAACTTCACTCTAAAATAATATTGATGAATAACATCGTGTTATGAATACCTCGAACCATGATCACCTCACATGCTATATTTAACTATTACGCTATGTTTAACCCAGGAATCAAACCCCTTAGGACCATGTGTAATGGTAGAAGGTCACAATGGGGCATTGAGCGACATGTGTCGGGTGAGTCAGCAAAGGAGCTTGGAGCAAAATGGTGTGTAATGGTAGGTGGGGCGTGGAGCGCCATATGGCATTTCATTTAGTATATTTTGAAGAAAAAAGAAATTAAAATAAAAAACAATTGCGATATATGATTGGATGGGAAAAAAAAGAAATAAATAAAATAAACAGAAAAAAAGTAAAAAAATATGATTGGTTGTGAGATATGGGGCACAAGCGCTGAAGATACAACGCCCAAATGCAATTTTGAATTTTTTCTTTTGTTTAGCGCCTATCGATTTTGGCAAATGGGGCGCTGAATGGGCTTGGATGGGGCATTTCACGCCCCACTACACATAGTCTTATATTATTGTATACCCTTTAACTAAATTATCTTAAGTGTTGCAACGTTATTTAACGAGCCATTGATTTTGTCAAAATTTTTATGACACAAGCTGTTAAGATTCTGATCCTGATTTTAGAATATTACGATTTTGCGATACTATAAAGCAAAAACGATCCGGATCCTACGTAGGATCTTAGCAAGCTTAATATCTTATAGGATCCCGATCTTAACCATATGATATTAATATAGGATCTTAAGATCTAATCCGATCCGATCTTACTTTTCTCGAACCACAAACTAAAAAACTACAAACTTATGGATTATGTTTTAATAGAATTTTAAAAACAATATGTGAATCTTCTTAAACATTTCATATTCATAATTTAGGGCAACATTTCCATGAAACACTCATATAATTTTGTGTTTATGATATATAATAATTTGTAGATTTGAATAATATTATAAATACTATTAAAAAATGACATTATCGTAGGATCTTAGGATCCCGATTCGATCTTACGATTTCGATCTTGCAACAACGAAAATGATCCTGAGAGGATCCCGATCTTGAAAACCTTGATTTTTACTGTCATTCTATCTTACAGCTGGACTTACACTTTCGCAATCAAGTTAATACCAGTTTTAAGCTTTGTCATTAGTTTTAACAAGACTGTGCTCTAAAAAGTAAGATTTAAAATTATTCCAGAATTGTAAACTGGACCAAAATCAATCCAAGAAAATCAAACGGTTATAATATAGGGTGAAGTCTAAAGATACGTAACAAACTTTCTAAAAAAAAACGAAATACGTATGCAACTAAATCTATTACTTGTATCGCTAAAATACTTTCAAATTTTGAACAATATACGCAATATTGACTGGTTTGTGACCTGTTTGACCGTTACCACTTAGAAAAGTTACAATAATGCTCCCTGTGGTTTGTGTTGACTTTCATCGGTCGTCCCTTGACTTTTTTCCCTTAGAAAAGTTATAGTAATGGTCCTTGTGGTTTGCATTGACTTTCATGTTTACTCCATTTTTATATGTTTTCGTCCGTTCTTACACGTTTTCATTCGTTTTTTCACTTTTTCGTCCGTTTTTACACGTTTTCGTTCGTTTTTGCACGTTTCCGTTAGTTTTACACGTTTTCGTTCGTTTTTACACCTTTTCGTTCATTTTTGCACGTTTTCGCCCGTTTTATACGTTTTGTCTGTTTTTATACGTTTTTACCTGTTTTCTTTCATTTTTATAGGTTTTCGTTCACGTTTAGTTCGTTTTTGCACGTTTTCGTTCGCATTTACATGTTTTCGTTCGTTTTTTACATGTTTTCGTCCGTTTTACACATTTTCGTTCGTTTTTTACACGTTTGCGTCCGTTTTTACACGTTTTTGTCCATTCTTGCATTTTTTCGTCCGTTTTTATACGTTATTGTACGTTTTCATCTGTTTTTATACGTTTTCGCTTTTTTTCTTACGTTTTTTTCCTTTTTCGTTTAACAACTTTAAACGTTTTCTTACATTTTCATCTGTTTTTATACGTTTTCGTCAGTTATCTTACGTTTTCATCCATTTTCGTCCGTTTGTATACGTTTTCGTTCATTTTTATACATTATTATCCGTTTTTATACTTTTTCATCCATATTAACATGTTTTCAAGCGTTTACATGTTTTCATCCGTTTTTACATATTTTCGTCCGTTTTTACACGTTTGCATCCTCTTTCACACGTTTTGTTCATTTTTATACATGGTTTGGTATTTTTTTATGCGTTTTTATCCTTTTCGTACAGGTAAAAACGTATTAAATAGTAAGAAAATGTGCAAAACGTACAAAACCGTAAAAACCATACAAAATCGTACACCAACGTAAGAAAACGAATTATAATCGACAAAAATGTGTAAAAACGTATCAAATCGGATGAAAACGTGTAAAAAAGATGAAAACGTATAAAACGAACAAAACGTGTAATAACGGATGAAAACGTGCAAAAACGAAGGAAAACGTGTAAAAACGGGCAAAAACGTTCAAAACAGACGAAAACGTATAAAATTGACAAAAATGTATAAAATTGGACGAAAACGGATAAAGACGGACGAAAACGTAAGAATGCATACAAAAACGGATGAAAACGTATAAAAACAGGTGAAAACGTAAGAAAACGTTTAAAAACGAACGAAAATGTATAAAACAGACAAAAGTGTATGAAAACAGGCGAAAACATATAAGAATAGACGAAAACGTACAAAACGTATAAAAAACGGATGAAAACGTTCAAAAACGGACGAAAATGGGTAAAAACGGACGAAAACGTGTAAAAATGAAAGAAAACGTGTAAAAACGGACGAAAACGTGCAAAAATGAATGAAAACATGTAAAAATGGATGAAAACGTATATAAACAAACGAAAACGTGTAAAAACGAACGAAAACGTGCAAAAACGAACGAAAACGTGTAAAAACTGACTTAATGTGAAAGTCAATGCAAACCGCAGGGACCATTAGTGTAACTTTTCTAAGTGAAAAAAAAGTCAAGGGACAACCAGTGTAAGTCAAGGCAAACCACAGGGACCATTACTGTAATTTTTTTAAGTGGTAACCGTTCAAACATGTCAATATTGCGTATATTCTTCAAATTTTGAAAGTATTTTAGCGATGCAACAGTGTTGCAAAAAAATATCTACAAGGGCGATTAATCGCCGCCTAGGCGATACAGGGCCACCAACCTTGCCGATTTATCTAACTGGGTCAAACAAATAGGTCAACTGTGGTCAACGGCGGTTAATGGTGGTCAAACTTACCGGAAACCTACAAATATTGCCGGAAGTACTTAAAACTCACCGTAAACTTATTTTGATCACTTATAGTAATTGTTTAAATCTATTACAAGTTGTTTTTTAGAAAATATCTTGCCGAAAATACATAAAACTCGCTAGAAATACTCAAAACTTGTCGGAAATACCCAAAATTTGCCAAAAATGCCAATCCGATTAATCACCGATTAATCCCGCCTAGACCGATTACAAACTACAAGGTGGTCGACCGCCCGACTACCGATTCACGAGTTTTGCAACTGATGAAGCGAAAAGTGTACCGCTTTTAGGGGGTCATTTAAGCCCTAAATCGTATTTATTTGATCAAATATTGCCCTAAATCGTTCCTTTTGTCATTTTAGGTACTTTGGAGAAGAAATCTGGAAAAGGAAGCATTTTGGACGTTTTTGGAGCATAAAAGTGAAGAAAACGACAAAGTCTCCAAAGCTGCTGGAAAAGTACACGTGACGGCGTCAAGGATTGCTCCTGACGGCGTCACGGCTTGGCAAAAGAGGTGGATATGACAAATACGCGTGACGCGCCAGAAAGTTTTACAATGGAAGTCTGACGGCGTCACCCTTTAAGGTGATCAAGGCTGTCACGGTTTAAGTTAAAGAGAGACGGCGTCAAGCACAATTGTGACGGCGTCAACCCTTGACGCGCCAGAGTGGATTTTGGAGGATTAAAGAGGGACGGCGTCAGGAAGACCATCCGGGAACCCTAGCCGCGGCGAGGTGACGGCGTCACCTCCTACAACGTGACGCCGTCAGCCTCTAAATTCTATATATAGTTTTGCAATTTTTAGTCATGAGTGTGCAACTTTGTGAGGAGAAACCCTAAGACGAATTTTCTGCCATTTTTAAGGGTTTTATGCCCTTGGATCTCCCATGTTTAATTGAAGATAAGTAATCAATTAATCATTCAATATGTCTATGTGTTGTTTGATTATATTTTGTTCTTGTCTTTTAATTAACATGCTAGGCTAGATTTATCTTGTGTTTGCTTAGATCTAATGAAACCTAACTATTGATTATCGGTTGTTGGTGTGTTATTAATTGTATTGGATGATTATTTATCGATGTTAGGCTTAAGAAAACTGGCTAACCTCCTATACGGTAACTTGCTTGAACGTCTTAAGAAACATGAACCAATGCGTACTATGGTTTTTATGGTTGTATTTAATGCATGAGCGAATTCTAGTGATCCCATGTTAGGAGCTTCCTAGCCGGCTCGACATAGGAGTGAAGTAGGAGCTTATAGAGTTGGGGAAGTACGTACGCCACCCCACGATTGGTATTAAGGAATACACCCGTCATCCACGCAATTAATACACACTAATCAACCGGTAAAAGATAGTTAGGGAGTAAGGAAATCTAAGTAAACACATTTCTCTCCATATAAGTTTCACAACCTTTTCATTTTCAGTTATTTTATTTTGTTTGCAATTGTTGTTATTGGGGTTAGTTGACTAGCAACTAATTCCGCCCACTCCTTCAAACCCGAGATTTTACTTGCTTTCATAAAAAAATATAAAAATACAAAAAGAATCTTCCCTCACCCTTAGACCTATTAGAGTAGTTTTTCAATCCTAACGACACTATTCCCCTAGAGAACGATCAATCCCCCGGTACTTGCCACTACACTATACTACATCGGTCAGGTACACTGCCTGGTGGGGATTGCAAGCCTCTTGAGATCCCTCGAGAGGTAAAACCTGTTGTAAGGTCGCAAAACCACGCATCAAGTTTTTGGCGCCGCAGCCCGGGGAGTAGTTATTGCTTAGGTTGAAATTTTATTTTTATTAGGTCTACTCACAAGATTCCTATCAAGTGAGATTTTATTTTGTAGCTTTCTCGTAGTCTATCTTTTCTTTGTGATTTTGTTTGTAATTTGCTTCAAATGGACTTTTCACTTAGACTTCTAAGATTGCAAGATATGGTTGAGTGGCTAGAACACCAAGGAGTTCAAAATACCTCATTTAGAGACACCTATGAATCATATGAGCCTTCACCTAGGATAGATTCTTATGAACAACCTCCATGTTTAGGATCCCATCTTAGTGAGGCCAATAGGAAAAGCGACCTAGTTTGCCAAGGAATTGTGGATAGAGCCGAAGCAATAAACCATAAGTTGGATGAAGCGCTAGGTTTGTTATCATCACTACCTAAGAAAACAATTGATGAGGATATAGGTGATCTTGACACGTGGAATGATGAGGTAAACACCATAAGCCCACAAAATACTCAACCATCATTTGAGGCACCCACACCGCCCGTGACTTACCCGGAAGAAGTAGAAGAGACTTTAGGAATCCCGATGGAGGTAGAACCCTTGGACCAAGCACAACTAGAGGATATAGGTTTGAACACTTTTAGTGATGACCTTACTCTTAGTTCTAGGGAATTTCCTAGTGTTGATGAGCCGGAACCTCAACCTTTACACAACTTTTCATCCTTAGATTTACATCTAGGAGACAAAAGAGGAACCGACCCACCCATAAACCAATATTATCCGGGTAGTTTTAGGATGAAGGAAGCCATTCACTCAACCCCTTCACCTCACGTGGCATATTTCCACCCTAAGGGAGTGTATCGCTACTTCTACCCGCACTTAATCCTAAGTGTAGGGAAAACCTCCCCTATTTCCGTTAAATAAGGGTAGAGTCAGGCTCGTGACTCGAACAAAAACAAGCGCTTCTTGGGAGGCAACCCAAGCTTTATTTGTTTGTTTGTTTGTTTGTTTGATTTTATTTGTTTCCGTATGCAAGTTTAATTGTTATTGTTTGTGCTCATGTTTCAAAGTAAATTGTGAAAATGCTTTATTTTGTTTTTAACTTCGTCTTAACTACATATAAAGGTATTTTGCAAAAGATAAGTGTAAGGGAATCCAAATTTGTTTACAAGAACAAGAATGAACATGAATCATAACAATATTAAATTAACATACATATTAGTAATTGTTTGAGTCAAATGCTTGTATCGAGTCATAATGATGTTTTGCAGGAATTCCAGGAAGTAAGGTATAGGTTTTTTCAGAAATTTTCCGAAAACTTAACATGAGAATTCTGTCAGATCATTTCTGACGGCGTCAGGCCTTACAACCTGACGGCGTCAGGTTTTAATTTTCTGAAATTTTTGAAAGTTTTGTTTTTCTACCGGAATCATAAAAAGTTTTTATTAAATCTCTAACTTATAAACTCCAGGAATCTGCAAAATAATCATTCCACAAGCATTATATCCTTATATAGATTTATCCCGCCGATGTTATGCAGGTTTTCGTGTTTGTTTTCTCAGGTTTAACAGGTTATTTTGGACAAGGAGATGTATGTGGAAACTAGCTTTTGGCGATGCATTAGTCTTGGAGCTTCTACTTTCTCTTGGAAGAAGATCTAACCTTGTTACCTCTTTATCCACCGAGCGAATCAGGGGAGTATTTGATTTCATTCTTTTACCATATTTACTTTTACATATTGTTATTTGAACATTGGGGACAATGTTCATCTTAAGTGTAAGGGGGGGTAAAATACGATACCTTAGAGAATGCTATTACGCTTGATTTTTGTTTGTTTAATGGTAGATGTGTAATAAAACTGAGAGAAATACCTGTTAAGGCAATTTTAGTGCCAAATTTAAATTTTTTTACAACATATAGGAGTGAAACTTTGATCTTAATGAGCATCTCACGGATAGGAGTTATATGACTAGCACAAAAACCGTAGCACTAAAAAAAAAATTCCACCCCCAAATATGTGAGGTTCGCCCCTAGAATTGGTAGGAAAAGCATTTATGCTATGATTTGTGTACCGGTAGCACTTAGATTCTAGAACTTGCGTTAGGACCATTCCAAGGCCACAAGTGAGACTACATTCGTGTAGTTAGATTTACTACATGATAAGAGGCATTAGGATTAACCCATTGTTTTACACCTGTGTTTTTGTTATAATTACATTGGCTACATTGGTCAAGTAATTCTCCCACACCCTTTGCGTTGTACTCATTTTTAGTACACGATACCCCTAGTACACCCCTCAGAGCCTATCTTTTCGTTTCTAACTTTAAGCATTTTACTTAAAGTAAGAATTTGTTACACCCCACTTAAATGTACACCCAAATCGCCTTAGCCTACCTTGTATGCACTCATCTTTAGTGCATTATTGTTACAACATTTGTTTAAACCCCAAGTTAATTATCTAATTGATTACATGGTTGCTAAGTCGAGTCATATCCTTGTACATATTGTTTTGGGGCGATTGGGACTCATGGGTAAAGTACTAGTGTAATGGAGTAATGGGGAAGAACAACATTATTACCCCCATATGTGCTAAATATTTTAAAAGTACTCCAAGTGTTTCGATTATCTTAATTCAAGTCATTAGAATAGTTATTTGTGAAGTTATGTAAAAGTTCAAGTGTAAGGGGAATACGACGCCCCTACGATGTATTATTTTGGATGGTAGGGGAAGAGTGTATGAAAAAAAAAAATCGAAAAAATCAAGAAAAATTAAAAAAAAATGAGAAAAAGAAAAGTAGAAAAAACATACGGACTACCATCCCGTTTCATTTTATGTTTATTTTATGTTTTTGTTATTTTGTTTTTAGCTTAAGTCGAGTCTAGTCTTGACTTAGCAACGCCATATTGTACATGTAATTAATCAAGATATTTAACTCGCCGCCAGTAAAATATCCTTTATCCAACAAATCCGTGTTTATCATATCCCTACACCTAACGTTATAACCCGTTTAAAAGCCCTCTTTGATAGTTTATCTTAGGTGCTTACGCCTAGTGGAGGAGGTTTTTGACCCTTTCCCAAGCCTATGGTAATCTATTTGCTATGACAGGTAGTGAGAGATATTATCCATTTTCATTTATGAGATATACTTTTATGACACCTGAGAGATGTGAGTATCTAAACACTACTTGTGAGGTGCTAGTTTGTAATCTCCGTGCTTATTATGATTAAAGTGGAACGACTATTTGTTGTAATTACTTTTATATTAGTATTAAATGACCCCTAACTTGTATTTCGATTAGAATAAAAGCGCATTTGCTTAAGGACAAGCAAATCTCAAGTGTAAGGGTATTTGATGAAGCGAAAAGTGTACCTCTTTTAGGGGGTCATTTAAGCCCTAAATCATATTTATTTAATCAAATATTGCCCTAAATCGTTCCTTTTGTCATTTTAGGTACTTTGGAGAAGAAATCTGGAAAAGGAAGCATTTTGGACATTTTTGGAGCATAAAAGTGAAGAAAACGACAAAGTCCCCAAAGCTGCTGGAAAAGTACACGTGACGGCGTCAAGGATTGCTCCTGACGGCGTCACGGCTTGGCAAAAGAGGTGGATATGACAAATACACGTGACGCGCCAGAAAGTTTTACAATGGAAGTCTGACGGCGTCACCCATTAAGGTGATCAAGGCTGTCACAGTTTAAGTTAAAGAGAGACGGCGTCAAGCACAATTGTGACGGCGTCAACCCTTGACGCGCCAGAGTGGATTTTGGAGGATTAAAGAGGGACGGCGTCAGGAAGACCATCCGGGAACCCTAGCTGCGGCGAGGTGACGGCGTCACCTCCTACAACGTGACGCTGTCAGCCCCTAAATTCTATATATAGTTTTGCAATTTTTAGTCATGAGTGTGCAACTTTGTGAGGAGAAACCCTAAGATGAATTTTCTGCCATTTTTATGGGTTTTATGCCCTTGGATCTCCCATGTTTAATTGAAGATAAGTAATCAATTAATCATTCAATATGTCTATGTGTTGTTTGATTATATCTTGTTCTTGTCTTTTAATTAACATGCTAGGCTAGATTTATCTTGTGTTTGCTTAGATCTAATGAAACCTAACTATTGATTATCGGTTGTTGGTGTGTTATTAATTGTATTGGATGATTGTTTATCGATGTTAGGCTTAAAAAAACTGGCTAACCTCCTATACGGTAACTTGCTTGAACGTCTTAAGAAACATGAACCAATGCGTACTAAGGTTTTTATGGTTGTATTTAATGCATGAGCGAATTCTAGTGATCCCATGTTAGGAGCTTCCTAGCCGGCTCGACATAGGAGTGAAGTAGGAGCTTATAGAGTTGGGAAAGTACGTACGCCACCCCACGATTGGTATTAAGGAATACACCCATCATCCACGCAATTAATACACACTAATCAACCGGTAAAAGATAGTTAGGGAGTAAGGAAATCTAAGTAAACACATTTCTCTCCATATAAGTTTCACAACCTTTTCATTTTCAGTTATTTTATTTTATTTGCAATTGTAGTTATTTGGGTTAGTTGACTAGCAACTAATTCCGCCCACTCCTTCAAACCCGAGATTTTACTTGCTTTCATAAAAAAAATATAAAAATACAAAAAGAATCTTCCCTCACCCTTAGACCTATTAGAGTAGTTTTTCAATCCTAACGACACTATTCCCCTAGAGAACGATCAATCCTCCGGTACTTGCCACTACACTATACTACATCGGTCAGGTACACTGCCTGGTGGGGATTGCAAGCCTCTTGAGATCCCTCGAGAGGTAAAACCTGTTGTAAGGTCGCAAAACCACGCATCAGCAACCTTGGATGCAAGTAATAGATTTAGTTAGTTACGTATTTCGTTATTTTTGAGAAAGTTTGTTGCGCATCTTTAGACTTACCTGTATAATATATTGTTCACTTGGCTCATTATTTCATGCTGCAACCGTTAAAAATAAGTTACCGTATAATAAGAAATTCGACTCTCTATTAAACAAATATACCATGTGTATCACGATGCCAGATATTGAAGCACACGATGTTACCTTTTTGTTATTTAAACTGAATTATTGTTATCTTGGGTTATTATATGATGACAACGGATGATTAGAATAAGCTTATATATGCCATGGACCGGCATAGAGACATGACTTTAGAAGCATTAATTAAACATAATCATTTAATAAATTAAATTTATTTTTGTGTAAAACACTGTTAAAAAGTAGAGATGGAAATGAGTCGGGTTGTTTGTGAAAAGCTTAGAATCAGATCGATAAAAAGTTCGGACAAGACAAGCCTCTCGATTTCGAGCTCTAGCTTAAGTTTTGACTCATTTAAAAATCCAGCTCGAACCGAGCTTTATATATAAAGTCGTCTAGGCTCGCGAGTCTAAACGAGCCCTATAAATATGTATAAACGAGCTTAAAAGAAGATAAACAAACTCGAGCCCAGTGTGATTAACGAGCATAACAACTGGTCCGATTTAGATGACGAAACTAACTTATACTTTTTGATGGCCGCGTACGAATATCAGCAACAGTTAGAACAAGAAGCAGCTCGACCTCGTGTGAGCCGTAACCATATCTACCGTGAACGTGAGGTTGCCGAAGAACGTTTGATGAACGACTATTTCAATCCAGGTTGTAAGTATCCGCACGTGAATTTTTAAAGAAAATTTCGTATGAGCCGGAAACTATTTCTAGAAATAGTCAAAGGTATTGAATCTTATACTTCTGATCCTCTTCCAAGTCATTTTCAATTCTTTAGCCAAGCGCCCGATTGTACAGGTCAAATGAGTATAAGTGTTATTATGAAGTGTACAGCCGCCATACGCCAGTTGGCATACAACACCTCACCCGATGCGTTTGATGAATATTTGCAAATGGGTAAGCATACTTTACGTGATTGTCTTGATATTAGTTAAAGGGTTTAAATTGTAATTTATAAGTTTTAAAAGAAAAGTTGGGCCCAAAATGTGGTGTTATGGTGGTCTGTTATGATAAAGGGTTCTTGTTTGGTGTTAAGATTGAAATGTTAAAGCTGATGTAGCGCTGACGTGACGCGATGTTATGAGTTAACCCAAAGTTACCACACCAAGTGCTCTTAATGATACTTCAACATCAAAATGGAGTACACGACGTCACTAACACAAACAATATCTTTAAAGGAACTTCTAATGAGATAAAAACAAACTCTTAATGATACTACAACATCAAAATGGAGTACACGACGTCGATGATTAATATAAGCATGTCATTTTAAAAAGATTACATTTTTTGTTTTCTTTTTGTGTAAAGATTACGTTTATTGTTTATGTAATGAGTTTTCTACTTTTACGTTTTTCATTTGTTTCAATTATACATAGGTTTTTTCCATGTCATTTTACACTTTTTATTACAACTTACAACTACATTGCCAAACTCTGGCCTAAAACAAAAATCTAAAACTAGTAGCCATCACTACCATCATATCAACTATCATTTTATAACTTGGAGACTACAATTTACGACTTACAGTTAGTTTTGTCAAACATACCGTATATGGTTGTTGTTGTTGTTTTTTTTTTTTTTTTTTTTTTTTTTTTAAGAAAAATCGCTATCAACCGATAAGATACGATATTTACCATTTAAGAACATTTTTGTTTGTTAAATATCAAAAGTTTCACAATTAGTTTATCACTGAGGCATTGTCCTAATGGCATCACTACTCTTAGCCACTGTAGCATCCTCATTTTACCATCTTACCCATGCTATCGCCATTGTCCCAAATGACAAATTGTCACATTGGCCTCCGCTAGGACCTCGAATTCTAAAGGGAAATGAGAAGATCTAAATTAAACGTCGTTGGCTATTTCCTTAGTGTGGAGGGTGTGGTCATGCGTTTTCCCTCACTACATCATCTTTTTCTTTCTCCAAAATTTTTTCCTTCAACTTTCCCTCAATATATTGCAATACCTTCTCTCTCTTCACAATTTTACTTTATATTTTTTATCATTTAAAAATACCCTCAACATATATCCCCACAAAATACACACTCGCAAAAGTTAAAAATTTAATTTCTCTCTTCTATGGCTTGCGCGGCTATAGTGCCGAATTGAATTTTTTTTTGGAGCCTGCCAATATTCCCGAGACAAGAGGTGTGGGTTTCCCCAAAGGAAAAAAGGCTATCCTTGCTTTTGCCGCTCCACACCTAGTACCCTTATGCCATGAACCTTGTTAGGGTGCGTTTGGTATGATCGCGGGTTTATAATAAGATTTGGATTCGGTATAGAATGAAAGAAAATGAGGAGAAAGAAAGATGGTGGGGATAAAAGAAAATTATTAATTAATTTTAAAAATGATAAAAGAAAATAAATGATTAAAAAAAAGAAAAGGTATATTTTTTTGTGGCTGAGAATTTTAGATGAAAAGAATGTGTGAGTCAAACTAGTTTTAATTGGTTGATATAAGTGATAGTAAGTAGTAAAGGTTGGTATCGATTCTATCATTCTTGATAGTGTGTCTTGAAAAAAATTTGCTACCAAACATATTATTTAATGTATCTATCAATCACCGAATACCAAACGGGCCCTTAGTTTATGTTGAGCTAGTTTCAAACTTTCAAAAGACATTAGTTTGTTGTTCTTACATGTGTTTATAGCACATATTTTTAACGTGATATAAGTACACTTTTAGCAGTACGTGCCTTAAATTTCTAAACATGGCCACTCAAATATGTTGTTAATTGAAAAGCACATTTGTTGTTATCAAATAATTAATATTGGATTAAAATTAACGAGCATATGCGTTACATTGATAACTTATCCAGTATGCATTCTAGGTCAAATGAAAAAAACATTCTCGGTCACAATAAGCTAGTATGATACGTTTTATTTGTTTTTATTATTATTTGGTGTTTTTTATTTAGCTTTTCATAAGTCAAGGACCTGATGGCCTTTCTTTTGATAATTGTGGGTGTCCTATGTAAACTTGGTTAATTGTGGTTTTTGATTAATTACCCTAATCGGTTCCTGGAAGAACCATTCCGAGGATCAATATTTTCTTTCATCTTTTAGCTTTCTTTTCATACCCTATCAAGGGTATCAGAGCCATTCTGATCACCATTTGGAGCTCTTCTCGTCACCATGACAAACACTCGCAACCAAGAGGTCGACAACACTCTCAAGACTCATGATAAGGCAATAACCGAGATTCAAACAGCCCTAGAGGCACTTATGAAGCAACAAGCAGAAGCAACTTTGCAACAACAAGAGATTTTGATGGTGGTGCAAGAGAAATCAGGGAATGAGGAATCGGGATCTAGTGCTGGTTCAATGTTTTTCAGTGAGGCAGATTAGCGGGGTAACCGACCTATGCGGATTGGAAAAGTTGAATTTCCAAAGTTCTCGGGTGAAGATGTTGATGCGTGGGTTTATCGTTGCGAGCATTCTTTCACTATTGATGAGACACCAGACGCAATGAAACTCAGATATGCTGTTATGCCATTCAATGGAATAGGGCATTTATGCAGACACGCGGGGCAACGGTAGCTGAAATTTCATGGAATGACTATGTTCGATCCATCAAAACCCGTTTCTCCAATGCAACGTTTGAGGACCCATTGGAAGAATTGGCGTCACTTAATCAAACAGGTTCACTCCATGAACTCAACACCACGTTCGACTCATTGTTGAACAAGGTAACACTAACTGAGTCACAAGCTGTTAGCCTTTATTTGAAAGCCCTCAAACCGGAAATTCAGGGTCTAGTTAAAATGTTTAAGCCTCGCACGCTACATGAGGCTTACGGGCTGGCAAAGATTCAGGATCTTAACAATGAGAATTTGGTGGGTAAATTGAAAACAGGAAGAGAAGATACAGGTGGGTCTCGAGTCAATAACAACTCAAAAATTACGCCCCCTACTAATGCAACCAAACTGCCACTCCTACCCACCCCTAACCGATCCAATACCACAGTCTCTAAACCAGTTAGCAACACACGTCGCCTTACTATTAAAGAGTTGGAATAGAAACGTGCAAAATGGGAGTGTTTCTGGTGCACAGAAAAGTTTGTGCCCGGCCATAAGTGTGCACGGCCCCGTACTCAGCTGTATATTATTGAGGCCGAGGAAGATGATGGGGAGGGGTTAGAGGAACAGTTAACCATTGAGGAGAAAGAGCAACAGCCTCAAATTTCGATTCACGCATTGACGGGCATTCCGTCATACTCTACCATGTGGGTACTTGGTTCAGTGGGTAATAGACAACTCCATGTACTTATCGAATCTGGATCGACCCACAATTTTCTTAAAGACAGGTTAGCCAAGAAGTTACAGTGTGATGTTAGGGAAGTTGCACCACTTAATGTAGGTGTGGCTGATGGGGAACGCCTCATAAGCAATCAGGTATGTCACGACTTCTGGTGGAATATGCAAGGAAATTGGTTCACAACTGAGGTACTTTTGTTATCGTTGGAGAGTTACGATATGATATTAGGGGTGCAATGGCTTTTGCCCTTGAATGACATTCTATGGAACTTCCAAAAGATGACCATGAAATTTGAGGTAGAGGGTAAACACTATGAACTTAAGGGCCTACAAAACAACTTAGTTTCAGTTTGCTCAATTGAAAAAATGAGGGAGTTGTTAAATAAACATGCCAAGGGTGGAGACCTGCAATTATTTAGTATACAGTTGACCAATGGAGAGCCTAAAAAAAATTATCAGTCAAGAGTAGTTGATGTCCCACATGAGACACACGACTCTCCACATTGGAAGTCATTAGTGTCGCAATTTAAGGGGGTTTTCGAGGTACCAACAGGGCTGCCCCCGACACGTGCGTTTGACCATAAAATAGTATTGAAGGAAGGAACCCAACCTGTTAGCCAACGACCTTATAGATACCCGGCAGTTCAGAAAGATGTGATAGAGAAAACCACCAGGGAATTGTTAGACTCGTGGGTTATTCAAAATTAGTCAAAGTTCCTTTACAGCTCCGGTTGTTTTGGTAAAGAAAAAAGATGGTCAATGGCAAATGTGTATGGATTATCGACAACTCAATGAAGCAACGGTAAAATACAAGTTTCCGATTCCACTAATTGAAGAATTGTTAGATGAATTAGGTGGTGCGTCTTTTTTCTCTAAACTAGACTTAAGGTCCGGGTATCACCAAGTCCGGATGGCTCCTAAGGATGTTCACAAAACAGCATTCCGTACTGATTGTACAATAAATTGCATGACCAGGCATTCGATGATGATCAAAAGATATATGGGGTGTTGAGGTTGCGCCAAGCTTGTCTTTAACCTGAAATAAGAAATACCAAGACACTACGTTAAGTGATTGCGCAGGGGTTGGACCCTGCGACCCACCTCCGGCGTGCGAGTAAGTATGTGATATGGTAAGTTTGTAGTAAATAGAGAGAGTTCAGTTAGCATTACCATGGTTCTTGCCCGTCTAAGCTATTTATAGGGGAGAAACAGGCCTTAGAGGGCGGTTGCACTTGATTCGGAGATCATGGGGGAGTCCCATGATTTGTGGTAACCGCTAGGGCTTTGTGGCCCACGATCTCCTCCTTGGCGGGAAAGCCTAAGGGAAGAGGGAACGCGGGTATGACCAGTTCAAGGTGATTCTCCATTCTAATTCCTTCGAAGGAGATACCCCAAAGGGCTTAGGGCTTCGATTGGCGGATTCCCACATGGTAACCACTTCATAGATGAATGGTTTTACGCCAATGAAATGTTTTAGGAGATTAACCTGGGCCTCCGAAGAGAGGGCTTCGCACAGGCTCGAAGGGGATTCTTCGACCCGTTCGGAGGGTACATCATCACGTACTCACGAGGGTCACTATGAATTTTTGGTTATGCCGCTTGGACTCACTAATGCGCAGCCTACGTTTCAGGCCCTCATGAATCATATTTTTAGACCTATGCTTGGAAAGGGGGTGTTGGTATTTTTTTGATGACATCCTCGTATATAGCAGAAATCGAGAAGATCATACTCGGCACTTGGAGCGGGTTTTGTCCATAATGCAAGAAAACAAGTTATTTGCTAAAGAATCAAAGTGTGTGTTTGGGCGTCGGGCTGTGGAATACTTAGGGCATATTATATAAAAAGAAGGGGTCAAGACAGATCCAGCAAAGATTGAAGCAGTGCGACAATGGCCAGCTCCCAAAACAATTAAACAACTTCGGGGTTTTTTTGGGTTTAGCCGGGTACTATCGGCGGTTTATTCGGTCTTTTGGAATGATTGCTAAACCACCCACGGATTTGTTGAAAAAAGACGCGTTCTGGTGGAGTCTTGAGGCCCAAGACGCGTTTGAACGACGCAAAGGGGCGTTGTCATCAGCCCCGGTCCTTGCATTACCAGATTACTCAAAACAATTTGTGGTTGAGATAGATGCG
Organism: Artemisia tridentata subsp. tridentata; assembly: GCA_021014915.2. Taxonomy (NCBI): domain Eukaryota; kingdom Viridiplantae; phylum Streptophyta; class Magnoliopsida; order Asterales; family Asteraceae; genus Artemisia; species Artemisia tridentata. Next base: position 56,492,155 of record CP139504.1, read on the forward strand.
TCGGCAGGGGGAGTAGGAGCAGTTTTGATGCAAGATCGCCATCCGATAGCATTCTTGAGTCGGGCTTTATCACCCAGACAAAATGTCTTATCTGTATACGAGAAAGAATTGGTAGCAATTATGATGGCAGTTAAACAGTGGCACTACTACCTCATCACGGGTTCCTTTATTATTCGTACGGACAAAAGAAGTCTGAAACACCTTCTTACTCAAAAAGTGATTGTTGGGAATTAAATATTCAAGAAGTTTAATATCGGATTCTATTCAAAGAAAAACGTTAAGTGTGATTCTGCTGCTAGTGCATTTGGTTCCTGCTGTTAATGTTGTTCTTGCTGCTAGAACATTTGATTCTGCTGCTAGCGATAAATGATTCTGCTGCTAGGCTTAGCATTCTGCTGCTGTTGATCCTGCTACTATTATACTTGTTCCTGTTGCTAGCGATATCTCATTGCTGCTGCTAGTGAACATTCTGCTGCTGAGTGGATAAGATTGAAAAGATATTATTTGTATTTTGGTCAAGAATATACGGTAGATAATATCTTACCCCATGTGCTTAGTTAACAAGTTGTGTACACAGATACATGTTGTATCTTATGTACTGACACTCTAAAGATAAGTTAACAAGTAGGTCGGCTAGACTTTAAGCAATATGTAAAGATCTTCTTGGACTATAAAAGAAGATCTTAGTCAAGTGATATTAGTGTCCATGTATGTTATTATTGTAAGAACTCATAACTGTTAAGACATAGAAAAACACAAAACATCATAAGTTAGAAAAACATAAGATTCAAGGTCTTTGTAACCCTAGTGATAGAAAGATCACTCGTATTATTATCATTAATAATATTGAATCGTTTGGTGATAATCTTTATGTGTTCATTGCTAACTAACAAACATAACAATTCCATTTCCATAACATACACAACCTTCTAAGTGTGATTGAGTGAATTCCGCGCACTTAATCATATTAACACAACATATCATATACACAAAGTTGACAAGGTTTAACCACCTTATAGTGTATCCAGTTATCCTAACAAGTGGTACCAGAGCAAGGCTGATATAGTTGTTTTTAGAAGAAACAGAAATGGATGTACAAGATGTTCAAACCAATGTTGCTGCAAAGTTGCCCATGATCAAACCAAATGAGTTTGAGTTATGGAGGATGAGAGTTGAGCAATATTTTATGGTTCAAGATTATGCTCTTTGGGATATAATTCAGTATGGTGATTCCTTCACTCTAGGCTATTCAGATGTTCTTATTGAAGGGAAAACAGTTAGAAAAAGAAATACTGGACCAGTCTCAAATGAAGAAAAGATACAAAAGAGAAATGATCAGAAAGCAAGAAACTTGTTGCTTATGACCATTCCTGGTGAGCAGATGCTATCTTTTGGCAAGTATCTTGATGCAAAAACTCTTTTTGAAGAGATTTGTGCATGGTTTGGTGGTAATGAAACTACCAAGAAAACACAAAAGACATTGCTAAAGCAACAATTTGAAAACTTTACTGCTTTTAGTAATGAGTCTCTTGATAAGCTGTTTTCAAGATTACACAAGCTTGTCAGTCAGTTAGCTGTGTTGGGTGTTGAGACAGAGAAGGAAGATCTCAACATGAAGTTCTTGAAAAGTCTACCTGATGAATTTCATACTCATGTTATTGTCTGGATGAACAAACCAGAAATTGAAACAATGAAACTTAATGATTTGTTCAACAACTTTAAAATTGTTGAACAAAATCTAAAAAGGGGTGGAAATTATGGTACTAGTTCTGGGAATGTGGCACTTTTGTCAACTCCCAGTGTTAGTCATTCAGAAGAGGTAGATGAAATTGAAGGTGTTTCTAATGTTAATTATGGTGGTCCTTCTACTAGTTCACAAAAGGATGTTGCTGGACTTGGAGATCCAACATTCTATGCCTTTATAACCAGTCAATCTAATGGTTCTCCTCTAAATCATGAAGACCTTGAGCAGGTAGATGGTGATGATTTGGAAGAAATGGATATTAAGTGGCAAGTTGCCTTACTTAGTATGAAGGCTAAGAAGTATTGGCAGAGAACTGGGAAGCAGATAACCATAAATGGTAATGATACTGTTGGGTTTGATAAGAAGAAAGTGAAATGTTTTAACTGTCATAGGTTGGGACACTTTGCTAAAGAATGTAGAAGCCCAAGGAAGCAGGATAATAGGAACACATGGTATAAGCAAGAGAGGAAGAAGGAAGTACTGGTGGAAGAGCCAAAGGCTATGCTGGCTATTGATGGTATTGGATATGATTGGAGCTCTATGGCTATTGAAGAGGAAGCACCACCAAATGCTGCTCTTATGGCCAATGAATTTGCTCTAATGGCCTTTTCTGATTCAGAGGTAGATGCCATTTCTACTTGTACTAATTCATGTCCTAATCTTAAAAATTATGAAGACATTAAAAAGAGATTTGATGCTTTTAGAGAAGAGTTAATTGATGCCCTTCATAATTTAGCTAATCATAAGAGATGTGTAGGAGTTCTAGAAAAACAAATCCAACATTTTCAAAAGAATGAATCTACTTTTACTGATGACTTAAATGCTTTAAAAAGAGGAATAGCATTTAGAGATGAATTACTTACTGGTCAAAGTAAACAGTTAAATGAAGCCAATAATAAAACTGAAAATGTTAATATAACTATAGATGCTTTAGCTCATGCCTCAGAAGGAATGAATAAGATTTGGGAAGCTCAAGTAATTGATAAAGCTAATTCAGGTTTAGGATACAAATCTGTTCCTCCACCATACAGAGGTGTTCATTCACCTCCAGGTGTTGACCTAGCACATACAGGTTTAGCTGAGTTTCAAGAACCAATCATGGAATATGGTTCTAAGGCTAGTAAGAGTCTTAAGGTAGAAAAGATAAGTAAAAGTTTAGATAAAACTTTACTTTATCAGGACAAGGTGTCCTTTGTTAAGAAAGGAGATGCTATAGTTGTTGAGGATTGTACAACTGATAGTGATGATGAAGAAGAGCAGGTTATGTCTAAACCTGAAGTGGTTAAGAAAGTAGGAACCAATGTTCCTAAGATAGTCAAACATAATACTGATAGGCCTAAATCAAACATTAAGCATGTTAGGCAACCAGTTAGATATTGTGAACAATATAGAACCACCAACAAGCCCAGAGGTAACCAAAGGAATTGGAACAACCTCAAGTCTAACCAATTAGGTGATGACTTTGCTTTTTATAATAAAGCTTGTTACACATGTGGTAGTTTTGACCATCTTGCAGCTTTCTGCAACCAATGGGTATCTGGGTATGAAAACAATAGAGTGAACTACAAAAGGCAAACTCCTAAGTCTCACTCTCATTCTAGTTCTACGAGAACAAACCCCAGAGTAGTCAAAAACAAGTCTGGCTCAAACTCAGATCCTGCTGCTAGACTAATGGTTCCTGCTGCTAGACAAATTGTTCCTGCTGCTCGACCATTTATGACTATTAACCCAAAATCAACAGCTAAGTGTGCAAAAACATTTTTCAAACATGCACCAACAACTGTTCTAAGGCCCATTCAAACAAAGGCAGTGGTCCAAAAACAAGTTTGGAAACCAAAGGGTAGAACTGAAAAGTTAGCAGTTCCTGCTGCTAAGAAATCAGTTCCTGCTGCTAAGGGAAACAGGGAAAATGTTGTTAAGGCCTCAACATGTTGGATTCTAAAATCCAATGTTGCATCAACTGTCCTTAAAAGATTGAATTATATTGATGCAAGAGGCAGATCCAAGTCAGTAATGGCTTGGATCCCCAAAAGAAACTAACACTCTTACTTATGTGCAGGAACATTCAAATGATCAACAAGAAGATCAAGGATTCTCAGATAGTGGATGTTCAAGGCACATGACAGGCAACATGTCTTATCTTTTAGATTTTCAATCATTCAATGGAGGATATGTTACCTTTGGAGGGGGTGTTCGTGGCAAAATTTCTGGTAAAGGTACAATCAAAACCGGAAATTTAGATTTTGAAGATGTGTACTATGTAAAAGAGCTAAATTATAATCTTTTTAGTGTCTCATAAATGTGTGACAAAAAGAACAATGTTCTTTTCTGTGAGACTGAATGTCTTGTACTTTCTCTTGATTTTAAGATGCCTGATGAAAGTCAAGTACTTCTTAGAATTCCTAGAAAGGGCAATATGTACAGTGTAGACATGAAGAACAATATTCCTAAAAAGAATTTAACTTGTCTTGTTGCAAAGGCCACATTGGATGAATCAATGAAATGGCATAGAAGGCTTGGTCATATTAATTTCAAAACCATAAATAAAATTGTTAAGAATGGTTTGGTAAGAGGTTTACCTCAGAAAAGATTTGAAAATGATCAAACATGCATTGCTTGTCTAAAAGGCAAACAACACAAAGCCACTTGTAAGCCCAAGATTTTTAACTCTATCAATCAATCTTTGTTTATGCTGCATATGGACTTATTTGGACCTGTTTCAGTAAGTAGCATAATGCATAAGAGATATTGTCTAGTTATTACTGATGACTATACTAGATTTACATGGGTTTTCTTTCTATCTACTAAGGATGAGACTACAAGCATCCTTAAGACATTCATTACACAGATAGAAAATCAAGTAGACAAGAAAGTGAAAGTCATTAGATGTGATAATGGGACAGAGTTTAAGAATAGAGTTATGGATGACTTCTGCAAACAAAAAGGTATTAGAAGAGAATTTAGTGTTGCTAGAACTCCACAACAGAATGGAGTAGCTGAAAGAAAGAATAGAACACTAATTGAAGCTGCTAGAACAATGTTAGCTGATTCAAAGCTACCTATTACTTTTTGGGCTGAAGCAGTCAACACTGCTTGCTATGTTCAAAATAGAGTTTTAGTTGTGCAGCCTCTCAATAAGACATCATATGAGCTTTTTAATGGTAGAACTCCTGCAATAGGATTTCTTAGACCTTTTGGATGTCATGTGACCATTCTCAATACCTTAGACCATTTAGGAAAATTCGATGGTAAAGCAGATGAAGGATTCTTTGTTGGATATTCTCTTAATAGCAAAGCATTTAGAGTTTACAACACAAGAACAGAAATTGTAGAGGAAAACCTACATGTGGAGTTTTTAGAAAACAAATCCAATGTAGAAGGTCAAGGACCAAAATGGCTATTTGATCTAGAGTATCTAACCAATTCAATGAATTATGTGCCTTTTGTTGCAGAAACTAATGATTTTGCAGGTTCTAATACAACAAATGAGGCAGAGTTAGAGAAAGATCAAAATGATGTGATAATGCCAATAAGGTCAAGTACAATTGTGAAATCAACTTCAACAACTGATGAATCTTATTCTAGCAAAGCTAAAGAAGGTGTTGAAGATGAAAAGAAAGAATATGGAACTCAGGAACAACAAAATGTTTCTGCTGGTAGCATTTCTGTTGCTGCTGATAGTGTATCTGTTCTTGATGGTAATTCTGCTGCTAAGCTTACTGATTCTGCTGTTCGACCAAATGATTCTGCTGCTGGCCCTTCAGAAACAAAAGAAGCAGAATTCTCAGATAATGAGGTGGATTTCAACAATCTTCCATCAAATTATCAAGTTCCTTCTACACCACAAACAAGAATTCACAAAGTCCACTCCCTGAAACATGTGATTGGAGATGTACAATCTGGTGTGAAGACAAGACATCAATTGATGACTTCAGACCAACAAGGGCTTCTTAATGCCCTTTATGCTTCAAAATAGCATGAGCTTTCAAACTCTTGCTTGTTTGTATGTTTTCTCTCACAAGATGAACCAAAGAACATTCTGAAAGCCCTAGATGATTCAAGCTGGTTAGAGGCTATGCAAGAAGAGCTTCTTCAGTTCAAGATTCAAAATGTTTGGGTGCAAGTTGATTTACCTACAGGTGTGAAGGTAATTGGCACTAGATGGGTTTTCAAGAACAAAAGGGATGAAAGGGGAATAGTGATTAAGAATAAGGCTAGATTAGTAGCTCAAGGGTACACACAAGAAGAAGGAATAGACTATGATGAGGTTTATGCTCCTGTAGCAAGGATTGAGGCAATTAGGCTTTTCTTAGCTTATGCTTCATTTTTAGGCTTCACAGTCTACCAAATGGATGTTAAGAGTGCATTTTTATATGGAACAATTGAAGAAGAGGTGTATGTTACACAACCTCCAGGCTTCATTGACCCATTACATCCAAACAAAGTGTACAAAGTAGTGAAAGCTCTATATGGCCTTCATCAGGCACCAAGAGCTTGGTATGCAACACTAGCTTCCTACTTATTAGAAAATGGATTTCAAAGAGGAAAGATTGATCAGACACTTTTCATCAAACAGCACAAGAAGGATCTTCTGTTAGTGCAGGTGTATGTGGATGACATTATCTTTGGATCTACTAGGAAAGAGATGTGTTTAGAATTTGAGAAGCTTATGAAAGATAAGTTTCAGATGAGTTCTATGGGAGAACTTACATTCTTTTTGGGTTTGCAAGTTAAGCAATCATCTGAAGGCATATTTATTAATCAAGACAAATATGTTGCAGAGATACTTAGAAAAATTCAATTTGCTGATTCAAAAATAGCAAGCACACCAATGGACTCTGAGAAGCACCTTCTGAAAGATGAAGATGAAGAGAGTGTAGATGTACACACTTACAGATCTATGATAGGCTCTTTGATGTATCTTACATCATCTAGACCTGATATCATGTTCCCTGTTTGTGTTTGTGCAAGATTTCAAGTTACTCCAAAGGTTTCTCATTTAACTGCAGTCAAGAGAATTTTTAGATATCTCAAAGGTCAGCCAAGGTTGGGTATATGGTATTCTAGGGAATCTCCTTTTGACTTGGTAGCATATTCAGATAGTGATTATGCTGGTGCTAGCTTGGACAGAAAGTCAACAACTGGAGGATGTCAATTCCTTGGGTGTAGACTTGTCTCATGGCAGTGTAAGAAGCAAACAAGTGTGGCAAATTCAACAACTGAAAATGAATATATAGCTGCTGCAAGTTGCTCTAGTCAAGTTCTATGGCTTCAAAACCAACACCTTGACTATGGGTACAATTTCTTAAATATTGTTATTCATATTGATAATAGTAGTACAATTTGTATTATTAAAAATCCAGTGCAACATTCTAAAACAAAACACATTGAAATTAGACATCACTTTATAAGAGACTGCAATGAGAAAAAGTTAATTCAAGTTCTTAAAATTGCTTCAGAACACAACTTTGCAGATCTGCTAACAAAAGCTTTTGATGTTTCAAGATTTCAGTACTTGGTAGCAAGTATTGGAATGCTTAATCTTTGAATTTTCAATCTGATGTGTTTTTGTAAATAAATTTTTGTTACTGCTGCTGGATTTACAAGATACTGCTGCTATTACAAAAAGTTTGTGCTGTTAGTACAAATTTAAATTGTGTTATTCATACAGTTAGTCCTATGATTTTTCTAATAAAAGACAAGTACTTTGTACTTTGTTCTTTTGGTTTTAGACTAACAATTTCATGTATGAATATGTGAACAAAAAGGAAATTTCAAGTGAAATGGAAGCAACACAATGCTGATATTGGCTGCTGCCATAATAGGTTTATGATGGACTGAGTTTGGGAATTTAAAACTCCTTAAAACTACTTTCTTGAAACCTAGTTATGATATTTCACATTGAATTGATGACTTAGTTGATCAAATAGTAACTGATGCAACTCACTTTCTATCATTTTATACTTTTAAGTATAATGTGCAAGTCTGAGAACATCTGATAGAAAGAACAGCTAGTAAAAGTGAATCTAACACTTGTGTTAGAGGTAACAATTACTATGAGCTGGAAACCCTGTCAGGAAAGCTCTTTGAATGAGTTTATCTTTACACAGGCAGTTATTTATAACTGAAAAACATTGGTTCTCACACAACCAGAGGTTGTTTTAAACCGAAATTTTGATTAAGTGTCTGTTATACACTTGATCCCTTCAAAATGGTTGAAAGCAGTATGATTTTTCAATTCTAAAAAATCATGAACATACTGCTAAGTCAAATAATTTCTTAAACAAGGATTTTCAAAGGATTCACAAAAACCATTCATTGATGGACCATGAATCAAATGTCCACTGATTCACCTCTCATAGGAGTTAACACACCTAGAAGTGATGAGGGCAGCAACTTAAACACTTAAGGAATTGATGGCTTCATGTACAATATTGTCTGACAACAAGTTCTAAATGATGAATCAGATGATAAGGAAAGATATATTTTGGTACATAGTGAGATCTTCCAAACAAGGGGAGGAAACAAAAGTTATTTGTATCTCAGGGGAGGTAACAATCTCAGGGGAGGAAATAATAGCCCAGAAAAGGAAGATAATCCAATAAAAGGAAGGAGAAGACAAGAGCATACAAGATGATGACATAGAGGTTGAAAATGAAAAGAACATTCCAAAGGAGAAAGTTCTATCTAGGTCAAACGAAGAAAAGTTTCAATTTCAGTTTACTACGTTTGTTTATCACTTGCAAAGACATGCTGATAGATGATTTCACTTGTTGAAACAAGCATCCAAGATACACAGCATCATTGCCTCTTATAATTCCTCCATCCAAGGAAATTGCACCATCTTTTAGTCCAAGATTGTAGCAATGTGTTGATATTGTTAAAGTCAAAGAACAAAGCAGATGAATTACTAAAAAGATATTCAATCTTGAAGAACAGAAGTGTTTGAAAGATCTTCACAATCCATGATTTAATTTAGAAACATGTTGAAATGGATTCACATGTTTAGGGGAGGATTGTTGGGAATTAAATATTCAAGAAGTTTAATATCGGATTCTATTCAAAGAAAAACGTTAAGTGTGATTCTGCTGCTAGTGCATTTGGTTCCTGCTGTTAATGTTGTTCCTACTGCTAGAACATTTGATTCTGCTGCTAGCGATAAATGATTCTGCTGCTAGGCTTAGTATTCTGCTGCTGTTGATCCTGCTGCTATTATACTTGTTCCTGCTGCTAGCGATATCTCATTGCTGCTGCTAGTGAACATTCTGCTGCTGAGTGGATAAGATTGAAAAGATATTATTTGTATTTTGGTCAACAATATACGGTAGATAATATCTTACCCCATGTGCTTAGTTAACAAGTTGTGTACACAGATACATGTTGTATCTTATGTACTGACACTCTAAAGATAAGTTAACAAGTAAGTCGGCTAGACTTTAAGCAATATGTAAAGATCTTCTTGGACTATAAAAGAAGATCTTAGTCAAGTGATATTAGTGTCCATGTATGTTATTATTGTAAGAACTCATAACTGTTAAGACATAGAAAAACATAAAACATCACAAGTTAGAAAAACATAAGATTCAAGGTCTTTGTAACCCTAGTGATAGAAAGATCACTCGTATTATTATCATTAATAATATTGAATCGTTTGGTGATAATCTTTATGTGTTCATTGCTAACTAACAAACATAACAATTCCATTTCCATAACATACACAACTTTCTAAGTGTGATTGAGTGAATTCCGCGCACTTAATCATATTAACACAACATATCATATACACAAAGTTGACAAGGTTTAACCACCTTATAGTGTATCCAGTTATCCTAACAGTGATCACTCATTTGCAACATAAGTGGCTCGCTAAGCTCATGGGGTATGATTATTGCATAGAATACAAAAAAAGTAGAGAGAATGTAGCAGCGGATGCCCTATCTCGAGTACAAGGTTCGGATTTATTTATAACGGCGGTGTCACAAATTGAACCACTTCTTCTACAAAAAGTCATGAATTGTCAGGAAAAAGATATTGATTTGCAACAGATTATAAAGAAAATTTCAACAGGAGAGAGCCTACCCAAATTTTCATGGAACGAAAAGTGGTTGTGCAAAGACAGTCGCATGGTGGTGGGTAATGACATGTCTTTACGGGAAGAAATAGTGAAGCTTTGCCATGAGTCGCCAATTGGGGGTCATTCTGGGGTTCGGGCTATGGTCGAGCGGGTCAAAGGTTTATTCTTTTGGAAAGGAATTACAAAGGTGGTACGCCGGGTTTTACGGGGTTGTGATGTATGTATGCGAGCTAAGAATGAGAATGTCGCTTCACCCGGTCTACTTCAACCATTATAGATACCAGACGCGATTTTTACTGACATAACAATGGATTTTATTGGCGGGTTACCGAAGGTTAAGGGTAAGGATACCATTTTTGTGGTGGTGGATCGGCTCACAAAATATGGACATTTTATGATATTGGGTCATCCCTTTTCTGCTAAGGACGTAGCCCAAGTCTTTTTAGATAATGTGTACAAGTTACATGGGTGTCCCAACTCAATCATTTCAGATCGTGACCCGATCTTCTTGGGCTCTTTTTGGACTGAATTTTTACATCTTCAAGGGGTAGAAGCTAAGTTGTCTACGGCCTATCATCCCCAAACAGTTGGCCAAACGGAGGTGGTGAATTGGTGTTTAGAAGGGTACTTGTGGTGCATGGTGATGAAGAGGCCACACACGTGGGTCAAATGGGTGACACTAGCAGAGTGGTGGTACAATACCACATTCCATTCGTCCTTGGGGAGAACTCCATTTGAGGCTCTTTACGGGTACCGCCCCCCATTACACATTCCATACATCCCTAAGGACACAGTAGATAAGGACATGGATGAGATGATGCAAGACCGAGAGGCGGCAGTTAGGGTGATAAAGCAATCGTTGGCCAAGGCTCAAAACCGTATGAAACAGCAAGCGGATAAACATCGTTCTGAGAGGCGTTTTAAACCAGGTATGTGGGTTTATCTGAAGCTACAACCCTATATGCAAAATTCGTTGAGGGTTCACAAACACTCGAAGCTCACTCATAAATATTTTGGGTCGTTCTTAATCGTGGAAAAGGTTGGGTCGGTTGCATATAAGTTAGATTTACCAGAAGAAGCACATATACACCCGGTTTTTCATGTTTCGCTACTCAAGGGGGCGGGTGGACCGCCTACTAAGGTTATTCCACTTCCGGTAGAGTCACGTTTCACGCTTCAACCACATGCTGTTTTGGATCGCAGGTTGGTTAAGAGAGGTAATAGGGTGGCTATGAAGGTGTTGATACAATTGAGGGGACAGACAACTCAAGAGGCCTCTTGGGAGTTCCTTGATGATCTGAAGCTGCGTTTCCCAGATTTTACTGAGCTCACTTCTTGAGGAAAAGTGGGTCAAGGAGGGAGTATTGATACGTTTTATTTGTTTTTATTATTGTTGGGTGGTTTTTATTTAGCTTTTCATAAGTCAAGGACCTGATGGCCTTTCTTTTGATAATTGTGGGTGTCTTATGTAAACTTGGTTAATTGTGGTTTTGATTAATTACCCTAATCAATTCCTGGAAGAACCATTCAGAGGATCAATATTTTCTTTCTTCTTTTAGCTTTCTTTTCATACCCTATCATAGTAATTGCAATTTTGCATTTAGAGAAAATGGATATTTAAAACGTGTAATATCGTCATCTCGTATTGACCTTGACTATTTATGTTTTTCTTTTGGTATAATACTACTTGCGTCAAATACTTGACTTCATCTGCCTTCATTAATACGTTTCTTATTCTTGTTGAAAACATTTTTTTCCTATCAACTAATTTTTTTTCTTGTAAATGCGACCGACAATGACATATTAGGCTGAACACACTCGACGGATTTTATAGGTCGTTCGGTCTATGCAACCGAAGAAAACATCGGTCGCTTCGTATGTGAAGTATCGGTCGCCATTTGCCAAATGGGAATATCGGTCTTCTAGTCGACCGATTTATAAACACATACACACAAACATAAAAAAAAAAAAAAAAAAAAAAAAAAAAAAAAAAAAAAAAAAAAAAACACATTTTGAACTATAAATACCAACCTCAATTCAAATATACACACAAACACATTCAAACACACACAAAAAAACAATTCAAAACTGCAAATGTCTTTCAAAAAAGATTTCTCCCAACAATTCCCCAGTCCTCCTCGCCAAGATTTTTCCCAACAACTTCCAAGTCCACCACATGAAGCAATCAATATTCTACCATAAGTTAAGGAGTAAAATGTTTGAATTAAAAAAAAAAAAAAAAAAAAAAAAAAAGAAGTTGGTCATCGACTGTGGCACTTTGGTCGCTTCTAGTCTCTGGAGAGAGAAAGCTGACGTGGCAGCCGGTGACCCATAATTAGGGTTTATGTGGATTAACGAATTGACCCTTACCTTGTTTTTCAATTCAATCCAAGATACAAATAATAGTGTGTTTGTACCACGTTCTTGTACACACGTACTAATACCGAATTAATGTAAATGCTAGTTTAATAAACACAAAACAGTTTTGTTTGGAAAACAGAACCAATCAACCCTTGGAGAGGGTTATGTACGATCGGCCACAAAGAAAAGGAAGAAGAGAGAAAAAGGTTTTAGGTATTGTGTGTGCACAAAAAATACAAAACAATGATCCTAGCCTTTGTATTTATAGCATGCAAAACTTGGAGAACAAGTTGGACTAGGATTAGGAAATCTAATCACTAGCCGATCGGTTATACATCCCTAATGGGATTCTAGAACCCTCTTGACCTCTATTTTAATCTATAGTCCTTCCCTTTTAAACTTAACGGTCGTTAGTCAATTTTCCGTTAATCACTAACGGTCGTTATTTGTTTTGTGTAATTAATAATTAAATATAACATTTTATATTAAATTATTAAACATTAATCCTTCATACGTAAAGGGTGCAATCCCGTGGTCTCGATTTCGATCCTAACATACATCTAGTAATTTATTGTCCACAAAACTAACAGCTCCCACCTGGACATATTTTAATAGTGTAATCACATTGATTAGCGTCTAGCCACACGCCAATGCCTCTAGTACAACTCGAGCAAGGTCTCCTGGAAAAACCTTTTGATGATTCATCATCATTATTATCCTTTTATTTCTAATACCATGTTAAATAAGGATATGGATCTAAGTCATTCCTTTATTTAACAATTCTGTTTCTCGTTGTTTGTGATTGAGCAAAATTATCAAATCTTCTGAACGTATTCCAGATAGATCTTGGGCGTGGCTATCCAAACATCTTGTCAACCCTACGAGGGCCCCAACAGTATTAAACTTCAAAACGAATTTGAAGGAACAAATTCTTTATTGACTACAAGCAAAACCCATGAACTTTGCAACACTTCTTAAAACAATCCTTATAACTACCAGTTACATATAGCATTAAATTGTTCCACAGAAATGCACTGCATCCATGACAGTTCTCTGATATCTCAAGTCTAAGGATAACTATTCATGATTTACTTAATGACAAGATCCATAAAGTATAATCATGTAGTTTGGGATAAGTCCTATATTCAATTCATTGAATATCATGTGAAATTGGTATGTCAACGCATCAATATACTTTCAAGTATATTCTAACAAAACTCATATTTGTCTTAATTCAATGATATTCTCATATCATTAATTAACAACGAACTATTTAGAATAACATAAGTTATTCACGGATTAAACATGCAAATATAGGACACAATTTATTAATGAAAACAAACGTACCAAGTACTTAAATTCATTACAAATAATAAATGCTTAACATCATTTATCAAAATACTAAATAGATCAATGCATGATAATTCTAGTTGATGAATTATGCCTCAAGTCATGATAATCATACTTGTTGACAAGGCATAAATCAACCAACTTTGATCTATCAGAATTTTGAGAATACTTATTTCAAGAATTCAACTAGTGAAGTTCTTGTATGTGTGCATTCAAATTAATTTGATATAGCCACATAATATTTCATAAAGTGTGTGACATACTCAACCACCAATTTAAGATAATCAAACTTTCAAACCTTTTAAAGTTTAAAGTATTCTTATTCTTTAATGTATAATGCAACTATGATCTTAGCACAACTAGTTTACATGACCATTAACAAGGATGAAATCCTACCATGACTAGCATTGAGTGTCATCTCAATTAAACCAACATCATTGTATACAAACAACAATATACTCTTTAAAAATCCGTAAACTTTAATATCTATTGTGTAATGTTTGATGCCTTCCAATCTTTCAAGTTTTATTGTCGGCTATAACAATTAATCAAAAATTTACCATATTGTTCATCCTTAGAATCTAGGAGCAATTCCAGGATGAGGAATGTAATTCTAAGTCCAAACATATTCCATTAGAATATTCATTACACAAGTTATCTAATAACTTTCAATTAGATATCAATGTTGTCAAATCATCTTGCATTCAAGCATGATACAACAATAACATGATGTACATGAAAAACCTTGAGTCAGACTTAGATTTCATTTATGTTTTATCTTATCAAAAGATATGCATCTATTTAGACATTCTAAATGATATATCATTTTCTATTAGATTCATTTACCGCATATGTTTATAACATATATTCCAAGGTTATATGTCTTATTTTCTAAATCTTTCAAGTGAAGTTTCATTCCAAACTAAGACTTAATATTTAACTTATATGAAATGTTATACCCATATGTTCTACAACATATATGATTTAAGAAAATAACCATAATACTCGCACTAGCTCTTATTAATACTTAGGAGTTATCTTATTTTAATTATCAAATCTAAACTTGGATTTAATATTTAAACATAAGTATTATCTCCAAGATGCATGCATTAATTCATTCATGAATTATTGTACTTTGTACACTTCCAAAGATTATTTGAATTCAAAAACTTCTTTTGATTACTTACCGTCCTCGCTCAAGTAATCACTCCAGAAAGAGTTTTGATATTTCATTGTCATTTTTCATATTAAAGAAAATAGGTATGACAATTATCATCTTTATATATTTAATGTGCCTAGAAAAGAATATTCAATCACATTTAATTACTTAAGTGTGATTAATAATCTTGTTATAAGACATGGATTAAATATGTGTACACTATTGTCCATATAATTTCTACACAAAGATTTAAACCACTAGGATTACCTTATCTTTGAAGAAACTCATCTTCATTCTCTAGTCTAACTATTAAGATAAACCAAGTTTCCAAAAATTTGATTATCTTTATGGACAAAATCTGAACATTCATAGTATGAGTAATTTAACCGATTCAATATTTGGTAATGCATCATAATGATTATCAGGTTTACCATAATCATATAACTCATAATCCTCAGTATATTAATCAAATATCTGGGATATCCTTGCAGATCTATGAATGAGAATTCCATCATCTTGAGGTTATCATTTACATGTCTAGCCTCATCATGATATTTACTAGTGTATTTCAGAAGATTATGTATCTTGTAATTTTATATTTTCAAGATAAAAACTCCCACTTGCCTTTTGTAATTTAGAGATTATCTATAAATACTCAGCAAATAAAGCAACAATTCAATATTCTCTTTTTGGGACATTACAAATACACATTGACAGTTCCTGACATTATTTTGTTAATAACCTACTCATAAGCAGTTTAACAAATTCATAACTTCATTTTAAGACTTGATGTGATTCATCACATTTCAAAGTATAATGGTGTCTTATTAATCTTCTAGATTGGAGTTTAATAAGTATATTCAATCCATACTAAATTTTCTAACCTTGATATCTTTTGGAAGAAAAGAAAATATAGTTATCTTGAATCAAATGCTACAATAAGAGTTTGATTCTCCTTACTGAACATACCATAAACATGTGATATTTCATTAGAACTAATATTGTGAGACAATCTAACAGTATGTAAGATAAACATATATCTTTTGGCTTACCTATTTACCAACTAAGTCAACTTAATGATATAATAGAATTTCCAAGCCAATTGCATGCTTTATAACACAAGTACTTTTTGACCAAGTCACTTCATGTCCATGTCTCAACAATAAGACATAAACTGTTATAATTCCACTATACGTTATAAATCATTGATCAACTAAACGACTTCTTGTATATGTCTTAATTAAAAAATATAACAAGTTAACGTCTTACTTTATTATAAGTCTTGTAACAATTAAAAGACTTTATGTTTATAACTTTGCAATAAAACATAAACATGTTTAACTAAAGTGTTAATGAACACCACCAATTTAGTTTCATTAGTAATTTCAAGTTAATTTATTTTTTCATAATAATGTAGAACTACATTATTTCTTTATTTATTTATGTCATTCCAGGAATACATAAATATTCAGATTGAAGCAGTATTAGATTACTTCATTCATTTATGTCATTCAAAGAATTCATAAATATTCAAATTGAAGTAGTCTTGTTATCATATCGACACATGTTCTAATAGGTGTCTAATTTAGAAACTGCAAAATTTTCAAATACGGTCTCATGTAACATGGAAATTTACCTTGTTATTGCAATCTAGCTAAGCTCTCACATAACATAAATTGCAACACCAAGTGTTTCTTGGATTTGATGTGCATAAGTCATATTAGAACGTTAGTCTTTTACCTTGCAGTCAAGAGAATCCTTTAAATCATATTCATATGTGTTATACCTTGCACACGATTAAGATTTCTCCCACTTGTGCATGGAACAACATCATGTAGCAGATAAACAACACGACACACGCTTGTTTATGTGATCAATATGATCGTGTCATAGATATTAGCATAATTAGTAGATGTAGAACCACTTCATTGTCTAGTAAGGAAACGTACATAACTATCCTTAAAAAAACATAAGTGTCTACAATTTGAAAGTGATTATCTTGAGACATTGCTAGAGATAATCTGGGTTACTACCAAGATGACAAAGCTTGTAGCTCCCACCGAATTATAGAACATTACAATAATTCCATATTCAGTAATATACACAATGCTCCCACTGGATTTGACAACATTATAAGTGTTTCATAACCAATGAAAACAAATAGTGTACTTTTAACTTTCCTACACCTTTGAAGGCCTATACGTAACAATTACTTAAGTATTAAAAGAGTGTATTCTACTACTTAGATGATGGACTATCCATCAATGCTATTAACTTGAAAATTGAGCATGCAATTTCTTCCTTAATAGGTCTACCATCCCTACAATGGTATGCAACACCTATAAATGGTCATAGCAAAACAACTAGAAAAATATACTAGTTTGTCTTTTACAATTTTTAGCGGTAATTAGTCGTGTTTCTAATTTTAATAACTCATAAAGTGTCATACATACTTTCCTGTTAACCAGATATCATATTTGTTACAAAAGAATTTAATCACATGAATTTGCAATTCTCTTAACTATTAAAGTTTGCTATGAGTTATATTAGAATTTAGACAATTCTAATGTTCCTATTACCTTTTTCATTCATGAAAAGGAATTGGATTGTGTCTCACTCTTCTTTCATGGAAAGGAGACTTTGTAAAATAGAACTAGATCAATTTACCAAAGCTCAAACTATGTTTACGGTTTAACGTTGCATTAATACATTCAAAAGAATTAACAAAATTTAATTTTAGTATTTTCGATAATAAAATCTTTAAGAAAATTAAATACCCGTTGGTTAATATTCATATAAACCATAAAATTTTCTTAAAGCTAGGATCCTAATTGACATAGTTCCATTACATCTGTTAATCTGCTAGTAATGAAAGTATTCAACAAGGTAATTGTCGAACAATAATTGACAAATAATTTTCAATTCCTAGATCATTATGGGATTTACACTTGCCAAATCTAGTTGCAATGTAAACGTGTTTCATCCCCATCTTATGCCTTGAGTCATAAGTCTCACTAACTATCTCAATTAAGTTGTCTAATATAAAAAACTGTAAATGTGTCCAGTTGAGCTCTCACACAACATGAAGATTTACCTTTCCATTGCAATCTAGCTAAGCTCTCACATAACGTAAGTTGCAACTTCAAGTGTTCTTTTAATTAGATGGCATAAACTTTAATTTTAAGGGTACTAGTTTTTTATGTGTATAATCAAAATTATGTATGAAGAAGCATGCATACAACTTCATAACATAGGTTTTAATAAAAACTTTTTATTAACCAATTTCAGTAAGATCAAATTAAGCAAGTTTTAATTGAGGTATTGGATGAACGAATCAAAGAATTACCTACAATTATCGCCCACTATATCGTACTACTGCATGAGTCAAAAGACCCAAGTTATTCGGATTATTGCCATAAAGTGGCGCGTGGAATTGAGGTCAATCCACCCTTAAGGTGATTTTGTACATATAAAATAGTCATACTAGGTAACTACAATTTGACGCACAAAGGAGCGGAGAAACAAATGTTAGCTTAAAGCCATTAAAAGCCCGTTTCTTTAAGGTCACAATTTAATGCGTACCCTCTTTATACCCCTCACACACTTTGTCAAGTTGAGTGAGCCTTTCTTACTATTTGGTACAAAACTCATCAATCAACTAAAAGCTATAGTTTTGACTCTTAAAAACATGTCATAAATTAAAAAACTTGCTAGTCTCGCCTGGGAGCGAATTATCGTGCGAAGCGAACCACTATCGGCATATGAGACTTTGCAAGATTACAATTTATACACAATCAAGTTTCACCATTATTTTATCCGGTTTATTTTTCTATTCAAAATTACCCTTTTTGCTTACAACATGTCAAACAAAATAAATAAAACAAGTAATAATAAAAAATAAACATCTGAATAATGCGCACATAACTTAACAATTAATATATGTAAACAATTAGCCACATGAAAACTAATTCGATAAAACCTATTAATAATCAATTCTAGGTTAAATAATGCATATATTAACTATATCTCTCACTTACAAAGGCAAGTAAACCACATGCGTCGACGTATTGATTGCGTAAACCATAGCTAAAAGTATGCCATATTGCACATAATTGATTAATTAATTATATTGAGTTCTTCCCCAATTCAAGATTTATCAATTAAATACATGTGAAAAACTTAACAATTAATTCATATAGACAATAATCCATGACAAACATGCATGTTTCGTCATGGATTCTACATAACAATTATTACACGTTGTCACAAGATCGCATACAATTAACACGTAATTATATCATGCAATCCTAAGGTTTCTAATTCAATTAATAAACAAAATAATTTTTTTATTAAATAAGGGCAATCGCCCCCCCCCCCTAAAATTAGGGTTTTGAATTTTTCTAAACCCTAAAATTCGACATATATAAATAAACACAATACAAGATTCATTTTTTACGTGTTTCGGTAACTAATTACACATTATAACGGCTCGTGGTGCCACTTTTGAAATTTAATAACATGACATATCATAAATTAAACACAAATAACATCAAAGTAATGCGGAAGCGTAAGGAACATAACATGTAATTAGTTAACCAAATATTAAAAGTATGCGTACCTTTTTGCAATCTTCAACAAACAATAATTCGGATCAATTTATGAACCCTAATTAGGGTTTATGTGGATTAACGAATTGACCCTTACCTTGTTTTTCAATTCAATCCAAGATACAAATAATAGTGTGTTTGTACCACGTTCTTGTACACACGTACTAATGCCGAATTAATGTAAATGCTAGTTTAATAAACACAAAACAATTTTGTTTGGAAAACAAAACCAATCGACCCTTGGAGAGGTTTATGTACGATCGGCCACAAAGAAAAGGAAGAAGAAAGAAAAAGGTTTTAGGTATTGTGTGTGCACAAAAAATAAAAAAATGACCCTAGCCTTTGTATTTATAGCATGTAAAACTTGGAGAACAAGTTGGACTAGGATTAGGAAACCTAATCCCTAGCCGATTGGTTATACATCCCTAATAGGATTCTAGAACCCTCTTGACCTCTATTTTCATCTATAGTCCTTCCCTTTTAAACTTAACGATCGTTAGTCAATTTTCCGTTAATCACTAACGATCGTTATTTGTTTTGTGTAATTAATAATTAAATATAACATTTTATATTAAATCATTAAACATTAATCCTTCATACGTAAAGTGTGCAATCCCGTGGTCTCGAGTTCAATCCTAACATACATCTATTAATTTATTGTCCACAAAACTAACATTATGGGTATGGACAATGGAGAGACCACACGTGGTGGAGCAATTTTGAGAAAAGAAGGTGGTGGTGATCGCTAGTTGCGTGAATGTGTTGTGTTTGTAGGGTATGTGTGTTATAATTACTTACTTAAATGTTGGTGTATGAATGTAATAAAATATTTTAAATCCATAAGAAAGAAAAATAAAATAAAGCAGTACTGATGAAGCGAAAAGTGTACCGCTTTTAGGGGGTCATTTAAGCCCTAAATCGTATTTATTTGATCAAATATTGCCCTAAATCGTTCCTTTTGTCATTTTAGGTACTTTGGAGAAGAAATCTGGAAAAGGAAGCATTTTGGACGTCTTTGGAGCATAAAAGTGAAGAAAACGACAAAGTCTCCAAAGCTGCTGGAAAAGTACACTTGACGGCGTCAAGTATTGCTCTTGACGGCGTCATGGCTTGGAAAAAGAGGTGGATATGAAAAATACACGTGACGCGCCAGAGAGTTTTGCAATGAAAAGTCTGACGGCGTCACCCTTTAAGGTGATCAAGGCCATCACGGTTTAAGTTAAAGAGAGACGGCGTCAAGCTTTATTCTGACGGCGTCAACCCTTGATAGGCCAGAGCGGATTTTGGAGGACTAAAGAGGGACGGCGTCAGGAAGACCATCCGAGAACCCTAGCCGCGGCGAGGTGATGGCGTCAAGATCTACAACGTGACGCCGTCAGCCACTAAACTCTATATATAGTTTTGCAATTTTTAGTCATTAGTGTGCAACTTTGTGAGGAGAAAACCCTAAGACGAATTTTCTGCCATTTTTAAGGGTTTTATACCCTTGGATCTCCCATGTTTAATTGAAGATAAGTAATCACTTAATCAATCAATGTGTCTATGTGTTGTTTGATTATATCTTGTTCTTTTCTTTTAATTAACATGCTAGGCTAGATTTATCTTGTGTTTGCTTAGATCTAATGAAACCTAACTATTGATTATTGGTTATTAGTGTGTTATTTATTGTATTGGATGATTGTTTATCGATGTTAGGCTTAAGAAAACTGGCTAACCTCCTATACGGTAACTTGCTTGAACGTCTTAAGAAACATGAACCAATGCGTACTAAGGTTTTTATGGTTGTATTTAATGCATGAGCAAATTCTAGTGATCCCATGTTAGGAGCTTCTTAGCCGGCTCGACATAGGAGTGAAGTAGGAGCTTGTAGAGTTGGGGAAGTACGTACGCCACCCCACGATTGGTATTAAGGAATACATCCGTCATCCACGCAATTAATACACACTAATCAACCGGTAAAAGATAGTTAGGGAGTAAGGAAATCTAAGTAAACACATTTCTCTCCATATAAGTTCCACCACTTTTCATTTTCAGTTATTTTATTTTATTTGCATTTGTAGTCATTTGGGTTAGTTGACTAGCAACTAATTCCGCCCACTCTTTCAAACCCGAGATTTTACTTGCTTTTATAAAAAATTATAAAAATACAAAAAGAATCTTCCCTCACCCTTAGACCTATTAGAGTAGTTTTTCAATCCTAACGACACTATTCCCCTAGAGAACGATCAATCCCCCGGTACTTGCCACTTCACTATACTACATCGGTCAGGTACACTGCCTGGTGGGGATTGCAAGCTTCTCGAGATCCCTCGAGAGGTAAAACCTGTTGTAAGGTCGCAAAACCACGCATCAAGTTTTTGGCGCCGCTGCCGGGGAATAGTTATTGTTTAGGTTGAATTTTTATTTAATTAGGTCTACTCACTAGATTCCTTTCTAGTGAGATTTTTATTTTATTTTTCTAGGTTTTTTCTTTAGTCTATCTATTTTCTTCGTGCTTTTGTTCGTATAAGATTTTCATTGACTATTCAGTTTGCCATTATGGAAAACGCGAATCCACCCCTTACACCTGACGAAGTGGCTTTGTTGCGTAGCCAAATTGAGGATGAGATTAGCGAGCTCAGAGAGCTCAATAGAATGATTGATATAGAGCTTGATTATGCCTTGAACAACTTAGAGACCGCCATATACTCAGATAATTACTTAGAACGTAATAATCTTACGGTTGAGGAGTTGATTGAGAAAATTGATGAAGTAAAGGTAGATCCTAGGTTGGATGATTATTTCAATGAATACCCCACTAAGGAGGAGATTGCTTACTATAACAACCTAGTTGATAACCCTCGACAACCTTTTGTTAGAATTGACCCAAAGATTAAGAGGGGTGATCCTGGGAATGTGAAGATACCATGTATGATTGGATACCAATACGTTGAGCATGCTTACATTGACTGTGAATCCCCAACCAACGTGATGTCATCAGGCCTTTATAGCCAAATCATAAACACACCACTTGAGCCTAGGAAAGACCCCAAGTGCCCCGGCGGAGTTTGCAACTTCGTTGGAAGGATTAAGGATATGCATATCCTTGTTGGGAATTTTACCTTTGTCACCAACTTCATGATCTTAGAAGATTTGGCAAGTGTTGTTGACTGCCGCCTATCTCGCGTGGTGTTAGGTAAGCCGTTTATTGAAGCATCCAATTTAAAGTATGATCGTTTAAGAGGCACGGTTCAGTTTTCTAATCACATAGATAGGATCACATATAGGATGCCTTATCGGGTAAATGAATTTCGTTTTGTGCCTCGATTTGACAAGGACAACATTGGTGCGATTGAGGACATCAATGATGAGGATAAAGAAAAAGGCATGGACTATGTTTGGAATAAGAGAAGCCTTTACTATAAAGATTGCTTGAACCTAGGACCTAAATACAAAGTTGATATGGAGGTTGTTAGGATGATTAGAGGGGAAATTGAGAAGCAAAACGGAAGAACGTAGAACCCGCGACTTTGAGTCTAGCTACAAGACTCGTTAATAAAGAAAAACGCTTCTTGGGAGGCAACCCAAGCTTTATTTGCTTTGTGTGTTTATTTATTTGTTTGTTTGATTTTATTTGTTTCCGTATGTATGTTTAATTTTTATTTTTATTGATTCATGTTCGAAACTAAATTGTGAAAATGCTTTATCTTGTTTTTAACCTCGTCTTAACTACATATAAAGGTATTTTGCAAAAGATAAGTGTAAGGGAAATCCAAATCGGGTTATTAGAACA
Source organism: Artemisia tridentata subsp. tridentata (assembly GCA_021014915.2). NCBI lineage: Eukaryota > Viridiplantae > Streptophyta > Magnoliopsida > Asterales > Asteraceae > Artemisia > Artemisia tridentata. The sequence continues at coordinate 56,515,222 of CP139504.1, forward strand.
AATGAACATGAATCATAACGATAATAAATTAACATACATATTAGTAATTGTTTGAGTCAAATGCTTGTATCGATTCATAATGATATTTTGCAGGAATTCCAGGAAGTAAGGTATAGGTTTTTCCAGAAATTTTCCGGAAACTTAACATGAGAATTCTGTCAGATCATTTCTGACGGCGTCAGGCATTACAACCTGACGGCGTCAGGTTTTAATTTTCTGAAATTTTTGAAAGTTATGTTTTCATAAAAAGTTTTTATTAAATCTCTAACTTATAATCTCCAGGAATCTGCAAAATAATCATTCCACAAGCATTATATCCTTATATAGATTTATCCCGCCGTTGTTATGCAGGTTTTCGTGTTTGTTTTCTCAGGTTTAACAGGTTATTTTGGACAAGGAGATGTATGTGGAATCAAGCTTTTGGCGATGCTTTAGTCTTGGAGCTTCTACATTACCTTGGAAGAAGATCTAACCATGTTACCTCTTTATCCACCAAACGAATCAGGGGAGTATTTGATTTCATTCGTTTACCTTATTACTTTTACATCTTGTTATTTGAACATTGGGGACAATGTTCATCTTAAGTGTAAGGGGGGGGTAAAGTACGATACTTTAGAGAATACAATTGCCCTTGATTTTTGTTTGTTTAATGGTAGATGTGTAATAAAACTGAGGGAAATACCTGTTAGGGAAATTTTAGTGCCAAATTTAAATTTTTTTACAACATTTAGGAGTGAAACTTTGGTCTTAATGAGCGTCTCATGGATAGGAAGTTATATGACTAGCACAAAACCGTACCACTAAAAAATTTTCCACCCCCAAATATGTGAGGTTCGCCCCTAGAATTGGTAGGAAAAGCATTTATGCTATGATGTGTGTACCGGTAGCACTTAGATTCTAGAACTTGCGTTAGGACCATTCCGAGGCCACAAGTGAAGACTACATTCGTATAGTTAGATTTACTACATGATAAGAGGCATTAGGATTAACCCATTGTTTTACACCTGTGTTTTTGTTATAATTACGTTGGCTACATTGGTCAAGTAATTCTCCCACACCCTTTGCGTTGTACTCATTTTTAGTACACGATACCCCTAGTACACCCCTCAGAGCCTATCTTTTCGTTTCTAACTTTAAGCATTTTACTTAAAGTAAGAATTTGTTTACACCCCACTTAAATGTACACCCAAATCGCCTTAGCCTACCTTGTGTGCACTCATCTTTAGTGCATTATTGTGACAACATTTGTTTAAACCCTTAGTTAATTATCTAATTGATTACATGGTTGCTAAGTCGAGTCATATCCTTGTACATATTGTTTTGGGACGATTGGGACTCATGGGTAAAGTACTAGTGTAATGGAGTAATGTGGAAGAACAACAGTATTACCCCCATATGTGCTAAATATTTTAAAAGTACTCCAAGTGTTTCGATTATCTTAATTCGAGTCGATAGAATAGTAATTGTAAAGTTATGTAAAAGTTCTAGTGTAAGGGGAATGCAACGCCCCTATGATGTATTGTTTTGGATGGTAGGGCAAAAGTGTATGCACAAAAATAAATAAATAAATAAATAAATAAAAATAAAAATAAAATAATCAAGAAAAATACAAAAAAATGAGAAAAAGAAAAGTAGAAAAAACATACGGACTACCATCCCGTTTCATTTTATGTTTATTTTATGTTTTTGTTATTTTGTTTTTAGCTTAAGTCGAGTCTAGTCTTGGCTTAGCAACGCCATATTGTACATGTAATTAATCAAGATCTTTAACTCGCCACCAGTAAAATATCCCTTATCCAACAAAACCGTGTTTATCATATCCCTACACCTAACGTTATAACCCGTTTAAAAGCCCTCTTTGATAGTTTATCTTAGGTGCTTACGCCTAGTGGAGGAGGTTTTTGATCCTTTCCCAAGCCTATGGTAATCTATTTGCTATGACAGGTAGTGAGAGATATTATCCGTTTTCATTTATGAGATATACTTTTATGACACCTGAGAGATGTGAGTATCTAAACACTACTTGTGAGGTGCTAGTTTGTAATCTCCGTGCTTATTATGATTAAAGTGGAACGACTATTTGTTGTAATTACTTTTATATTAGCATTAAATGACCCCTAACTTGTATTTTGATTAGAATAAAAGCGCATTTGCTTGAGGACAAGCAAATCTCAAGTGTAAGGGTATTTGATGAAGCGAAAAGTGTACCGCTTTTAGGGGGTCATTTAAGCCCTAAATCGTATTTATTTGATCAAATATTGCCCTAAATCGTTTCTTTTGTCATTTTAGGTACTTTGGAGAAGAAATCTGGAAAAGGAAGCATTTTGGACGTTTTTGGAGCATAAAAGTGAAGAAAACGACAAAGTCTCCAAAGCTGCTGGAAAAGTACACTTGACGGCGTCAAGTATTGCTCTTGACGGCGTCATGGCTTGGAAAAAGAGGTGGATATGAAAAATACACGTGACGCGCCAGAGAGTTTTGCAATGAAAAGTCTGACGGCGTCACCCTTTAAGGTGATCAAGGCCATCACGGTTTAAGTTAAAGAGAGACGGCGTCAAGCTTTATTCTGACGGCGTCAACCCTTGATAGGCCAGAGCGGATTTTGGAGGACTAAAGAGGGACGGCGTCAGGAAGACCATCCGAGAACCTTAGCCGCGGCGAGGTGACGGCGTCAAGATCTACAACGTGACGCCGTCGGCCACTAAACTCTATATATATTTTTGCAATTTTTAGTCATTAGTGTGCAACTTTGTGAGGAGAAAACCCTAAGAAGAATTTTCTGCCATTTTTAAGGGTTTTATACCCTTGGATCTCCCATGTTTAATTGAAGATAAGTAATCACTTAATCAATCAATATGTCTATGTGTTGTTTGATTATATCTTGTTCTTTTCTTTTAATTAACATGCTAGGCTAGATTTATCTTGTGTTTGCTTAGATCTAATGAAACCTAACTATTGATTATTGGTTATTAGTGTGTTATTTATTGTATTGGATGATTGTTTATCGATGTTAGGCTTAAGAAAACTGGCTAACCTCCTATACGGTAACTTGCTTGAACGTCTTAAGAAACATGAACCAATGCGTACTAAGGTTTTTATGGTTGTATTTAATGCATGAGCAAATTCTAGTGATCCCATGTTAGGAGCTTCTTAGCCGGCTCGACATAGGAGTGAAGTAGGAGCTTGTAGAGTTGGGGAAGTACGTACGCCACCCCACGATTGGTATTAAGGAATACACCCATCATCCACGCAATTAATACACACTAATCAACCGGTAAAAGATAGTTAGGGAGTAAGGAAATCTAAGTAAACACATTTCTCTCCATATAAGTTCCACCACTTTTCATTTTCAGTTTTTTATTTTATTTGCATTTGTAGTCATTTGGGTTAGTTGACTAGCAACTAATTTCGCCCACTCTTTCAAACCCGAGATTTTACTTGCTTTTATAAAAAATTATAAAAATACAAAAAGAATCTTCCCTCACCCTTAGACCTATTAGAGTAGTTTTTCAATCCTAACGACACTATTCCCCTAGAGAACGATCAATCCCCCGGTACTTGCCACTTCACTATACTACATCGGTCAGGTACACTGCCTGGTGGGGATTGCAAGCTTCTCGAGATCCCTCGAGAGGTAAAACCTGTTGTAAGGTCGCAAAACCACGCATCAAGTACATCACTCATTGCATAGTAACTTTTTGAATAAAAATCTAAACAATTTTTAAGTATTGCATAGTAACTTTTTGAATAAAAATCTAAACAATATTTATGTATTTGAATGAAAGATTTGATTAACTAGTTCTCGCACCAATTAATAAATTTGGTAAATTGCAAAAATAGTCCCTAAAGTTGCCCAAATGCGCAAGAAATACACCGAGACAAAAAGTTTTGCAAAAACGACATTAATGTTTCATTTTTTTGCAAAACAGCCACCGAGAGCTACTTTTTGCTAACTTTCGTTATTTTCCTCGTTAAGTGGCACTTCAATGAGGGTAGTATTGTCATTTCACTCCCTTTCCCGCCAGTCAGCTTAGTTGCCAGTGCTTTGTTTTACAAATTTAGTCCTTTAAAGCAATAGTTTATATATGTGTTTCAATTTCTTCCATGAACATTAATTTCACAAGTAAAGATCTTGAGAATGGTTAAGTTTTGGCAAAATCGTGCACACAGTACCACGATCCCTGATTTAGGAATCCTTTATGGTAAGCATACTCTATTCCATTTTCGTGTTTTCTATTTAAACTTGTTACTGTTTTTGGAAGTTATTGATGTTTTATGTGTTGCACAGATTTGAATGAAACCATGTTTACTTTGCAAATCCATCACAATGGTGAATTTACCTCACCACCTGGAAGAAGATATATTTTTAGAGATACAGATTGGTTTGACGGAGTTCACTGTGACATTTTCTCCATGGACTTATTGGGCGAAATGTTATAGGATTTAGGTTACACGGATCGTACCATTGTGTTTACTCACTTTAGGATACTTGGGGAGTCATTGGATGATGGTTTGCTACCACTAATGTCTGACAAAGATGCGAGAAGACTTGTGGAGTATGTTCCTAGATTTAGAGAATTGGAGTTGTATATTGAAACCGGTGTTTCATTGGTAGAGTGTCAGATGATGGAGCGAATGATGAGTAAGGGCAAGGGTGTGGTGATAGAAGAAATTGTGGATCATGATGTCAATGATGCTATTGGAAATGATCTTGATGGTGAGACTGCAAACAATGGGAAATTACCATTGTTAGAGTGGCATAAGACAAGCCAACCTGAGAAGGCTGGACCTGTTTATGATACTGATTCTGATAATGAGTTCCCACCAACATTTTGTGTAGAAAAAAATGGTTGCAAATCATACAAAAAGGCTGAGTGGTGAGTTTCAATTCAGGAGGTTATTGGAAGAGATTGACCAAGAGTTTATGGTGGAGGATTCAAGTGAGGATTCCCTAGAGTATACAGATGTGCTCGATTTTGATGATGCGGATTATGACACAGTTGATGGTGTTACCATTAGTGGAAAGGAATGGGATCTAGAGACTTGGATTAGTGATAAAGATGTGGATCAAGGAATAGATGTTGAATGGCAAGATGATCCATACCATTTAGTTGATGTACCCGAAGAGACTGAAGAGCCTGAAGAGATTAGTGACATGTTTGCTGAAATTGATTAAGCATTGGATGAACTTGATGACGTAGTTGCAGCTAAAGAAGTAACAGAGATGTATGCTATTTTTGCTGTACCAATTAGTTTCAGTGTGGTTCCACTTGAGGTCGTTGCTGAAGAAATGTTTGCAACAGAGGTTGTTGATGGTGATGATGGTGAACAAATAGTTTGTGATGGGGTTGTGATTCCATATGATCTGTGTGCTGAAGTATTTGAACAGGAGGGATTTATCTCAGCTGTTGATGGAGATGTCTACGTCTCAACCTCCCCCATACATCGTGGAAGACGGTATTGAGAGTTACTTTACTTTACTTTTTGTTACTTTGTTGATGGAGATGTGATTACATATAAAGTGGTTGCTAAACAGGGAGATGAGCCAAATGAAGTGCTTGCAAAAAATGGAGTTGGGCAAGATGGAGTGCTTGAAGAGGAAAAGTTTAAAGACCAAGGAAGATCAATCAAGAGGAGAAGACTGGTGGCTGACAAGAAAACTAAGGATGATGTTGAATAATGCTTATGCTTTTATGTTTACGTCAATAATCTGTTATACTTCTGCTATGGTGTTGTAGTGGAAGATTATAACAGTATCTAGTTGTTCTAAACTTTATCTACTGGTTGTGTAATAAATTACTATGGTAAATGCTTGCATAACCTTTTCTCTAATCTAATGGAAGCCAACAAATTAGGTAATTTTGGGTAATTGTGTGCATGTATATTCATTTGCAAAAGTCTAATAGGATTGTCAATTTGGGCAATTCTGGGTAATTTGTGCATGTACAATCATGTGCAAAAGTCAAACATGATTGTCAATTTGGGCAATTTTGGGTAATTGTGTGCATGTACATTCATTTGCAAAATTCAAACACGATTGTCAGTTTGGGCAATTCTGGGTAATTACTGCGAAAAGATAACAAGTAGCCAAAAGATCAGTTAAATTTACAACCATACAGTTAACCATTCACCAAAAGATCGGGTACATAAACCACTACAAACAAAAGATAAACATTAAACTAAGAAACTATATTAACTGCTACAAAATGGCCAAACACCATCCTCAAACCCAGCACCCTCCACAGCGACATAAACCCATTTCATTCAAATGGAACCATCACATTTCCTGCAGTATCCACAGGAGGAGGCGGCACCAGGCTCTGGTACTCCACCAGAGCAAAAGTGGTAACATAACCCGAAGTGGTGGTGGGGTTCATGAGTTTTTGTCTTGTAGTGTTTTTTCGAGTACCACCCCCAACAGGGATGTTACGGAGAACGCCACCATGAGTCCAGTGTCTACGGCAGCTTTTGCAAAAGTGACGAGGCTGTGAAGTGGTGTAGTTGTTGTAGTAACAGAATTTTGTGTCTTATGAATGACAACGTGGACATGGACGTTGTTGTGGGAGTTGTTTCTTGGTGGTGGTGATCAAAGTTGATGTTTCTTGATGGTTGTTGGTGGTGGTTGTCACAACTCGTAATTTCAGGTCATTTTCCAAACCCCGACAATTTACTATTCATGAGTTACTATTCATCAATCACTATTCACCGATCACTATTCATCTTTTTTGAAGTCAGTTTGAGACTTTGAGAAGTCGTCAAAAATTTTACTATTCACGTGACACTATTCATTCCCGGAGGGAAATCACTATTCATAGTCATCATTCATCATGTCGTAAACTTGGTTTACAGGTATTCAAATGCGTGTAACCAGTTAGGTTTAGCTGCGTATTCATGCATCATCAGTAAAGACACATCATACAGACTAGGTTAGTCTGCATATCATCAGTAACATCATTGTCATATCAGTTCATGCATGGGCTTGTGTGATTTACATTAACGTATGCTTAATTGTTTAATTAACGTTACCACTCAGTCATTTCTACTAACATTATACCCAATACTCCTGACAATGATCCTAATACATTTTCAAACTAATTATAATGATATAGAGATTATATTATTACTTTACCCGGTGTTTTTAAACCAATCACTATATTTTTCGTTTGACGCTTATAACTCCGTCGGTTTACGAAATTTCAATCCGATAATCATTCTAACACCCGATTCTTGCAAGGAATATGGTTTTACAATTTTTATAACTTCGTCGTATTTCATTTCACCTCGTCATGATTCATTTCTAGTTAACTCGGTACCCGATAACACTCAATGTATACACTAAACTACCAATATTCATTTAAATGGGGGACAAAGTCTTGCTTAAACATCAAATCCCTTCCATTTTGCCCACATGTGACGCCCCCTAACCCCCATTTAGGCTAATGCTTCCAAAAATTCATTAATGAATTACCTTGATTTAATTTCCCTTCCACTAACAACATCACATAACACAAGATCATATTAGCTAACCAAGCAATTTCTCTCTTCTTTTTCTTCTTCCCCATTCGGCCAAACCAAGAACACCACCATAAATCCATAAATTTTCCAAGTTAAAATAATGATCAAGATCCATTTACCTTCCTAGTTAAGGTTTTGTAGTTAAACCTCAAAGTTTCTTGCACATTTTCATCCAAATCAACTCAAATCATCAAGTAAGTTTCAAGAACACATTTTGATCATCTTATACTTTCATTTGATTCATATGTTTATGTATTTTCAAGTTATATTAGTTATTCATGCAAGTTACTTATGTTTTAGATACCACTTTTGCACATAAACTATCTTTAACACTAGATCTATAAGTTTCACTAATGATCTCATGAAATCCACCAAGGTTGGTGATGTATAGGACCCCATGACACCCTAAGAAGGTGTATGGTAGGATTTGCGAACTTGTGGAGTTGATTTGAAGTAGTATGATCAAGTTTAGAACCAAGAAAATGAGTTTTAGCAAGTATAAATAAGGTTCTGTCCAAAATCGTGTAAACTGGAAAACTCATAAACTTTTGAACTATTTTGGCCTTCATATTCAGAAATTTATTTCAAAAACAAAACCGTGGCCGCAAGAATCACTAAAAACCGACTTATAACGAAGGAGATATGATTTTTCAAAGTTAGACGACGAAAACTAATTTTCTGAAAATTTAGTTGCTGATCGCCGAGATTCAAAGGACAAAACGAGGAGTTAGACGTGATCTAGATGACCCGAACTACTGAGATTATGTTAGTTCATGTTTATACAAAGCCTTGGATGCAAAGAACGTAGAAAACGAGCTTATAACGGCCGAGTTATTCACGTTTGAAGCCCGACGTACCATGTTCATTTTGACAGCCCACTAATAGAAAGTGTTTTAAGTATAAAAACTAGTGTTTTTGCGAGACATAACTTTGTTAGCCGATTTTCTAATTAATCGAGGCGTGTACAATCAAAAGTTAAATGAAACGACATTAATACATTGTTACAAGGTTTTCAAAAACGTCGAGTTTGATCACTAACACTTAACGTGCAATATTTCACGACTAGTTTCACGAAGCCATTTTGGGCATATTTTCACAAGTTAAGGAAAATATTAAATTGCGATGAAAACGCTACATTTTGCCGATAGAACACCAAACGAGGATTGTGGAGTACCGTTTCAATGTATTTACACGAAAAGTAGTTTATAAGTTAACGAGACGTCAAAAGTGTATTTTTCGTCGATAAACGTTATTTTCAAAACTAACAAGTGGTATCGTTAACATACGTATTTGCATGTGTTGCATTGTATCATTGCTTACATTGGATCACATCATTCATAATAGGTCGCGGTTAGAGACCGAGCTTTATTTCATCATATCCATCATTGTCATTGTTGCTATATAATATCAGGTGGCTTTTCATAGCCCCGTTTTAAATTGTTTATTGATTTCTAAACTCTCGGGGGAGAATACATTGCACCATTTTCATATGCGGACTGTGGGAAACTAGAAGGGGGTTGAATAGTTTACCGGTTTAAAAAAACTTCTTTAAAAATCTTGTTTTAAAAGTATGCTATTGGAAACTTTAATTCGAACTCTATGTGTAATCAATCAACACCAATATGAACCTCACACTAAGCTAAGTAATAATAACAAATAAGAGTAAAGAGTAGAGTTGGAAAGATCAAACCGAGACAGAGGATTTATAGTGATTCGGCTACGAAGCTCTTCTTCACCCTACTCCACTCCCCGAGTACCACACTCGAGAGTTTCAAACACTATATCAACAACCTCCCTTCAGGCGGAGAAAACCGTACACGTCGCTTATCCTATTACCGACACTTAGCTAGATGTCGAGTGCTAATCTTAGCTAGCACCAATCTACCAAGGTCCACGTGACCAAACACTCAAGCCCAATGGCTTCAAGAGATCACCAAGATCTCAACACGATCACAATGATCAACACTCACTCCACTCTACTCAACTAACACTATCCTAATGACCCTTGATCTTCTTGATCAATCACACAAGCCCAATGGCTTCAAGAGATGTTCACTATCTCTATAGATCACACTTGATCTTCACTCTCACTCACAAAAAGAAAATAAGCTTGATGTATGCTAAGACACAACAAGGTTGTAACAAGTGTTACAAAAACCTATCAACTATAACTCTAGTATCTTCTTGATTACTTGAGTTCTTCTTTTGCTAATGAAGAGGGATGACAACACCTTGTATCAACTTGGATACTTGTGTTCTTCTCTTGCTAGTGAAGAGGTATGAAGAGGATCACTTGAAGGATGATTGGATCACTCTTGAAACAAAGAAAAACTAATCTAAATGACCCTAAGAAGTGAAAGGTGTGAGAGGATTTGACTAAGGGATTTTTCTGTGTGTGAAGGGTGCCTAAAACTGTGAAAGAGGTGGGTATTTATAGGCAAAGAAAATCTGAACGTTACAATTCAAAATGGTACGGACGGCTCCATTAAATGACCCACGGCTCCGTTAAATTTAACGGTACCGTGGAGCCGTGGTCGACTAGGACGCTCCAAATTTTGTCTTTTCTGGTGAAAACTTATTTGGGGAAGGTTGGAGCTGATTTTGGGGGAAAAAATAGCTGTTGTGATTTTCAAACTAATTTTTCCATTAAAACATTTCTTAATATTTCAAAAATAATTTGTCATGTGTATTTTTGAAAAAATGTTTTGTCCCATTTAAGATGTGAATTTTCAAAACATAAATTCACTTCTCTGATCACTAGTTCAAGTTGTAACTTTGTTCAAGAGTGATTTGCGTAGAAACGGGATCTTCCGATTAAAAACTTGTTAACGTTAATTTTAACGTAACGTGAGTTCACATTTTGTCATCCTCAAAACGTGAAGTAATCGAAAGATATAAATAACGTTTTTAGAACATTATTTGCATCAACAATCTCTCCCTTTTTGATGATGACAAAATATAAACTCATTTTAGGTTAAAATTAGTTTTAACAAGTTTTTAATGAGTTTACTCCCATTTCTCCCCCTTTTTGTCAAATCAAAAAGGTGGTTAAGGCTCCCCCTTGATGTGTACTCCCCCTCATTTGGAGAACACCAAGGAATCGAGCAATGGATCGTGCTACAAAACAAAGTTAGATGACAAGGATACAATATCTAACAAGTAGCACATTTGACAAATATCCATCCACACAAAGAAAATATGGCTAAGTAGCCAAAATGAAAAGCCCATTTCATAAATATAAAATAGATGTCACACATAAGTATGACTACAATAGGAAAGCAAATTAATCTAACAAGAAGACACATAAACATCTAAAGTAACATGAGGCTTCTAGATTTGCTTCCAACTTCAAAAGGCACCTAATCATTTATTGAAAGGACTAAACATAACCATGTTTAGTTTGGGCTATTGTGTGGTGGAGGTGGTGGAAGAATGATGGGTCCTATGGGTGGTGTGAGGAGGTGTTCTAGGTATGAAAACCTAAAGCTAAGCTCATCTCTAAGGTTCATGATGAGTTCAAGGTTGTAGTTGCAACAAGGGCAACTCAAGGGGTGTGAGTGAAGGGGATACATGATGGGATAACCCATTAAGGGTTGAGGTGATGGTGATAGTGAAGGTGATGATGTGTTGCTCCCAAATTCAAAGGGAGTGTTTGGTGAAAGGGTGAGGGTGAGAGTTAGAGGTTGTGGTGATGTTGAAAGTGATGAGGGTGTTGTGTTAGTTCCCAATTCAAAGGAAGTTGATGGTGATGAGTTGAGTTTCAAGGCTAAAGGATGAATGGGACTAGGTTGAGATGAGTATGTGTTGATTCTTGTTGTGGAGGATGAGGATGTAGGTTGGATAGAGGTTGCCTTGGATGGAGCTTGGGGTGTAGTGAAGGAAGATGATGATTTGGTAGAGGTTATAGGTGTATGAGTTTCATCTTCATCATCCAAGGTGAGATCAATGAGGGGAATGTCATTGGTGATAGGTTTAGTTGATGATTGGGGTGTGTTGACATTCTTGATCCATTGATCAACTAGAGAGGTTTGGTTGGTTGGTTTGATGTTGAATCTAGGTTTCTTGAATACTCTTGATCCCATGATGATGGTATGGTGGATGTGAAGGTGTAAGGATGGGTGTAAGGATGGCAATGCATAATGTTAGCTTAAATAGCCAAAACATAAGCATGCAAGTTTGAAATGTTGGATTTGGAGATTTGGGTGCATGGGAATCAGGTTATGGTTGCAGTTTTTTAGGGAAAAGAAGTCAAAAAGTGGAAGAGAATAGCAGTTTTCGTCTTCCAGAGGCACGGCACCATTAAAGGTGCTACGGCACCACTAAATTTAGTGGAGCCGTGGCCTATTTAATGGAGCCGTGGGCTCTTTTGACCTTCTTTCCAGGTCTGCAGGTTTTAGGCAGCCTAAATGGGGAAATTTCTGGGGAATCCATTGGCTGCAAATCTCAAAGCCTCAAATTACTAAACACATAGAATTCCTAAAGCTAGTTTCAACTAGCAACTAACATGATCATGTGATCATCTATGTATTTAGGAAACTATTAAGCATGCATGAATTCAAGCATTTTTAACATCTAGTGCATGTAATAAAATAAACTAACATGCAAGATAAAGCAACATGAGGATTAATTAACAAGAGAATTAATCATGTTCAAGTGTTAAAAGGAAACACATCAAGCTAGTTAATGTACTAAGCAACAATGCCACAAACTATTAGTAGTATTTTAATCATAATACTTATATTAATAATACTACTTAAGTTATTTCCATCTAATCCTTTCTTTTCCCCAACTTCTTAATTTTGTTCCCAAGCCCTTTGATCGCCTTGCCGATGGACTTGAATCCCCCGATAGTTTGCTCATGCATCTCCACTTGTCTATTGTACATTGTGGTTTGCCTTCTCATCACGTGGGATAGATTAACCATCCCATTTTTGAGGTTGGTTGTACGTCGAAATGATGAGGTATCAAGGTTACAAAAGTAGGTGTCGGGAGAAGGGATTTGAGAACTAGACGTTCCTTCTTCGTTCACCTCATCATCGTCCTCATCCATGGGTTCAGATGATGATTCGTGACTGAAGGAGGAGGATGAATGGGGAATATCGGAAGTGGATTTACGACCATGTGTGGACCCTTTGTCCTTACGTTGCTTTGTGCGACGTCGTGGTCCACCAAGAGGTTTCATAACCGGATTGACTAGGACATAGTCGACATCATTGAGAGATGGGTAGGTTTGCATAACCCACCTGAATAAACGAGTAAGCAACATGCCGTATGGCATGAGCTCATCGGAACGACGATGAATACTGGCCATCCGTTTGACCATGTAGTATGCGAGGTTGTAAGGTTCCTCGATACTGAGACAGTAGAGCATGTGGGCAAGACTTGCCGGAACGTGATCACGGTTGCCTGCAAGGCTTAACGCGTTCTCACGCAGAAGAAGTTCCCAATTTCTAATATCGGGACGGAGCTCTTTGAGGTATATTTTGTTTGGGTCACGTTTTTGATACGTGTTGGTGACTCGAGGGATTTGAATTACTTGTTTAATTACTTCAATGTCGGGAACTTCGGTACAATAGGCACCTTCGTTCTCAAGATTGTAGTAAAGAGACTCTAGAGAATGGTCTTTAGTGAATGCACACTGACCATACGAGGGAATACCGAGAATGTGACCAATCTCGGTGACAGACAATATGATATTTTGGTGTCGAATCCAAAAATCAAGAAAGACGTTTCCGTCAAGATCGGTGTAGGTACGGACACGACTATAGAACTCGAGAATAAAACGAGGACAGACTTGATCGTTTATTTTGTATAAACAATCGAACTCGATAGAAGGGAAACAGGCATTGATGTTGTCTGTCGTGACATAGAGTTCATCGACTACACGCCCTTCGTGTATGTATCGATTTTGGACTTTAGCGAGATAAGCTCTTTGCTCATCGGGAATGTTTAGATTTTCAAGAGTGCTAAGAATGTAGGGTTTGGTATCTTGATAATCATTTCGAGGCATTGTTTGTCTACAAAAAAAATATTTTTGTATATGTTAGTTCGTTGCATTTTAATGATTACACTTCTAGTGTGTGTGCCTAAATGTAAACAATGTGGAGGTGCGGCAATCTCGACTCTAAAATTATCCTAAAGAGATTACCCAAACGCTCCTAACTTCACTTTTGCTCAATCAAATATGTCGAACAATACATATCAATTATGTACTTCGAGCCATATTTGAGAGTTCATGTATGCATGCAAAAACGTTTTTAATTTGCATCAACAATGTATGAAAAAGGTTTCATGATCCTAGACTTGTGAAGTTTTTCGAAAAATGATCGAATTGGGGTGTTTGGCAAACGCCTCAACATGGTGCCAACAAGCTTTAAGATTGAAAAGCTTTAATGCAGAACGTTCCTAATCCAATTTTAATCATCCTAACCATGATTCCATTACAAATAATCAATCATAATCCGAATTTAGTGATTAATTTCGGATTAGGTTTTGCAACATAAATGGGTTTTTGGAAATCCTAGGTTTAGGGAATCATGTGAATACTACATTGTCTAATCCTAGCCTTAATTTCACAAGGGTTTAACTAATTTTGAAAATCCCCAATTCGGATTTATACTCAAGAACAAACCCTAGACTCAAATTAAATGAAATTAAGAGTGATTTACTTACAATTAGTGATGTTGTGATTAGGATTTGTTGATTCCAATGCCTCAATCTTGATTTGCAAGAGTTTAGTTGAATTATGGTGTTATGGTTCGATTTTGACAGCAAGTGGAAGTGGTTTTATGTGTTTGGAAAAATTGTGCAGAAGAAAAGAGTAACTGGGCGCGTTTTTCAGATGCACGGCTCCACGGTTCCACTAAACATTAGTGGAGCCGTGGCTCTTTAGTAGAGCCGTATGTCTGATGGTCCAGTTTTTCTTCTGTTTTGACTTTTGGCTGATTAATCTTACTTATTTAGTAAGACTTTTTGACACGAGGAAAAAGTTTATACCTAATAAACTTTTTGACGAAAGATGATTAAATGGGATGACCGGAAATGACCTTAGTGTTTCCGAGGAAATTGACTAAGATGTCATTGGATGAGGATTTACTTCTAGTATTTCCTGTGAAATAAATAGAAGTTATGAGTTGTGTTTAGGAGGATGACTATAATATTTCCCATGAAATATTTAATTAGTCGGAGTACGCGACACAAGGAATGACTAGATATTTCCCGTGAAATATTCATGAGTCATGTGACGAGTGAAAGATATGACTTAAAAAGTCATGAGCGATTTGTAGAGAATGACTTCAATGTTTCCCGCGAAACTTTCGAGAGGTCATAGAAGGGATGAAAGGTTATGAGGTATGACGTAACGGATGACTTTAATATTTCCGAAGGAATATTCAAATAGTCATGAGCGGGATGACAGGAATGACTTAAAAAGTCATATGCCGAGATACGAGGAATGACGTTAATATTTCCAGTGAAATATTACGAAGTTATGGGATGAGGCTTAGAGAATGACTTGAAATTTCCAATGAAATATTCAAGAGTCATGAGTCGAGAATAAGATGGATGTGTGAGATGACTTCAATATTTCCGGAGAAATATTCAAATAGTCATAAGAGGGGATGAAAGGTTATAAGGTATGACGCGAGGGATGACTTTAATATTTCCATAGAAATATTGAAATAGTCATGAGCGGGATATGAGGAATGACTTGAAAAGTCATATGATGGGACGTGAGAGATGACATTAATAATTCCAATGGAGTATTAAGAGGTCATTTGACGAGAATGTAAAGGTTAAGGTGAGAAGAAATACTTTTCAAAGAAAAGATTTCTCTTTCGACGTTATCATGACGGAGGAGATGTCTTTGCGCGGGGAGATGACGTACTTCGACGAGCTTCGTTCATGAGCAAACTATAGGGTTCCCGGACAAGTCTAATGGCATCTTGACTGCTACTCTTCACAGGGAGTTGTTTCATCTATAGTGTTTGTTGTCATGCCTTTCCGGCGCTTGCGTACTCGGTTTCGGTTGTGGTGACAATAAGAGTAGTTTGTTTCTTGGGGAACCAAGATGTTTGTTAATCAACCTATGAAGGTACAAACATTACTCATTATGTTTCAACCCACATTAACTCTCACATTATCAGAGTTGGTATAGAAACATTTTCTACATCAATCTCCTTAAGATATCGTAATCTCAAGTGTATAGTATCTTTAATGTATGGTATGATACATTAAACACTTTGATGTAAGAAGTTTTGGGATACTTCTTACAAGTGGGCACAAAGCCAACACTATTCATGATAATGGACCTACTTGCCGTTAGGTAAACTACTTTACCTATTGTGCCCCTAACCTAGTTATATCCGCGCACTCACCTTCTTCGTCTCTTGTGAGTTTCACATTTGTGGATATGGGCGTTATTGTCAATAAAGACTATTACTTAAACTATGTATCTCATACATATAGTATACATAAGTTTAAAGGGATACTTAATTTAGGCAAGATTAAATATGTGCAAGGAAGGGAACTTGATTCACTCATCAATGCTTAATTCAAACTTGTCACGCATGATCTTCAAGCGATCATCGAACATTTCTGGACAAGATGAATTTGGCATGATGAGATGTGAATAGAGTTTCTGTGTTACAGTGCCTACCATGTTAGATTATAACTACATTATTTCATGCCAAACATTACTACTAACAAAGGGTGTTTTAAGAAAGCGTACCTGTGCCTGAGGTGTTTGCTCTTAAAACTAGAAGACTAGGGTACCTTTGTTGAATGTTAAGCATGAAAGACACAACTTGACTATTGCGTCATCGGATATGCTTGATAACGTATCATACTCCTTTTGTTTGACTCCAAAGTTTATTTACACTCATGTTTTCCTCGTTAGAAGCTTGAGCCATTAAGCACGTTTCATCGTTAGGCTTCTTCTCTTCTTCTTCACCGCTATCACTCCAAGAACCTCCTACAAAGGCTCTTTGGTTGTTGGATTTTGGTGGCTTAGGACATTCTCCTATGAAGTGATTAGGATCTCCGCATCTAAAGCATCTCCTGTCACTTGTTCCTTTTCTTTCATCATGATTTCTTTGGGATGACTTCTTCTCATCGCGAGATTGTCTAGGAAATCTACCTTTCCTCCTAAAGAACTTTCTAAAGTTCCTAACGGCTAGTGCGTACTCTTCATCTTCACTACCGGAACTCGAACATTCCTCATCACTAGACTCCTTCTTGGCTTTTAATGCTAGAGATCTAACTCTCTCGCTTTTGCCTTTGACAATGTCGGAATCCTTCTTGATGATCATCTCGTGAACTTTCAAGTTTCCTATAAGTTCATCGAGTGACAATGCCGCCAAGTCCTTTGACTCTTCTATGGCGGTGACCTTTGCTCTCCATTTAGGATGTAGAGCTCTAAGAAACTTCCTAACATAGTTCTTACTATAATAACCTTCATCAAGAGCTTTAAGACTAGTGATAATAATATTAAATCTAGCAAAAGCATTATCTATTGACTCATCCTCCGAAATGGAGAATTGTTCATATTGTTGAACAAGAAGATCTATCTTGTTCTCTTTGACTTGGTTATTACCTTGTGAGTGACTAACAAAGTTTTCCAAATGTCTTTTGCCGTATTACACATAAAAATTCTTTCAAATTCCTTTTTAGGCAAAGCATTATAAATCATCATTTTAGCCTCATTATTTTTGGCTAATTTCCTTTTAAGTTCATCACTTTGTTTATCATAAGAAACTGTTTCATCCTTTTTAGTTTCCGGATTCTTTTGAATAGGTTGAAAGTCACCCTCGGTAATAACATGCCAAAGATCAATGTCTTTTGATTTCACATACGTTTCGAATCTTGTTTTCCAATAAATAAAACAATCGGTTTCGAAAAGTGGTGGTCTTTGCATAGATTGCCCTTCTAGATATTTGTCGGAATCCATTGATCGGTTCAAGCTTTAAAATACAATATACTTTAAAAACTTGACTAACGTGGCTCCTTATACCAATTGTGGGAAACTAGAAGGGGGGTTGAATAGTTTACCGGTTAAAAAAAACTTCTTTAAAAATCTTGTTTTAAAAGTATGCTATTGGAAACTTTAATTCGAACTCTATGTGTAATCAATCAACACCAATATGAACTTCACACTAAGCTAAGTAATAATAACAAATAAGAGTAAAGAGTAGAGTTGGAAAGATCAAACCGAGACAGAGGATTTATAGTGGTTCGGCTACGAAGCTCTTCTTCGCCCTACTCCACTCCCCGAGTACCACACTCGAGAGTTTCAAACACTATATCAACAACCTCCCTTCAGGCGGAGAAAACCGTACACGTCGCTTATCCTATTACCGACACTAAGCTAGATGTCAAGCGCTAATCTTAGCTAGCACCAATCTACCAAGGTCCACGTGACCAAACACTCAAGCCCAATGGCTTCAAGAGATCACCAAGATCTCAACACGATCACAATGATCAACACTCACTCCACTCTACTCAACTAACACTATCCTAATGACCCTTGATCTTCTTGATCAATCACACAAGCCCAATGGCTTCAAGAGATGTTCACTATCTCTATAGATCACACTTGATCTTCACTCTCACTCACAAAAAGAAAATAAGCTTGATGTATGCTAAGACACAACAAGGTTGTAACAAGTGTTACAAAAACCTATCAACTATAACTCTAGTATCTTCTTGATTACTTGAGTTCTTCTCTTGCTAATGAAGAGGGATGACAACACCTTGTATCAACTTGGATACTTGTGTTCTTCTCTTGCTAGTGAAGAGGTATGAAGAGGATCACTTGAAGGATGATTGGATCACTCTTGAAACAAAGAAAAACTAATCTAAATGACCCTAAGAAGTGAAAGGTGTGAGAGGATTTGACTAAGGGATTTTTCTGTGTGTGAAGGGTGCCTAAAACTGTGAAAGAGGTAGGTATTTATAGGCAAAGAAAATCTGAACGTTACAATTCAAAATGGTACGGACGGCTCCATTAAATGACCCACGGCTCCATTAAATTTAACGGTACCGTGGAGCCGTGGTAGACTAGGACGCTCCAAATTTTGTCTTTTCTGGTGAAAACTTATTTGGGGAAGGTTGGAGCTGATTTTGGAGGGAAAAATAGCTGTTGTGATTTTCAAACTAATTTTTCCATTAAAACATTTCTTAATATTTCAAAAATAATTTGTCATGTGTATTTTTGAAAAAATGTTTTGTCCCATTTAAGATGTGAATTTTCAAAACATAAATTCACTTCTTTGATCACTTCAAGTTGTAACTTTGTTCAAGAGTGATTTGCGTAGAAACTGGATCTTTCGATTAAAAACTTGTTAACGTTAATTTTAATGTAACGTGAGTTCACATTTTGTCATCCTCAAAACGTGAAGTAATCGAAAGATATAAATAACATTTTTAGAACATTATTTGCATCAACACGGACCAAAGTATACAAACTCATTACATTGCTTAAGTTACATCATTGCCCAGATTAAAGTCCCCTTTTATTATCATAAACCGTTAATTGTTAGCAAGCGAGAGTGAGTGAATAGATCTATTGAGGGTGACTCCTCCGTTCGGGTTGGTAGCACCAACTGGTCAAACGAATGCATTTCATTTCTGTCATATTAGAGTGATTGGCAAACACTCGGTTGGGGCATTTCATTCAGTCTAGCTTCGGGGTCATGAGCTTAGAGCTAATGTATCATTTTTATGTGGCATGGTTTTGTCATACACTTTATACTTGTGGTATCCGTACAACATTTCATTTACATAAACCTATGATCTCACCAACATTTTTGTTGACCATTTTTAGCAATGTATTTTCAGGTAATTAAGGTATCGCATGTTGGCTTGCATATGGACACATCATGGAGTCGCGGAGTCGACGCGTCTCACTTTATATTTTATGCACTTATCCATCGTTTGAATTGTATGAACTTGTTTCACCTTTTGGGACCTAGCTTTGTAACTCTGAATGTTTTTAAATAATCAAACGATGTATTTTCTAAACGACACTTTAGGTCGTTCAATATAACTGCAACTTTGGTGCTATGACCAGTCGCGCCCCTGAATGCTTCATTCCGCTGCAAGTCACGAAATTTGGGGGTGTGACAGATTGGTACCAGAGCAAAGGTTATAGCGAACTAGGTTGTCCATTATATCCTAGACTATAACTGCACCATCATAGCATCTCATCATTGTAGCATAAGTGCATATTCATTATATCACATGTAGTGATTGCGATTTCATACATATATCATTTCATCATAACTCACATTGTGTAAATGTTTATTTACTTTTATTTCACATCTATTGTCACAGTGATGTCTTCGGATTCACACCCTATTGTTATCTCATCGGACTCTGAGTCAGACGATACTTCCTCACTACCCTCCATCATACTAGAGTCGGTTACATCATCCCCACTACCCACTATCATTTTGTCATCAGTGGAGCCTACTCCATAATCTTCACCTGTGATGTCAGAGGTCGAGACAGAACCCTTTGAGGAGGGGGAAGTCGTGCCTACCCCACCACTGTCACCTGTGATCCGTCGTGGTCCCAGAGTTGTTCCAGTTATCCAGCCAGGAGAGTTTGTACCCTATGGTCGAGTTTACCGTACATATCCAGGTGGGCCGCGCATGAAGCGCACTGCTGCTAAGCGGGTTCATCGTCTCACTGTCAGGTCACCAGCTGCATTTGTATCCCTACCACCACCATCATCACTTACTTCATCTCATCCACTCCGTCGCCGCTCGACAGCGAGGAGGAGTGTGGCATTCAGTACACCATCACCATTATCACCCTTGCCATCCTTATCATCATTGTCTCCACCATTGTCATCCCTATCAGCACCAGTTCATACTAGAGATCCTACTCCTATATCAGACCTACCGCTCAAGAAGTGGGCACGTCTTGATATTCCATCACCAGATACTTTAGATGCCACAGAAACAGCACCACCTAGCAGATTCGAGGTTGGTGAGAGCTCGAGAGCTGCTGCTGACCGACTGCTTACAGCTGCTACATTTGACTCGCGACTAGATCAGCTTCAGGGAGAGATTGACAGGGCATTAGCTCATTTAGATGAGACCCCAGTGAGCCATATTGAGGCTATAGAGGAGGAGGTCGAGGGATTGATCCAGGGCAGGGTTGCCATTGATGTGTCACACCAGGGTTTAGAGGCCTGTCAGTTAGTGAGTTCAGAGCATATCACCCAGCTGAGGCAGGAGATGCCTGAGTTGTTCGACAGGGCACAGATGTCCCAGGATGAGCATCATCGCCAGGTCGGTGAGTTATCTTCAGTTCAGGCTAGGATGTCTGCATCAGAGACTAGGGAGACCGATCTTCAGCTTTGAGTTCAGCACCTAGAGGAGATCGTTGTTGCTATGTCTAGGGATCTTCAGAGGATTTTCCGCAGGCTAGATGGAGCACCCGGAGGAGGTGCCTAGTGTTAGACCTTTATTATGTAGCTTGTACATTATTATCCTAGTCCCGGGGTGTGGGACATAGTTAGGACTTGTTGTCTTTTGCTTGTAGTACAAACAAATATATCAAGTGTGACTCTACTATGCAGGATTTTCGTTGTGCTATTTTATGATATCGGTCTGCGTAACCGAAATTTTCATGTATTATATTCATGTGCGTTGTGATTATATTTATGATGTTTCGTTGTGGTTTCATTGTATTTATACATGCTGTGGTTGTATTTATACGTGTTGTGGATGTATATACATGTTGTGGTTGTATATATGCAACTGTCCGGAGGACAGCAAAGTTAAGTTTGCTACTAGTACACTCGTTGGGGAAGCTATGTCATGGTGGAATTCGTATGCAAAGCCCATGGGAATGGAGAATGCTCACAAGCTTACATGGGACGAATTCAAGAAGTTGCTGACAAAGAAGTTTTGCCCACGAACAGAAGTGAAAAAGATGGAAACAGAGTTTTATGAGCTAGTGACAGCAGGTAATGATATTGAGGCATATATCAGGAGGTTTCAGGAATTGGCAACATTATGTCCGACAATGGTTCCGGACACTGAGAAGCTATTAGAGAATTTCATTGGAGGATTACCTCACAACATCCGTGGTGATGTGATTTCTTTTGACCCGCAAAAATTGGATGAGGCAATCAGAATGTCTCAGAAACTCATGGCTCCGATAGTGAAGAAAGGAATTACTTCAAACAACAACACCAACAGTAACCGTTACTACAACAACAATTCCAACAACTACCAAAACAACAACAACTATAACAGCAACCGAAACAATTCCAATAACAACAACAACAAAAGAAATCGGAATAACAACCAGAGTAGCAATGTTACTCAACCACTACCCAAGAGACAGGAAACTGCGAAGGCCTATGTTGCAGGTCAAGCTGAGAAAAGAGGTTACAATGGTACTTTACCCAAGTGCAACAAATGTCAAACCCATCATAACCCTGGAAATTGTCCGAATCCGTGTGGGAACTGTAAGAAGGTTGGTCATTCGACTAGGGATTGCAAGGCTCCGATTATGGTTGATAATCAGAAGCCCCCAGTAACATGCTTTGGTTGTGGAGAAGTTGGACACTTCAAGAAGGAATGTCCGAAAGGAAAGAATCAGGGAAACAATAACCAAGGTGGAACAGCTAGAGGAAGAGCTTATGTCCTTGGAGGAGAAGATGTCAGGGAGGAACCGAATATCGTTACGGGTACGTTCCTCATTAATAATCGTTATGCATCCATACTATTTGATTCAGGAGCCGATAGAAGTTTTGTTTCTACTGCATTTGCACCATTACTCAACATTGAACCAACCGCATTAGACACTCCATATCACATTGAACTAGCTAACGGTAGTTTAGTTGGCACCGACACAATCATTCGTGGTTGCACTCTCAATTTTCTCAATCACCCGTTCAATATAGATCTCATGCCAGTAGAACTTGGAAGTTTCGACATTGTCATCGGAATGGATTGGTTATCTCAACATCATGCCAGCATCATCTGTGATGAAAAAGTTGTTCATCTTCCTTATGATGGCGAAACATTGGTCGTTCGCGGAGAACGCAGTGGGACTAGACTCAGCATCATCTCGTGCATTAAAACAGAGAAATACATAAAGAAGGGTTGTTATGCATTCTTGGCTCATATCACAGAAAAGAAGTCGGAGGAGAAGCGACTTGAGGATGTGCCAACAGTTAAAGATTTTCCAGAAGTCTTTCCAGAAGACTTACTAGGACTTCCACCTACTCGCCAAGTCGAATTTCAGATTGACTTAGTGTCGGGAGCCGCACCAGTTGCGCGAGTACCTTATCGACTTGCACCTTCAGAAATGCAAGAGTTGTCGAACCAATTGCAAGAGCTCTTGGATAAAGGATTCATTAGGCCGAGTTCCTCGCCTTGGGGAGCACCGGTTTTGTTTGTAAAGAAGAAAGATGGATCTTTCAGAATGTGCATTGATTATCGAGAGCTAAACAAATTAACGGTGAAGAATCATTATCCACTTCCCAGGATCGACGATTTGTTTGATCAGTTGCAAGGTTCCAGTTATTACTCCAAGATCGACTTGAGATCGGGTTACCATCAGCTTAGGGTTCGGGAGGGAGATATCCCGAAGACAGCATTCAGAACACGCTATGGCCATTATGAATTTCAGGTAATGCCGTTCGGACTAACCAACGCACCAGCTGTGTTCATGGATCTCATGAACAGGGTGTGCAAGCCATATCTAGACAAGTTTGTGATCGTATTCATTGACGATATCTTGATTTACTCAAGGAGTGAAGAAGAGCACCGAGAACACCTTAGAACGATTTTAGAGCTGCTCAAGAAAGAGAAACTGTACGCCAAATTCTCAAAGTGTGATTTTTGGATCCGCAGAGTACAATTTCTTGGTCACGTCATTGATAGTCAGGGACTACAGGTTGATCCAGCAAAGATTGAGGCAGTTAAAGACTGGGCAACACCAAAAACTCCCACAGAAATTCGTCAATTCTTAGGACTTGCCGGATATTACAGAAGGTTCATTGAAGGGTTTTCCAAGATAGCTAAGCCACTGACCAAGTTGACACAAAAGAACCAGAAGTACGATTGGGGAGAAAAGCAAGAGACCGCTTTTCAGTTATTGAAACAGAAACTTTGCAGCGCGCCAATTTTGTCATTGCCAGAAGGGATTGAAAACTTCGTGGTATATTGCGATGCTTCACACAAAGGACTTGGGGCAGTGTTAATGCAAAACGAGAAGGTGATAGCTTATGCATCTCGTCAGCTTAAGAAGCATGAGAAGAACTACACTACTCACGACTTAGAGTTGGGTGCCGTGGTTTTCGCACTCAAGATTTGGAGGCATTATCTTTACGGAACAAAGTGTGTAGTATTTACAGACCACAAAAGCTTACAGTACATTCTTGATCAGAAGGAACTTAACATGAGGCAACGTCGTTGGTTGGAACTACTTAGTGATTACGACTGTGAAATCAGATATCAACCAGGAAAAGCCAATGTTGTGGCAGATGCACTCAGTCGGAAAGTGAGACTCAAGCCTTTGAGAGTCAGATCATTGGGAATGACAATCATTTCACCACTACCATCAAAGATCCTTGAGGCCCAAGTCGAGGCACTCAAGGAAGAAAACCTACCAAGTGAAACACTTAAAGGATTGCAAGATAATGCAAACGGTTTAGTAAGAAGATCAGATGGAACATTATGCTTCAAGGATAGAAGCTGGATACCTCTCTATGGTGGAATACGAGAGTTGATCATGCACGAATCACACAAGTCGAAGTACTCCATTCATCCAGGTTCTGATAAGATGTATCAGGATCTCAAGAAGCTTTATTGGTGGCCGAATATGAAAGCAGAGATAGCTACGTATGTCAGTAAATGTCTTACTTGTGCTAAAGTGAAAGCCGAGTACCAGAAACCATCAGGATTACTTCAGCAACCAGAAATTCCACAGTGGAAATGGGAACGCATTACAATGGACTTTGTCACTAAACTTCCCAAAACATCAAGAGGTTACGATGCTATTTGGGTAATAGTTGATCATCTCACCAATTCAGCCCATTTCATTCCAATCAAAGAGACTTATACTATGGATCAGCTCACCAGACTTTACGTCAAGGAAATAGTCTCAAGGCACGGTGCACCAATTTTCATAATTTTCGACAGAGACAGTCGCTTTACTTCAAACTTTTGGGAGTCATTGCAAGATTTATTTGGGACTAAACTAGACATGAGTACCACATATCATCCTCAGACTGATGGTCAGAGCGAGAGAACGATTCAGACATTGGAAGACATGCTCAGAGCATGTGTCATTGACTTTGGAAATGGTTGGGCTAACCATTTGCCATTGATCGAGTTCTCTTACAATAGCAGTTATCACTCGAGCATAAAAACCGCACCATTCGAGGCACTATACGGTCGTAAGTGCAGGTCCCCAGTTTGTTGGGCCGAAGTTGGTGATGTACAACTAACTGGTCCAGAGTTGGTCAGAGAAACAACAGAAAAGATAATTCAGATTAAAGAAAGACTCCAAATAGCCAGAAGCAGATAGAAAAGTTACGCCGATGTTCGACGTAAACCATTAGAATTCCATGTTGGAGACAAAGTCATGCTGAAGGTCTCGCCTTGGAAGGGCGTGATACGATTCAGGAAACGCGGGAAGTTGAACTCGAGATACATTAGGCCATTCAAGATTCTGGAAAGGATCGGTCCGGTAGCGTACAGACTGGAGCTTCCGTCAGAGCTCAGCAATGTACATAACACGTTTCATGTCTCAAACCTCAAGAAATCTCTTTCAGACGAAACGCTCGTAATCCCATTGGAAGAAATTCAGATCGATGATAAGCTTAACTTTGTGGAAGAACCAGCAAAAATCATGGACCGAGAGGTCAAACAGTTGAAACAAAGTCGAATTCCGATCGTCAAAGTTCGCTGGAATTCTCACAGAGGTCCTGAGTTTACTTAGGAACAGGAAGACCAGATGCGACTCAAATACCCACATCTTTTCACCGAGACCACTCCAGAGACCAACATCAGCTGAATTCAGGGACTGAATTCCTTTTAGGGTGGTCGACTGTCACAACTCGTAATTTCAGGTCATTTTCCAAACCCCGACAATTTACTATTCATGAGTTACTATTCATCAATCACTATTCACCGATCACTATTCATCATTTCACTATTCATCATTTTTGAAGTCAGTTTGAGACTTTGAGAAGTCGTCAAAAATTTTACTATTCACATGACACTATTCATTCCCGGAGAAAAATCACTATTCATAGTCATCATTCATCATGTCGTAAACTTGGTTTACGGGTATTCAAATGCGCGTAACCAGTTAGGTTTAGCTGCGTATTCATGCATCATCAGTAAAGACACATCATACAGACTAGGGTAGTCTGCATATCATCAGTAACATCATTATCATATCAGTTCATGCATGGGTTTGTGTGATTTTCATTAACGTATGCTTAATTGTTTAATTAACGTTACCACTCAGTCATTTCTACTAACATTATACCCAATACTCCCGACAATGATCCTAATACATTTTCAAACTAATTATAATGATATAGAGATTATATTATTACTTTACCCGATGTTTTTAAACCAATCGCTATATTTTTCGTTTGACGCTTATAACTCCGTCGGTTTACGAAATTTCAATCCGATAATCATTCTAACACCCGATTCTTGCAAGGAATATGGTTTTACAATTTTTACAACTTCGTCGTATTTCATTTCACCTCATCATGATTCATTTCTAGTTAACTCGGTACCCGATAACACTCAATGTATACACTAAACTACCAATATTCATTTAAATGGGGGACAAAGTCTTGCTTAAACATAAAATCCCTTCCATTTTGCCCACATGTGCCGCCCCCCTAAACCCCCATTTAGGCTAATGCTTCCAAAAATTCATTAATGAATTACCTTGATTTAATTTCCCTTCCACTAACAACATCACATAACACAAGATCATATTAGCTAACCAAGCAATTTCTCTCTTCTTTTTCTTCTTCCCCATTCGGCCAAACCAAGAACACCACCATAAATCCATAAATTTTCCAAGTTAAAATCATGATCAAGCTCCATTTACCTTCCTAGTTAAGGTTTTGTGGTTAAACCTCAAAGTTTCTTGCACATTTTCATCCAAATCAACTCAAATCATCAAGTAAGTTTCAAGAACACATTTTGATCATCTTATACTTTCATTTGATTCATATTTTTATGTATTTTCAAGTTATATTAGTTATTCATGCAAGTTACTTATGTTTTAGATACCACTTTTGCACATAAACTATCTTTAACACTAGATCTATAAGTTTCACTAATGATCTCATGAAATCCACCAAGGTTGGTGATGTATAGGACCCCATGACACCCTAAGAAGGTGTATGGTAGGATTTGCGAA
This sequence comes from Artemisia tridentata subsp. tridentata, assembly GCA_021014915.2. Classification (NCBI taxonomy): domain Eukaryota; kingdom Viridiplantae; phylum Streptophyta; class Magnoliopsida; order Asterales; family Asteraceae; genus Artemisia; species Artemisia tridentata. The sequence goes on from CP139504.1 coordinate 56,542,156, forward strand.
CTTGTGGAGTTGATTTGAAGTAGTATGATCAAGTTTAGAACCAAGAAAATGAGTTTTAGCAAGTATAAATAAGGTTCTGTCCAAAATCGTGTAAACTGGAAAACTCATAAACTTTTAAACTATTTTGTCCTTCATATTCAGAAAGTTCTTTCAAAAACGAAACCGTGGCCGCAAGAATCACTAAAAACCGACTTATAACGAAGGAGATATGATTTTTCAAAGTTAGACGACGAAAACTAATTTTCTGAAAATTTAGTTGCTGATCGCCGAGATTCAAAGGACAAAACGAGGCGTTAGACGTGATCTCGACGACCCGACCTACTGAGATTATGTTAGTTCATGTTTATACGAAGCCGTGGATGCAAAGAACGTAGAAAACGAGCTTATAACGGCCGAGTTATTCTCGTTTGAAGCCCGACGTACCATGTTCATTTTGACAGCCCACTAATAGAAAGTGTTTTAAGTATAAAAACTAGTGTTTTTGCGAGGCATAACATTGTTAGCCGATTTTCTAATTGATCGAGGCGTGTACAATCAAAAGTTAAATGAAACGACATTAATACATTGTTACAAGGTTTTCAAAAACGTCGAGTTTGATCACTAACACTTAACGTGCAATATTTCACGACTAGTTTCACGAAGCCATTTTGGGCATATTTTCACAAGTTAAGGAAACTATTAAATTGCGATGAAAACGCTACATTTTGCCGATAGAACACCAAACGAGGATCGTAGAGTACCGTTTCAATGTATTTACACGAAAAGTAGTTTATAACTTAACGAGACGTCAAAAGTGTATTTTTCTTCGATAAACGTTATTTTCAAAACTAACAAGTGTTATCGTTAACATACGTATTTGCATGTGTTGCATTGTATCATTGCTTACATTGGATCACATCATTCATAATAGGTCGCGGTTAGAGACCGAGCTTTATTTCATCATATCCATCATTGTCATTGTTGCTATATCATATCAGGTGAGTTTTCATAGCCCCATTTTAAATTGTTTATTGATTTCTAAACTCTCGGGGGAGAATACATTGCACCATTTTCATATGCGGACCAAAGTATACAAACTCATTACATTGCTTAAGTTACATCATTGCCCAGATTAAAGTCCCCTTTTATTATCATAAACCGTTAATTGTTAGCAAGCGAGAGTGAGTGAATAGATCTATTGAGGGTGACTCCTCCGTTCGGGTTGGTAGCACCAACTGGTCAAACGAACGCATTTCATTTCTGTCATATTAGAGTGATTGGCAAACACTCGGTTGGGGCATTTCATTCAGTCTAGCTTCGGGGTCATGAGCTTAGAGCTAATGTATCATTTTTATGTGGCATGGTTTTGTTATACACTTTATACTTGTGGTATCCGTACAACATTTCATTTACATAAACCTATGATCTCACCAACATTTTTGTTGACCATTTTTAGCAATGTATTTTCAGGTAATTAAGGTATCGCATGTTGGCTTGCATATGGACACATCATGGAGTCGCGGAGTCGACGCGTCTCACTTTATATTTTATGCACTTATCCATCGTTTAAATTGTATGAACTTGTTTTATGAAAACTTGTTTCACCTTTTGGGACCTAGCTTTGTAACTCTGAATGTTTTTAAATAATCAAACGATGTATTTTCTAAACGACACTTTAGGTCGTTCAATATAACTGCAACTTTGGTGCTATGACCAGTCGCGCCCCTGAATGCTTCATTCCGCTGCAAGTCACGAAATTTGAGGGTGTGACAGTGGTGGTTGTGGTTATGGTGGTGGTGATGATTGCGGTGTTTGGTGAATGTGGTGGTGATGATTGCATTTCGGAATACTGTGTTTTTTTTGGTTGTCGAGTCGTGGTTTAGAAGCTGGGTTGTAGGGTGGGTGGGGGGGGGGGGGTTTATAGGTGCAAACATTAGAGTTTACTTTGCAAATTTAGCCATTTAGGTCATGTCGCATTGATATCACAAGTTGTTTGGCGGCAATTTAATAAGTATGAACATGAAAATGACAATACTACCCTCATTGACGTGGAACTTAACGAGGAAAATAACGAAAGTTAGTAAAAAGTAGCTCTCGGCGGCTGTTTTGCAAAAATATGAAACATTAATGTAGCTTTTGCAAAACCTTTTGTCTCGGTGTATTCCTTGCGCATTTGGGCTACTTTAGGGACTATTTTTGCAATTTACCCAAATAAATAAAAAAAAATAATAATAAAAATAAAAATAAAAATAAAAAAAATCAAAAGCTTTTTTGCAATTGAGATTATTTAAAAAGAACTTTTGTTTATGAAAAAAAGCTTTTTGAAAAAATATGATGTAATGAGGAGGATGCTATAACTTATGGATAAAGAAATGAAGTGATAAACATGTAGAACACTTCTTGTAAATTTATACCTATAAATATACAGAGAAGATCTTGTTGAGAAAAGTGACACCGGACTGAAGCAAACCCACAGCTAAAATAAGAAAATACTAATAAAAGATGACACACGGATTTTACGTGGAAAACCCCAATAGGGTAAAAACCACGGGCAAGGAAAGATACGTTTCACAATGATGAAAATTAAGAGTTACACTTTCTCTCTAATTACAAGGATAAACACTTATATCTCTTGTATTAGGAGATACTACACAAACTCTCTAATAGACTCAAATACTAGGAGAAAGAAAGAGACCAACAATTAACAATTGTGTGTGTTATTGTTCGAATGGGATGCTTATTGAGTTGGGTTCGCTGCCTTTTTATAGGCAAGTAAATGGGCTACTTGACATCATCGATGAGCTCATCACCATGTGAACACAAGACCAATCAAAGTAGGCGCCAGTGGTTTGTTGAATACATTCCACCTATTTGCATTTTACTTTCATCGCCCATGACACCATCATAGGTTCACCTTCTAGAAGCCCACCATAATAATTTATTTTAACAATCTCCCACTTGAAGATCCGATTGAAGCTAAATCGATCTTCACACCGTTATCCTTCCTTGCACTTTCATGTTGCTTACGTTTCCGCTAGGCCGCATGAGGATCGGCACCATATAAACTTGTCACTGTTGATTGCTTTAGTCAGATAATCTGCCATGTTATCATCAGTATGAATTTTATGCATATCCACGGTTCCTTCTTCCACTTTCTCACGAACGAAGTGATACTGAATCGCATATGCTTTGTCTTTGAATAAAATGTTGGATTCCTTGCAAGATACAAGGCACTCTGGTTGTCACAAAATAGAGTAATTTTCTCTTGTTCGTGCCCCAGTTCTTCCAACAACATCTTCAACCATACTGCTTCTTTGCTGGCTTGAGCAGCTGCAACATATTCTGCTTCCGTCGTTGACATAGCGACAACTGACTGCAGTTTTGAAACCCAGCTTACTGTTCCGCCAGAAAGTGTAAACACATACCCGGTGGTTGATTTACTTCCGTCAAGATCACCTGCATAATCAGAATCAACATATCCCTTGACAATTATATCTGATTCCCCATAACATAATGCAACATCCGAGGTTCCTTTAATATATCTAAAGATCCTCTTCACAGCTTCCCAATGCTCTCTACCAGGTTCCGCCATGTACCGACTCACTACTCCCACTGCATGTGCAATGTCTGGTCTTGTACAAATCATCGCGAACATTAAACTTCCCACTGCTGATGCATACGGTACTCGAGACATCTCCATCCTCTCTTCTTCACTGCTAGGACTCATGAAGGAGGATAACTTGACATTAGTAGGAAACGGGGTTGATATTGGCTTACAATCTTGCATATTAAACCTTTGCAAGATTTTCTTCACATAACTTTTCTGTGAAAGCCAAATTTTCCTACTAACTCTATCTCGGTGAATTTGCATCCCTAGAATCTTGTTTGCGGGTCCCAAGTCTTTCATCTCGAATTCCCTAGCGAGCTGTGCCTTCAGTTTACTGAGACGATCTTTGTTGGGGCCTGCAACCAACATGTCGTCAACATATAACAGCAAGATGACAAAATCATTGTCTCCAAACCTCTTGTAATATGCACAAGGGTCTGCGTGTAGTCTGTTATATCCAAGGCTAATGATGAAAGAATCAAATATCTTGTACCAACACCGTGGCGCCTGCTTTAAACCGTACAGAGATTTGTTTAACCTGCAAACCAAGTTCTATTTTCCTTTTTGTTTAAAACTTTCTGGTTGGAGCATGTAAATTTCTTCCTCAAGATTCCCATGAAGAAATGCAGTTTTCACATCTAGCTGCTCTAGATGTAAATCATACGTAGCACACATTGCCAGAACTACTCGAACAGTTGTCATTCGAACCACAGGGGAAAATATTTCATTGAAGTCGACTCCCTCTTTCTGAGCATATCCTTTGACTACCAATCTTGCACGATACCTCTCCACCTGGTCATCACCGTTTCTCTTGATCTTATATACCCATTTGTTTCCAATAGGTTTTCTACCTGCTGGTAGTGGCATTAGTTCCCACGTTTTATTCTTATGAAGAGCTTCAATTTCTTCTTGCATTGCTTCCATCTAGAACGGAGCATCTGAATTATTCAGTGCTTCTTGAAGAGTTGATGGCTCTCCTTCCTCTGTAAGAAGACAGTATGCAACATTGCCCTCCATAAGATAATCCGTGTGCCACACCGGGCGTTTTCTTTCACGGTTAAGAGTACGAGTCGTTGGAGCTTGAGACTCAGTTGTCTCATTCACCTCGTGCTATGGTACGGCTTCAGAAGAATCACTTGACTAAGATTACTTTTCCGCCTGTATTGATGTAGTTTCTATTGTAGTGCTATCACCTTCTTCATTTTCTTGAACTTTGTCTTCCATAAAGACAACATCTCTGCTGACGACTACTTTGTGGGCAGTGGGGTCCCACAAGCGATACCCCTTTACTCCGTCAGCATACCCCAAGAACAAACATTTTCTGGACTTCGGATCCAGCTTTGTAGTTTCTTGAGAATTGTACATTACGTACACAGGACTTCCAAATATATGAAGGTCTGAATAGTTGACCGGCTTTCCAGTCCATATCTCCATCGGTGTCTTCAACTCAACTGCAGTTGAAGGTGACCGATTTATCACATAACAGGCGGTATTGACTGCTTCCGCCCAGAACGATTTTTCCAAGCTTGCAGTTGCCAACATTGCCCTTGCTCTTTCTAACAAGGTTCTGTTCATCCGCTCTGCCACTCCATTTTGTTGAGGAGTGTATGCCGTCGTGAACTGCCTTTTGATTCCTTCTTGCCTGCAAAAGGTATCAAATTCATCACCAGTGTATTCGCCTCCATTATCAGTCCTCAAACACTTGATCTTCTTTCCAGAATCAAGTTCAACCGGCGCTTTGTAAACTTTGAAAACTTCAAACACATCAGACTTCTTCTTGATTGGGTACACCCAACATCTCCAGGAATAGTCATCAATGAAGGATACAAAATACTTTGCTCCTCCCAGGGATAGAACCGGTGCCTGCCATACATCAGAGTGAACCAATTCTAGAACAGAGACACTTCTAGAATTTGATATATTGAATTTTAGGCGATGCTGCTTGCTGATAACACAATGCTCACAGAAAGGTAAAGAAACCTTTGTGAGGCCAGGAATTAACTTCCTTTCAACAAGAATTTTCATTCCTTGTTCCGACATATGTCCAAGCTTCTGATGCCATGCTATTGCAACTCTATGACTTGGACTATGTGAAGCAATAGATGCTTCCGCCTCCTCCATTATCTCTCCCTTCAGCTGGTATAAGTTCGCAGCCACCTTTTCACCTTTCATAAGTACAAGCGCGCCTTTTATAACTTTCATGATCTTGTTTTGTATTTCAACCTTACAACCAAGATCATCCAATTGTCCTAGAGACAAGAGATTCTTTTTCAGGCCCTCCACGTGTCGCACATCCCGAATAGTACGAACTGTACCATCATGCACCTTCACCATGATATTTCCAATTCCAATGATCCTTAGTTTATGATCATTGGAACTGTACACAGATCCGCCTCCAGAGATAGGTTTATATTGATGAAACCATTCTCTTCTTGTGGTTATATGAAAAGTAGCTCCAGTATCGAACAGCCATACATCTGCAAATCTTTTTCTACCTTCATTTGTAACCGCTGCTTCACAACACAAAGCGTTACCATCTTCTGAAGTGCTAGCGACATTTCCCTGAGGATTAGAGTTACTCAAACTCTTACAATCCTTCTTCATGTGACCCGGCTTGCCACATTTGTAGCATTTAAAATTCTTCTTCCTTCCTGTTCTAGATTTACCACGATTGTGACTCCCACTGGAGCCAGGTTCCATTGACCTCCCTCTCGTCACCACCAAAGCCTCCACCTGCCTTGAACTGGTTTGCTTGTCCTCCCTATTGTTGCGCCTATTTTCTTCTTCCAGAATGGCGGCTGCAACATCATCGAAGACTAGATAGTCCGAAAGAACATTACTGGTTAAGTTGATGATAAGTTGGTCAAATGAGTCAGGTAAACTTTGAAGTAGAATTTCAGCACGTTCTTGTGGCTCTATTTTACAACTCAAAGACGTGAGCTGAGAAAATAGAGTATTCAAGTTATTAACGTGCTCAGTCACTGAAGTAGATTCCGTCATGCGAAGAGCATAAAGTCTCCTCTTGAGAAATATTTTATTGTGGAGCGATCTTGCCTCGTACAATCAAGCAAGATGATCCCAAATCTCCTTTGCGCTTTTCTTCTCCTCTATGCTAGACAAAACTCCATCTGCTAATGCCAGATGAAGATTTGCAATAGCATTTCCGTCCATCTCGTCCCATTTACTGTCATCCGTGACCTCAGCTGGCCTTTCGTCAATGGCCGCTAAACATTTATCCTTTCTAAGGATAGCCTTCATCTTTAATTTCCACAACGAGAAATTATTCCCATTGAACTTTTCAATTTCAAATTTTGCTGCCATTGCTACAATCACAATCTTCTTTTCGACAAAACTACTATTTTTGTTAATAATAGTAATAAACACCTTTTGAGTGAGTATAATCTTACTTATCTTTTGATGTAGAGGGTCCACTTATTAGTGGCAACCACAGAGCATACGATAAATAATTATACACACACCCAACCTTAGCTCTGATAACACTTGTTGAGAAAAGTGACACCGGACTGAAGCAAACCCACAGCTAAAATAAGAAAATACTAATAAAAGATGACACACGGATTTTTCGTGGAAAACCCCAATAGGGTAAAAACCACGGGCAAGGAAAGATACGTTTCACTATGATGAAAATTAGGAGTTACACTTTCTCTCTAACTACAAAGATAAACACTTATATCTCTTGTATTAGGAGATACTACACAAACTCTCTAATAGACAAGTAAATGGGCTACTTGACATCATAGATGAGCTCATCACCATGTGAACACAAGACCAATCAAAGTAGGCGCCAGTGGTTTGTTGAATACATTCCACCGATTTGCATTTTACTTTCATCACCTGAGCTCATCACCATGTGAACACAAGACCAATCAAAGTAGGCGCCAGTGGTTTGTTGAATACATTCCACCGATTTGCATTTTACTTTCATCACCCATGACACCATCACAGGTTCACCTTCTAGAAGCCCACCATAATAATTTATTTTAACAGAGCTACCACCAAGGTAATCTTAATTAGAAACCAAAAATGGTCTTGTTTTTCATTGTTTTGTGTGTCATCATCCTCTCATACTTTCTACTCTACAAGAGATCAGCCGCAGAACAAACATCTCTAAACTTGCCACCAGGGCCTCCGAAGCTACCTTTAATCGGAAACATACACCAGTTAGTTGGATTAGTTCCACATCGTGCTTTTAGAGACTTAGCACGAGAACATGGCCCAATCATGCACATCCAACTTGGCCAAGTTTCAACCGTCGTCATTTCATCACCAAAACTAGCGAAAGAGGTACTTAAAACACATGATATTGCCCTTGCAGACCGACCCATAACCTTTACCAGCGATCTCATATTATATGGAAACAGTGATATAGCTCTTGCTCCTTATGGAGAATATTGGAGACAAATGAAAAAGATTTCCTCTTTGGAACTTCTTAGTGCCAAAAAGGTTAAATCATTTGGTCCCATTAGAGAACAAGAGCTTGACCGCTTCATAGATTTCCTCCGATTATCTTCAGGGAAACTTGTAAACTTACACCAAACCATCGCTAGATCGATTAATAACGTTGTTTGTATAGCTTCCTTTGGAAAGAACTGTAAATACCAACAAGAACTCATAGAGTTTTTGGATATGTTGGAAATGGTAAACACTGGATTTTATGTGGCGGATCTTTTTCCGAACTTTAGGTTTCTATACTTTGTTTCTGGAATGAGATCAGTGTTATTGAAACTCCAAAGGACCCTTGACAAGGTCTTTGATAACATCTTAAAGGAGCACGAACGACGTCGTATAATAGACAAAGGTGACCAGCGGCAAGAGGAAGATCTTCTTGATGTACTTCTTAAAGTAAAAAGTGAAGGTGGTCTTGAGTTCCCCATCACCAGCAACAACATTAAAGCCATATTTCTGGTAGCTTCAAAACCTTCAAGAACTTAATTCTGACTTTTACCATATATTATTATATTTGCATTGGAACTTGACATTTCAAATTTGTCAAAAAAAATACAGACACATATCATGTGATATTGTTCACACAAACATTCTATGATACAACTTATTTGTATTATTAGATCCACACTTCTTCGATGCTTGTCAAAGTACAAAGCAAAGTGTTGAAATAAATTTGGTTTTGATGTTTAAAGAAGGCTATCACAACTTTTTCTTTACACATAGATCGACTTCAATGGACTCTAATCATAGTTTTCTTATCAAGTATTAAATTATCATCAATAGTTAGTTAGACATAGCTAACTGATTTTAATGTGTGAAACATCTAAGCCATGTAGTTACTAGCAATGATGGCCAAAGTTTATGACATACTATGCGATCCTGTCTTTTGTCCTAAATGACTAAATGGATAGCAAATATGCTACACACTCTCAGTTCATGGTTCATAGGAAGTAACTACAGATATTATCTTGTTGTAAAATTTAAATATGTTCATTTGATACAGGACATATTTTCTGGAGGCACTGATACATCTACAATAACAATCGAATGGGCAATGACAGAAATGATAAGACATCCAAGTGTGATGAAGAAGGCACAAGATGAAGTGAGAGAAGCCTTCAAAGGTAAGACAAAAATCAAAGAGACAGACATACAAGGTTTGACGTATTTGCAATCAGTAATCAAGGAAACTCTACGGCTTCACTCCCCACTCCCTTTGTTACTTCCACATGTATGTAGGGAGCAATGTGAAATTGGTGGTTATGACATACCCGTTAAAACCAAAGTCATTGTTAATAGTTTCGCATGTTCAACTGATCCTGAATATTGGGAGGAGGCGGAGACCTTTAAGCCAGAGAGATTTGTCAATAGTTCAGTTGACTTCATGGGATCTAATTATGAGTTCATACCATTCGGGTCAGGGAGGAGAATGTGCCCAGGTATCAATTTTGGTTTGGTATCAGTCAAGCTTTTCCTTGCTCAAATGCTGTACTATTTTGATTGGAAACTCCCTGATGGATTAAGTCGTATGGGACTTGATTCCTACATCTTATGCTCCCTAATGACGGAGGTCGAGAGCTCATTAGTAGCAAAAAAGGTTCACTTACAGTTGATTCCTACATCTTATGCTCCCTAATAAATGGTTGAGTACGCTTTCCTTTGTTAAATAATGTTGTTAAAAGTTACTAGTTGACAGATAAACATTTGTGGTCACGTTATGATACAAGTAGTTTTTGTGTTTGTTTTACTTAATGTTCCAATTTCATGAGTTCTATATTATCTTTAATGAGTACTAATTAAAAACTCGATGTCATTATATTATTTTCTATGAGTACTAAATAAAAGTGTTGTGAAGTTTATTTAAGCTTAAGAATTGTGGCATAAAACCGCACTTATAATACGAGTTGCCAATAGGGAGTCACCACCCTGTAAATCATTAAAGGGCTCACACATCTCGATATACGAATTATGATAGTTTGGGACTACATAACTAAGACTCCGTAATAGATATCATGCGGTAAGGTGACCGAGTCACCTGCGTTAAGGCTTAACGCACCCTTCATTTTGCCCGAGTTACCTTACCACCCCCAAAAGGCAAGAGGTGCGTTAACGTGCAATGGCAAGCACTTAACGTGCGTTAAAGTAGGGATTTTGCAAAAAAAAAAAAAAATGAGTAACGGCTCAAATTTGAAATGAATAAAAAAAAAAAAAAATCATTTTGCCCCCCTATATTTCTAACCGTTTGTAACGGCTATATAGCTAAAAAAAATAAATTTCAAGATTACTATTCCGATCCACTTCCAGATCATTTCAAATTCATGAAGAAAGGACCCGATTGTACAGGTCGACAAAGTATTAGTACACTCATGAGGTGTACAGCTGCCATACGCCAATTGGCATACGGCAACGCACCTGATGCTTTTGATGAGTATTTGCAAATGGGTGACCGTACTGGACGTGACTGTCTTGATAATTTTAACAAGTGCGTTATTGACTTGTTTATGCCGGAGTTTCTAAGGAAACCGACATGGTCCGACGTTCAGGCTATTTATGAGAAACATGAGCGTGAACATGGTTTTCCGGGCATGCTTGGTAGCATTTATTGCATGCATTGGGAGTGGAAAAATTGTCCGGTTGCGTGGCAAGGGCAATAAGGTGGCGGTTTTAAAAAATACCCAACCTTAATGCTTGAAGCTGTTGCTTAGCAAGATTTATGGATTTGTCATGCATTTTTTGGAATGGCGGGGGTGAATAACGATATCAATGTTTTAGATAACTCTCCGTTATTCGACGACATTCTTGCTAACGAAGCCCCAAGAGCACCGTATATGATAAATGGACATCGGTATGAACGGGGTTATTACTTAGCTGACGGAATTTACCCACGGTGGTCAGCTTTCGTCAAGTCTTACTCGGCAACCACTGACGAGAAACATGCTTATTTTAAAAGGAAGCAAGAAAGTGCACGAAAGGATGTCGAACGTGCTTTTGGGGTGCTTCAAGGACGTTGGGGTATACTACGACAACCGGCACGTGCACTGGAAGTTGTCAAGTTACGAAGAATAATGTATACTTGCATAATTTTGCATAACATGATCTTAAAAGATCAAAAGTTTGCACTACGTGAGTATGCGGAAATGTGGGTGGATCCGACACCACGGTTTAGCCGAGATAGGTAGATCGACAGATGTGATTCACACCGTCGCATACATAGAGAACTACACGACGTTGATATGCATAATCAACTCCGACAAGATCTTATGGAGCATGTTTGGGTAAAACGTTTTCAATATGAGAATGAAGAAGATTCCGACAACGATGATTAAATGTTTGTAATATTTATGTTTTAAATTTTTTTATATGTTTCGTAATGTAATATTTATGTTTTAATTTCGTATTGTAATATGTTTAAGAATTTATGTTATGTTTTAAATAAATGAAGTGTTTGTTAAAAATTAGGGTTGAAATTGAAAATATTTGGGGTGGAGGTGAGTTAAGGTGAGTTAAGGTGAGTTATGTTACCGGGGTGGAAAGTCAAGAGTTAAGGTTAAAAGGGAAAAGCTGATGTGGCGCTGATGTGGCAGTGAGTTAAGACTTAACTCCATGTTACCTTACCACATGCTCTCATACTCCGTAATAGATATCATGTATGTACCACAAAATGTTTGCCGATCTAAACTTGCAACCTGTTGGTGTATGTGTCCGGACGTCATACTTCGTCCGGACCATACTCCGGCATCCGGACGCCTTATCTCGTCCGGACTCTCTCGAGCCTCCGGACACATCTACTAAGCGGACCGCCGCCATCTACAGTAAACAGTCCCGTCAAGTATCACATTCCCAGATTTCACGGGATTGTGTTCCCCGCATGATCTGACACCTTTCTGCTAGGTCAGACATAGGTCAACGCGCGGGTCACGAGGTGAACAGGTACAGTAAATGTGGGTAGTATAAATACCCACACCTCATTTGTAAGATTCACTATGTTTTTTACACCTACTACTGTTACTCTCATATCACTGTTGACCATCATAGCCATCCGATACTTACTCTCACGCCGGAGGTCGGTCTTGGGGTAAAACCCGAGGCGAGCCTAACGCGCGTGTTTGGTGTGTGTAGGAGCAAACAGGGTCCGAAGGAATCGCTCCGGAGGACGACACAAAGAAGTGGGACCTTCCTACAAGGTTTTACTTCAACAAATTGGCGCCATCCGTGGGACCCGCTATTCAATCTACCAGAGCATTGATATGGTCGGGTCTTCTTGTCACATCTCACTTCCCGAAGAGGGAAGCAACAAAACCGATAACAGACGCACTGAAAAAGCGGAAATGGTCAGCATGGTAAAATGCCAACCGGAGAATCGAAAGCGAAAATACGGAGGATATGATGAAGAATGGATGAATGTTCCGATAGTCTTTCCCCCCGTTATGACGGGTGACCTGTCGGAAGAACCACTCATAATCGAAGGCGACGTAGAGGGATACTTGGTCCGAAGGATATACGTCGATGAGGGATCCTCCGTGAACGTAATGTACGAACATTGCTTCAATAATCTTAGCTCGGACATAAGAGCAAGGCTCAGAGAGACCAGCACCTCTCTAGTAGGGTTCTCAGGGGAAACAAATAGACCGTTGGGCAAGATAGAGCTAGACGTATGCTTCGGAGACCACGGTATGTTCCGAAAAACAACTATGAAATTTTGTGTGGTACAGTTTCCTTCGCCCTATAACATGATATTGGGCCGCACTGGGCTTAAGGAGCTAAGAGCAATTCCATCGACGATTCATTCGATGATCAAGTTCCCCACGCCGAGAGGAGTAGCAACGTTAATTGCACGATCGGCCATGGTGCTGAAATGCAAAAGACTAGAGGAAAAGCAGATGGCTAATGTTCCCCAAGAAGCAGAAATCGTCAATCCGGACACGGATAGGACAGAGACAGTCTTAGTAAACCCCGCGTACCCGGAGCAGCTGGTCACGATAGGGACAGGATTCTCGAGAGAATGCCGAAAACACCTGATCGAACTGTTAAGGAAAAATAAAGACGTATTCGCATGGCAACCTTCAGACATGACCGGAGTTCCGCGTCGTCTGATCAAACACCATCTAAATGTCAACGTGTCGGACACCCCAGTAGCTCAGAAGAAGCGTAACTTATTTGCGGAAAAGAATCAGGTAATACTAAAGGAGGTAGACGAATGGTTGAAAGCAGGAATTGTCAGACCGGTCCGTTATCCCACCTGGATTTCGAACCCGGTGCTGGTAAAAAAGGGGGACGGAAGTTGGCGAATGTGCATTGACTTCAAAAACTTGAACTCCTCGTGTCCGAAGGATTACTATCCACTTCCAGAAATCGATTGGAAAATCGAATCGGTAGTAGGGTACAGGTATAAATGTTTTCTAGACGCATACAAAGGCTACCATCAAGTCCAGATGGACGAAGAAGACGAAGAAAAGACAGCGTTCTACACAGAGCAGGGGACGTATTGTTATGTCAAAATGCCATTCGGACTGAAAAACGCTGGAGCTACATACCAGCGTCTGGTTGATTCAGCGTTCCAGAACCAAATCGGAAGGAATTTGGAAGCCTACGTTGACGACATGGTAATCAAGAGCAAAGGGGAGAAAGAAATGTTGGCCGACATTGCCGAAACCTTCTACAACTTGCGAAAGATCAACATGAAACTGAATCCGAAGAAATGTTCCTTTGGCGTTGAGGAAGGGAAATTTTTAGGTTACGTGGTGACATCTGAGGGCATTCGGGCAAACCCGAGCAAAACAAAGGTGATCGCACAAATGAAATCCCCGTCAACTCTAAAAGAAATGCAATCCCTGAGCGGCAAGTTGGCAGCTCTAAATCGGTTTCTGGCAAAGTCAGCGGAAAGATCCCTTCCATTCTTTGAAACCTTGAAAAATATAACTAAGGAGAACAAGGACGAATACAAGTGGACCGGAGAGGCCGAGGAGGCATTCCAAACGCTCAAAAAACTCATACTAGACCTCCCGTCTCTATCAACGCCTAAGCCGAAAGAAGTTCTATATGTGTACCTCTCGGCGGCAACAGATGCAATCAGTGCAGTCCTGCTGACCGAAAGGGACGGGAAGCAATCACCGGTTCATTACGTGAGCCGAACCTTGCATGAAGCCGAGAGAAATTACTCTCTGGTCGAAAAGCTGGCATTGTCACTACTACACATGTCAAGAAGGTTAAGAAGGTATTTCGAAGCTCACCCTATCCAGGTCATAACAGATCATCCGATAAAACAAATTCTGAACAAACCAGAAGCATCCGGGAGGTTAGTCAAATTTTCAGTAGAGTTACGAGCCTACGACATCACATACGTACCCAGAAATGCAATCAAAGGGCAAGTCCTCGCGGATTTCATATCAGAAATTCCTGTCGGCATGAAACAATCACATCCGAAAGAATTGGGAAAGGAAGTACATGACATCTCCAGTCCGGAAGAATGGATACTGTACACAGACGGTGCATCAAACAGCAAGGGTTCCGGAGCCGGTCTTGTATTGATCGGACCATGCCAGACCGAACACACTTACGCCCTCCGTTTAAATTTTAAAAGTATCAACAATGAAGCCGAGTATGAGGCGCTTCTCGCCGGTCTCCGCCTCGCCAAAAAGATAATGGTAGAACCCCTGGAGGTCCGGGTAGACTCTAAACTGGTAGCCAGTCAGATTAACGGAGACTTCGTGGCAGCCAACGAAAGTATGATACAATACTTGGCAAAGGCGAAGGAATACATTGGCGGTTTCAAAAAGTTCAAAATCTGCAATATACCGAGAGCACAAAATCAAAAGGCGGACGTTTTGAGCAAGCTAGCTTCGGTAGCCTTTAATCATCTGACTAAGGAAATTCTGGTCGAAGTGTTGGAAAAGCCATCGACCGAAGAAAAACAGGTCGGAGCGATCGTAGAGGAAGAGGAGGATAACTGGATGACACCAATCATCCGCTGCCTAAAAGAAGGTATATGGCCGGAGGATCCCAACGAAGCAAGGGCACTACGGATGAAGATCCCTCAGTATGTGATGGAAGGAGATGTTTTATTTAAAAAATCATACCTTAACCCGATGCTGCGGTGCGTTGGTCCTCTACAAGCAAACTACGTCATACGAGAGGTACATGAGGGGGCGTGCGGAATGCACCCAGGGCCAAGGGCGGTAGTGGCCAAGTTAATAAGGCAAGGTTATTATTGGCCAACTATGCACAGGGATGCTAGAGAAGAAATCGACAAATGCGACTCTTGTCAAATTCATGCTCCGGTTCCGAAGCTACCAAAAAAAATTATGACATCGATCATGGCACCGTGGCCCTTTTACCAATGGGGAATGGACGTATTAGGTCCTTTACAGGAGGCCTCGGGGAAGGTAAAATATGTTATTGTGGCCGTGGATTACTTCACCAAATGGATAGAGGCGAAACCTCTCGCCAAAACCACCGGCAAGGAAGTAAAGAAATTCGTGTGGGAAAACATAGTTTGCAGGTTCGGCCTTCCGGGTATCATAGTCACAGATAACGAAACGAATTTCATCCATGACCCATTCAAAAGTTGGTGTGAGAAACTAAAAATCAAACAGATAAACACAACGGTAGCCCACGCTCAAGCCAACGGTTTGGTCGAGAGAGCGAACAAGAGCCTCATGCATGGTATCAAAACCCGTCTAGGGAGAGAAAGAGCCGGATGGGTAGACGAATTACCGAACGTACTTTGGGCCTTCCGAACTTCCCTGAAAACGAGTAATGGGGAAACCCCTTTCAGTCTGACGTACGGTAGTGAAGCGGTCATTCCGGCCGAAATAGGAATGCCCACACACCGCACCATGCTCTATAACCCAGAGGACAACGAGGAACAGCAACGGTTAAACCTCGACTTGTTACAAGAACGACGAGAAATGGCAGCTATCCGAGAAGCCAAATATAAAACTAAAATCGAGCAATATTACAAACGAAGGGTTCGGCCGATGTCCTTCAAAGTTGGAGATTTTGTTTACCGAAGAAACGAGGCCAGTAGGGTTGAAAACCAAGGAAAATTGGGGCCTAACTGGGAGGGTCCATACCGAGTGGTCGAAGCCTACGGTAATGGCTCATACAAGCTCCGAACGATGGAAGACCGAGAGGTACCCCGAACTTGGAATGCAATGAACCTACGCAACTGTTTCCTGTAAAACAAACAAAAAACAAAACAAAACAGTGCGCCAAAGCTTGTTAGTATTTATGCATCTACGGTTATTTTCCTATATATCATCGCATTATACTTCGGTGACATGACAACAATAAAATTAAACGGATCGTGAAAAACACTCCCTCCCTCGTGAGCGGATCGTGAAAACACTCCGTCCATAAAATTAAACGGATCGTGAAAAACACTCCCTCCCTCGTGAGCGGATCGTGAAAACACTCCGTCCATAAAATTAAACGGATCGTGAAAAACACTCCCTCCCTCGTGAGCGGATCGTGAAAACACTCCGTCCATAAAATTAAACGGATCGTGAAAAACACTCCCTCCCTCGTGAGCGGATCGTGAAAGCACTCCGTCCATAAAATTAAACGGATCGTGAAAAACACTCCCTCCCTCGTGAGCGGATCATGAAAACACTCCGTCCATAAAATTAAACGGATCGTGAAAAACACTCCCTCCCTCGTGAGCGGATCGTGAAAACACTCCGTCCATAAAATTAAACGGATCGTGAAAAACACTCCCTCCCTCGTGAGCGGATCGTGAAAACACTCCGTCCATAAAATTAAACGGATCGTGAAAACACTCCGTCCATAGCATTAAGCGGATCGTGAAACCGCTCCGTCCATAAATTAAACGGATTGTTAAAACACTCCGTCCATACATATATAGATATGAAAATGCTCCGTCTATATGTTCCGGAAATTTATATCCGTACCAAAAGATCATAAACATCAAGTTACATTTCGGCAAAAGAAACAACAAACGTACAATTATGTTCATCCATCTGAGGATGCAAAAAAGTGACGTCAATCACAAATTACCAGATACATGTACCTAAGTTAAAGTTATTATTCTGATTACATTCATCCAAAAAGTAAAATAAAGGGATATCAAGGAGCTTTATCAGCGGTCTCCTTCACACCGGACGAGGATTCGGCTTGCTGAGAAGCTCCGGCGGTGTTCGGTCCGGGAGGAGGGAGATCAGGAAAAAGGTTCATGAGATCACCTAATGGAAGACGAGCAGAGTCTGCAAGCTTCCGGATGTATGGGTACTGGGCCTCAAACAATTTATTATACTCTGCTTGCCATATCTTCGGAGCATCCACATTAAGTTTCTTGAACCTAGGCAAAAACTTCTCAACATCCTCTTTTTTCCGCTCATACTTAAGGCCATCCAGAAACCCAGCGGAATAGGACAAACCATAAACCCTCCCCATACTTTTCTTATACTCATGGCTCTCGAACAGTCTTCGGCAAGCGGCCGGAATCAACTCTTTCACAGTATTGTGACGAATGGCTTATGATTGGCTAACCTCTTCCGCCAACTCTGCCTTCTGCTCCTCCAGCTGCTTAACAGCCTGATTCGCCTCGCTCAGCTCCTTCTCTAGCTGTCTAATCCTCTCGGCCTGACCTCCAGCTGTTACCCTCCAATCATCTCTGTCCTTCTGCATATCTGATAACTGATCAGTAAACCCTTCCTCTCGGAGGGAAGCGGCCTCACGCTCCTTCCCCAGCTGTTGCTCCAAAGCTTTAAACTCCTTGAACAGATGATCATATTTCCCAACCATGGCATTACGCCCTTGCTCAGCGGCCTTTTGAGAGTGTTCCAACTCCTTATGCTTGGTAATCAGTTGAGTAAATCGGTGCAACACCTCGGCTTGCGTCACAATCGCGCTAGCAGATTGCTCATAGCTTGAACGGATTAATCGGGGAGTACGCAAGCTCTCCAAGATGGTCCTCTCAGCAGGAGGGGCAATATGGTCCAACAGCTCCCGGCATGCCCTGTAGGAGTTAAGCCTAACATCCCCGGTCAAAGTCCAAGCCGGAATATACGGCTCCCTGCCGGAAAACATTTCATCTGCAACGAGATTAAACACAACTTAGCATAAAGAGAAAATTCACGAAGGAACCACGAGGAAAGATCCACATACCCATCTCAGTTGAATTGTGCCCTTCGGCAGCAGCTGAGGAATGCACGGAGTGCTCCGAATGAAATGACCGTTCTGCACAATATAAGACGAACATATAAAAAAAAAAAGGAGAGGAAGGAGGAGACATAAAATCCAATGGTTTAACATTTCTTACCACCGTGCGGCGGTTGCTGATTTTGTGGATGGAGGGGTTGACTCTCTTCGGTCGATGGCCTCTCCAAGTTTGTAGTGTTTTCCTGCTCATTCGCAACATTCGCGTCCGGAATTTCGGCCTCATGAACCGTTCCCTGTACTAAAAACTCTTGGAGAGGAGTAGCCTGCAAGGTAGGCTCAGACGACCCCACCTCCCCCACATCAATCGCCGGCTGTTTTCTGGGTTTTTTCCTCCTCTCCGGCACTACAGAGGGGCCCTCAGTATTTTTCCCCTCTTCGGTTTGTTCAACCGCCTTCCTCTTCCTTTCTTTCTCCTCCCTAATCGCTGCCACACTTGCATCTGGTTTCTCTACGGTCTTCTGCAAAGAACTCTTTGGAGGAATCGAACTCCCCGGTACTAGCGGCTCGGTTGTTCGCTCCGGTACCACACTCCCTTCGGGTAATGGTCCCCCTTTGCTAATCTCCGTCTCAATCTCCATCGGTAATTCCAAATACTCAGCCATCGTAAGCACTGCAAAAAAAAAAAAAAAAAAAAAAAAAAAAAAAAAAAAAAAAGAGGAGAGAAGTAAGCATCGAATGAAAGACAGCAGATTACATACGCTTAAGACAAGGAGTATGGTATTACCCTTCTTCTCGGCATCCTTTAACAAAACCTCATGCCCAGCATACCCAGAAGCTTTAAATAGACCCGTCATATATAAAAGGCCTTCGGAGGGTATCCTAAGAGGAATCACCTTCGCGGCAACCCGCCTAGCGTCACGATCGGAATTAGTCTCCTGAAAGTCATCCGTAACCTTCGAATCCCTATGCCTCCATGGCATAGCGTTCGGTATTGCCCTCCGATCTATCAGGAAAAAATGCTCTTTCCAATGTTTCAAACTGCTAAGCACCTCCTTAAAACACTTCTTAGCCCTACTTCCCGTTCGACTCTCAAATGAGAACCAATGACCTTGCTTACACAGTCTATAGAAAACACGGAATAGTGGTACGGTCGGCTGCACGCTCAGGCTATAACACCGGATCTCAAACATGGTTACTCTATTCAATCCTATGGGCACAAGTTGAGAAATATGCACTCGGAAATACCCTATCACCGCCAACAGAAATGTTGAAAAAGGAATTCTTACACCCCCGGTTCTTAACTGCTGGACGTATATACCTATCTTATCCTCCGTTAAATTGTCCATAGTCATATCATCCGGAGGAAGCATAGGTCGTAAGTCCGCAGGGATTCTAAACTCCCTAACCACCTCATCTAAGGCTCCTTGTGTCATCTTCGAGGTATGTATATGCATATCGCATTTGGGAACTATCCTATCGGAGGGACCAGCCTTACTACCCAACGTACGGTTCTCTGACATGTTCAGGTCACCGGCTACAACTAAAAGGACGCCGAGAATTCCAAGGTAAAAATGATTACAAGGAAGAACGAAACGCACCTCACAAGAACGTCCGGATGGGGAAATCGAACTTTTTCGAAGATAAATACACGCAGTAAAAAGTAAGAAAATGAGGAAACGTTATACGATATATATAGGGAAGATCTAGGAAGAAGAAAAAACGTCGTATCAGCCTGCCATCCACTGACATGGCGTATTTTAGGACGTTAGATCCCCACAGTAAATCCCACACGTGTCATACAGCTGACGGACATATAGATAAACTATTATTTTATTCGGCCCATGGGCCTAGAACCCATCCAGCCCATGAAGACTTAACAGGCCCCACGTTCTTTACCCGAATGCGCTCATAAAACCCACCGAAAGAGCATTCGCAAACGCCGAAAGGCCAAAACTTATTTAAAGTATCGCACCATCAGTCTTCAACCGATGATACAATACTGGGGGGGGACATGTTGGTGTATATGTCCGAAGGACACGCACCGGGAGGCAAATGCAACACTAGTCCGAACGACTCAAGCCGAAAGGCCATAAGGTACTCTTTAAAGTATCATATCAATATTTTACTAACAATGCAATATTGGTTGTATGAACCCGAAGCACAGGACGAAAACCCGTAAAGTTATTGTTTAAGTATTGCACCATCGGTCTTCAACCGATACTACAATACTGGGGGGGACATGTTGGTGTATGTGTCCGGACGTCATACTTCGTCCGGACCATACTCCGGCATCCGGACGCCTTATCTCGTTCGGACTCTCTCGAGCCTCCGGACACATCTACTAAGCGGACCGCCGCCATCTACAGTAAACAGTCCCGTCAAGTATCACATTCCCAGATTTCACGGGATTGTGTTCCCCGCATGATCTGACACCTTTCTGCTAGGTCAGACATAGGTCAACGCGCGGGTCCCGAGGTGAACAGGTACAGTAAATGTGGGTAGTATAAATACCCACACCTCATTTGTAAGATTCACTATGTTTTTTACACCTACTACTGTTACTCTCATATCACTGTTGACCATCATAGCCATCCGATACTTACTCTCACGCCGGAGGTCGGTCTTGGGGTAAAACCCGAGGCGAGCCTAACGCGCGTGTTTGGTGTGTGTAGGAGCAAACAGGGTCCGAAGGAATCGCTCCGGAGGACGACACAAAGAAGTGGGACCTTCCTACAAGGTTTTACTTCAACACAACCCAAGCCGTGAATCTACACATCGTCATTAATCAAGGACTTATCATATGAATCTTTAATTTTTGCATACCATAAAAACCAATTGAAAACGGTAAAAGGGTGTAAATGTGATGTGAAATTCAAATTCTAGTTAACAACTAACAAGTAAGAAGGTGTTTGAATTGCTTATTTAGAATTAAAGAAGCAAATTTTAAATAAGCACATTAGTCCTTAATATATGGCCCAACAAATTTTTGTAAGCAGATTTAGATATTGATATTTTGATGTACTTAATTAACCTAAATTTCTCAAGTGACATGAGATTGTGTCATTAACAAATGATTCTGGGTGTCCCAACAAATTTTGTTTGGGACATTTAAATTCTACCGTACTAGATTAGTTTACCTCACAAGAGGTTAATAGTTCAAAACTCATCATACGCATATTTGAGGCCTTGAGGGTGCTAATAAAAGAGTCAGAAATGATCAGATGATTCTCTAATTAAATCCTGTTCATCTAAGTTAAAGACTTATAATACTTAAATAGTGAAAATCTCATCATCACTATAGTCTTGTTACATTTTTATTTTTATTTAAACAAGTAAATTCAAAAAGTATTTCCTAATAGTTGATCTTAAAGAAACACCGATTCAGTTATCGAGTTGTTCGGTTTATTCGATTCGATTAGTTTGGTTAAAATCGAAAAACAAACCAAACCGAATTCAAATTATACTTAACCAAACTGAAAACCGAATTTGAATTTGGTTCGGTTTTCGAGTTGACCCGAATAACCTGAATTACATCATTTATATTTTCTTTAAAATTTAATCACATCATTTATATTTTAGAAAAAACAAATTATTTCAAACTTGAAAAATGTTTTTTATACTAGGTAGAGTTTTAATAATCTTCTTATGTATATATAAATATATATTTATATGAATTTAGTTTTTGGTTAGATTTTCATGTTTAAATTGTGAAAATCATATTCAAACCGAAAACTGAATATTTAATTCGATTTAGTTAGGTTCGATTTTGACAAATTTATTTATATTATAAATTCGGTTCGGTTCGGTTTTGGCTCCGGCGGATATTACCCGAATTCTAAACACCCCTAAACCAAAGTAAAACCTCTAGTCATCTTCAACCTGAGTACTAAAACCCTCGTTTCTCAAAAACAACTTCATTAATGGCGGCCTTAACTCGACTCATTTCTCAAGCTCGCCGCCACGTCATCCGATCATCACCAAGTTCACCATTCCAATCACTCCATAGATCACTCTGTTCATCACCATCCTTACCATCAGATCCCAATGAAACCAATAAACCCCAAAGACCAGAACCCACACCAATCCAACCCGTTTCATACGCTGTCAAACCCAAAGAACCCGAAAAACAACCCGACCCAAATGAACCCACAAGACCCTTAAGCCGTGAAGATGTCAGGTTTGTAAGGGATTTTAATAACCCGGTTTCTTATGGACAAAAGGTGGCACCTTTGCCGGAGGATAGGGTGGGTGGTAATGGTGAGGGTGAGGGTGTGGATTTGGAGGCTGAGAGGAGAAAGATTGAAGCCGATAATCGGGTTATGAGACGGGTGTTTCGGGGTCAAGAAGAGGAGCAAAAGGTTCCCTTTCCGGTTTTGGTTAAGGTCGATAAACAAGAGGACAAGGGTGATGGGAAGAAAGTTGCTCTTGATCTTAAGGAGGCTGTTCACCTTGTTAAGGTTTGTGTCTCGTGTTTTTTGATTATTGGGTTTGCGAGTAGATAATTAGATAAAAATATTAATTATGTGTGTTTTGCAAATACATAATCTGTTTTGAAAACGTAATCCTAAATACTCCCTTGGTAATGCTAGTACAACTTGTTGAAAGTGGTAAACAAGTTATCTTGAATGAGGATTTGGACCAAGGTATATGTGATTAAGCGAAAGTAGTTGTATATTAACGTAGAGACCTTAGCTTTAGTGTGTAGTTATCTTAAATGTTAATTGTATGCATGATCTAATAACTTGTTTTGGTTTTGTATATATAGATGTCTATATATATAGGTGCACCTTAATATCCTCAACTTCAAGTATCACGAGTTTTATTGCATCATAGGTTGTGTCTAGTTGTCCGGTTGAGGAAAGTGATGATTGGTCATTCTTCTTTGAATTTTCATTTGAAGAGATTAATATGGTATTGAAAAGTAGTACTCCGTAGAAGAGAAAGGATAATCTTCATGTTACTATGGATGTTACAGCTAGGTTATATTGCATTGATGCATATCCGGAAGGATTTACTTGTGTTATCTTATATGTTGAGTAACCTAAGTTCGCATTGAGGAATGTAACTTAGTTGCTTCGTTTATGAAGTAAATGATAAATTGCTTGTCAGAAAGTATTTTTTTGAGGGATTTTACATTTTTTTGCATTTGTCATGAGTATGTAGTTGCACGTTTCTTCAGTTGCTCAATCTGACCCAAAAGAACTGCCTAACTAGTTATTCCTTCACAAGGCTGTACACTTTGTCTAAGTATTGGTAATTTACATGAAATTGCATACCTTGAGGCATCACTACCCCATAACATGAGATTCCTTCTGTCCCAACAAAATGCAATATTGACTCTGCATAGTTCAACTTTAACTTATACTTTCTATGTAATCAAAAGCTTTCTATGGCTGTTAATCTCCAGATTATTTTAAATGAAAGGTATTTTCTTTATTTGTGATGCATTCCTGATGATGCATGAATGATTAAACGACTTGGTATTTTTGTTGTTCTGGTTTTGATTTTGTATATATCTTAGCATACAGAATGTATATATATGTGCATCTTCATATCCTAAACTTTACGCCCATATTTAGTATCTTTGCAACATAGGCTGCCTCTTAATCGTCAATTGAGTAAATAATGACTATTTGTTCTTCCTTGCATCTTCTTTGAACAAAAAGGCAGAGCTCCTGAAACAATGCAACATTGCACTTTTTATGGGATACTAACTCCAAAGTTTTGCCCCTTAGTGTTAGTTCTTCAAACTACTAGCGTTCATTTTGTTCCACAACCTTCTTTTGACATGATACGCGACCTAGTAAAACAATCAAATGCGTGAAGTGCCTCTTCATAGAACAAAAGTTATCAATTTTTCAGAATTTGTATCAATCAGCTCTTAATTTATTGTTGTTCTGTTGATCTTTCAGGCAAATGCCAAGTGTAATTTTGATGAGACATTGGAAGCACATGTAAAAATGGCTGTTGATCTGCGCCGTACTGATCTGGTAGGTTAATTTTTTTTCAACTCTCTCTCAGTACACCTTAACCATAACTAGTCTAGGGTCTGTATTGTTGCAATTATCTAAATGTTTACTAAACTCTGCTAATATCTCTAACTGCAATTCTTATGGTACAAAATATTTTTTTCACAGTTAGACGGTGCTTTTTTAAAGTACGATCAAATTAATTCTAGTGATAAGTTACATAATGAACTTACTTGGTTAACCTCTATTTTATTTTGACTTGGCTCGTCTTATGTTGTTGGTTTTTTTGCAAGTGCAGAAATTAGCTGGCTCATTATCTCTTCCACATGGCAGTGGAAAGGTACACCATCCATGCCTGATTAGCGTATTAATATTAATGCATCTTTAATGCTGCCATTGTAGTTGGATTACCTCACGTAATTTGTCACATGCAGGCTCTTAAGGTGGCTGTGTTTGCTGAAGGACCAGCTGCAGATGAGGCTAGAGCTGCAGGAGCTGATTTGGTGGGTGGTGAGGACCTTATTGAAGGAATCAAAAGCGGTAATTGATCAATCAAATGCTATGCTATTAGAAACACACTCCATGTATACTAAATTCATTGGGATTTGCAGACTATTTATCAACTCATATAGTTGCATATTTACCTTGTAGTATTCCAATTTCACACAGATTACTGAAATGACCAAAACCTAGATTGTTCTTCAACATTTTTACAGTTGCGTTGTGTGTGCTAACGATAGATTATTCCACTCTTATTAACTATGGCTCTTAAAGCTGTATTTGCTGTTATGATTGTGCTGCACTGATGTTATCTATATCCAACTCTGTGCAGGCAAAATTAACATAAAAGAAATCGACAAGTGTATTACAGTACCTCAACTGATGCCACGTATAAGTAAAGAGGTGTGCATATTCTGTTTTATTCTGTTTTACCAGACTTGATGAAATCATTTGATTAGCTAATGAAATGTATAATTTTCATTCGACAGATATCCAAGAAACTCAATCGTTTGACACCAAATCCAAGAGTGAGTCAAAACTTCTTATTCTTTTCTAAAAGCTACTTGCATTGTTTTGTGGTAATCACTATAGCATGTTTATGACCATTATTCTATTTTATTTTCGTGTGCAGGATGGCTCTGTAACCACTGACATTTCAACGGCAGTGAAAGAAGCAAAGAAAAACATAAAGTTTAAGAAAGACAAGACTGCTATTGTTCATGTTGGTCTTGGAAAGGTACCATTCCTCGAGTCTTTTTCGTGTTTAAGTTCATGTTGCATTTGATTCATTGCATTTTATGGCGGATAATATAACCTATTTTGCACAACTATTTGAAACAGGTTAGTTTTACAGAAGAAGCTTTATGTGAAAATGTGGGTGCCTTTGTTAATGCTCTTTTGCAAGCAAAGCCTGCAGGATTAAAGAAAAGTAAGTAGCCTTCATTACCGGATTTAATTCTTGATTCGTGTGTTATAACAAGAGTATATATATATATTTTATTTTTTATTTTTTCTTTCTTAAATACCATTTTTTTTGGGTGTAGGTTCCAAGTATGCTGGGTACGTGACCACCTTCCATATCTGCAGCACGGTAATCTCATTGCTGACTTCAGTACATTACTGATCATGCTTTTTCTTTTTTTTTCCTTCTTTTTCTATCGATAGTTTTAAAACTAGCTTAAACAATTGATGTTATGCAGATGGGACAATCTTACCCTGTTTCAATCCAGTCGTTGTCCATAGCGGCTGATCGTTACGCCAAACAGCAACTGAGATGACGGTTTAAATCAACTAGAAACTCGATGTTGTATTTCGAGGCACCATAGTTTTTGCTACTTAGCTATTGCATCATGGTTGGTTTTGGTTACACAAGCTGATGGTGCATTCATTCTGCACAAGCATATGATTTTAGATACTATTTGTTTAACTAATAATCAATTCTCTTCAGAAAAGTATCACTCATCTTTAATATCTTAGTAATGTAAAACTGTAAAATTTTGATGCATTTAGGGAATGATAAATTGAGTTTACATTACATTGTGGTCGTCGTGGTACTGGTAGTTTGTAGCAAATGAATACCATGGTGAAATAGTGGTTATTTGAACCGATTTACTTGTAATCCCGTTACATTGTCATACTTCGCTCAAGAATAGCAAAAAGAAGAATGCATATCGAATGATTTTCTAATGACTTTACAAATGTGTCTAAAAGTTGATTGAGGTAAAACTATGCATAAATTGTAAACATTTGCTCTCGAAGAAATTATAGCCGAAAGTAAGTGTGGCAAATCCATGTAGGATTATGGAAAACTTAACTTCGTTTATCGGGTTATCACGTTTACAAAAAAGCGGTCTTTGGTTTAGTTTCAGCTTTAGATCATATACATGACTACATGAGAGGACGCTAAAGATGTAAGGTGAGTTTGTTTAAAAGACCAAAAAAGATTTAACAATATGGTTCTAATAAAAACCATATGTCAGCTAATGTATCTATTTTAACAAAATATGTATCGAGACCATGTTCTGAGTTTCAATTTCCGTTCGGACACATACGTCAACAATCTACAAAGACCATGTCTGAAAGTTTCAACTTCATCTACTGTAGTCACAAAGCACATATATAAGAGATGTATTTCTTTCTTGCAATTGAGCAAAGCTTCTCACATAACCAAACAATGCGTAGAACGATTCTAACAGTGCTTATAGCATCTTTACATTAACCATCTACATATATAATGATTAAAAGAATCAGTCTCATGAAACAAGAATCCTTCAAAAGGGATGGTTTCCATTGATATGGTTGCAGCCGATGGTGATATATAAAGAGACGCCTTTCCTTTTAAAGGCAGGGGTCGTACCATAGATCCACATCAGTCTCTGAATTAGAACCTGAAGTAAGTTCCCAAAAATGTTAACTTACACGAAAACCAACTTTAGGGTGAATAATCTGTTTGGATCTGTGAAAACATATTGGAATTCATCATAATAATATGGAGATAATCAGAAGATCTCAGTTCATCAAAAGGCACAATGCCACTGTGGTCATATAAAGCAAAGTTTTCAACAACTAATACCTACTTATCCATTTGTACAGGGATGACATAATCTGAAATTAATTGGATAGTATACATTTATACCCTCATTTAATTCATGATTCATAGTTCCACTACTTTATGCGTACCCTCTATGTTATTAGTACACGGAAACGCCACAGGATTTTACATATATACCCTTGCGACTTTTTTTGTTCATTGTTTTAAAACATCAAACCTCTACACGTATTACAAGTCTCGCATCCTATTGGTTACCCTATTCTCATTACCTGCAGTAACCACCAGTAGTTCCCCCACCAGCTATAAAAATCCACCGCCACCTACCCGGAATTCACCTCACTTCAGCAGCTTACTGCATCATAAATACCAGCATTTGAAAACGTAGCTATTGAATAGAAATTAATCACTGTCAAGATCTTCTTCACTTTTATAAAGAAAAACTCAATTTTAGTACTATTAAAAAGAGCTTCTCTGAATCAAGTGACAAAAATCTGAACTTTATAGCAATTACTTGTTACGTCATGAATCTTAAAACTCATTTTGGAATGCAATTACCTAAGACATGGTAAACAGCAGAAGTGACGTGGAGTCGGCGGTGGATAAAGGTCACCAGTGGAATTAATAATGGTGGTATGGCCGGTAAGGGAACATAGCAACAAATGGGATGGGGAAATTGTGAAATAAGGTCTGATGTTAATAAGTTGCAACGATATACATGTAATATCCCCTTAAATAGCAGTCTATAACCAAATCACCTCCCTTATAGGATGCATGTAACCATAACAATTCACAATCAAGATATCATCAAGGTTCTCTCAAATCTCAGGAAAATGTTCATCATCTTTGTTATTTATTCATCATATAATCACGATTCTCATGCAAGTGTTGGTCTCCAAATGCTAGCCCATGGATATTCACCTGACACAGATTATAAAACAATTACGACCGTTTTATGTCCATTTTTCTACATGGCTACTTTTTAGAAAATGTTGGTTAACAAGACCTTTAAGTTGAAAGTTTTAACATTTTCGTATGTTTATGGGCAAATATTTTAAAAAAGTATCATACTTGTCACAATTTGTTTTTCTGGGTAGCGAAGAAATTTTTTTGCTTATAGGGGTACTTTTCTTTCAAATTCGTTCTCCTTAAGGTACTTTGAGACATTTTTGCCCTTCGGAAAAAAAAATCCTATTAGCTGAGAGGGGCAAAAATGTCACAAAATGTCACAAAATACCTCAAAAAGGACGAATTTTAAAGAAAAGTACCCGTATAAGCAAAAAAATTTGTTCGCTACCCATAAAAACAAATGGTGGCAAGTATGGTACCTTTTTAAAACATTTGCCCTATGTTGTTTATTATGTATAGTAGTATAAAAGTGGATGTTTCTTCTCCTTATACTGAAGGGATTTCTAGTATTTTGTGTAAAAAGATGGTAAATGAATGTTCTTGTGTCACATTAAAAGGTTATAGTAAGCAATACAAGTTTTACACTCGTCAAAAGAACATAAACATTTTCAAATAAAAATCAAGGAATGTCATATATGATTTATAAAATATGGACATACCTCAGCATGCAAAACAATGAGCTTAGTATGCTCGACAAGACAAGTTTGTCATGGTTCACGTTCAGATGCAAATGGTTATTGCATATCACAGTTACCACCTATCGTAAACTTAGGCTTTGCAGATATAACCGGTTTCAATTTCATTACTTCCTTACATCTATTCTTAATACCATCTTCAATTCTTCCACAAACTTCATTATCCAGCATATCCATTCTCCCCACAGATTTCAGCGATTCATGAACCAACCTATATGTATATTCTCTAGGTATAGACCCTCTATCAACCAATTCAACAATAACATCCCATGCCTCTAACACCTTCCCCGCTTCACAAAAAGCATGAATAATAGGCGTATAAGAACTCGTGGAGGGTACCCCATGACCTAACTCTTGCATCCTATTCAACATCTCTATTGCCTTATCAATCTCATTAGTAGCACAATAATATCTTATAAAAGAATTATAAGTCACACGATTCGGTAAACAACCCTGTTTGCCCATATCATCAAACAACTCCAATGCCCTCTCTATCCTATACGTCTTGCAACAACCATCAATCAAACAATTATACGTTACAACATCAGGTTTAAAACCCTTAAACAACATAATCCGAAACAAATGATTAGCTTCCCACATTCTCCTCCTGATAGCCTTTTTACACCCCGTCTGCAAACTATGTTTACAATAAGAACTAATCAAAATCGTATAAGTAAATGTATCAGGCGGACACCTAAACCCTGGCAACTCCATTTGCTCAAACAAAAACTTGGCCATTTTAAAGTTACCAACTTTACACAACGCGTTAATCACCGTATTATACGATAAAACATCCGGTTTACAATGAAACTGCTTCATCCGGTAAAACGCACCCAATGCTTCATTTACAAGCCCTTGTTCTCCCAACACTTTAACCAAACACGTCATCGTCTCGGTCGTAACAAGCCCATTTCTTCTCGCCATATCTTTCAAAAAGTTATAAAGTGCTTTTATTCTATTTCCTTTAACCAAAATAATCCCCATCTCTCTACAAGTCATCTCAGTATGCTTAAACCCAAATTCCGACTCAACCCAATAATAAAACTCGACCGCTTTATCCAATCCTAACTTAACTTTTAACGGGTCCCGATAAGCACCCGGGCCAAGTACCATCACCCCTTTACGAACTTTGATATTTTCTTCATGAAGGTTTCTTTGTTTAAGCGGAGCTCGGTGTCTGAAGCCGGTTTGGCGACCAATGGACCGCGTGGACTGGAAAAAGTACCTTGGCACAGATCTTAGTACCTCGGTGACTAGTTCCGCAGCGTGTGGTTGGTTAATATGATGGGCTAAAGAGGTTGATGATTTAGCAAGATGGGAGTCGAATGGGCGGTTTTGGATGATTGCGGTTAGGAACTGGTTGACGATATGAGCATACTTTGAAGTCATCACTCACACTAGAGATTAGATTGGTGCAAATGCAGCAAATTAGGATGTAATGTCAGCGAGGTTGTTTGGGATTGCTTATATTATAAGCATAAGCAGCTTAAAAATAAGCAGTTGAGGAAATATCTTAATTAAATTTCCTAACAAGTAATGTAATTTCTTTCAGATAAGCAAAGTTTTGGTTTTGGTTACTGAAACTAATTTGCCCCAGAATCTTTGGATGATGGAAACATCACAAACTGCTTAAAAATAAGCAAATAAGTAGAAAAGAAAACTAAGCAACCCCAAACACCCTTTTTAGCACAAAAATATTGAGGACATTATTAGTTTAAAAACAATAACAAAAAAAAGGATGAATGAAAATAAGAAATGGGAAGTGATGAAAATGAATTACCTTGTTACACGCGAGAATGAAAATTGGTTGAATTGTGTTGGGCTGGAATAGAATAGATGGAAAAGCTGTTTGTTACTCGTATATATTTTGACAATTAAACAAACTTGGTGGCCTTTTATGTCCCTCAACTAACCTAATTTCTTGGGTTTAGTCCCAAAATCGACGAAATCCACCTATGATGCAAGGAATAATAGACTTAGGGGGCTGTTTCTGTTTCTAGTTATTGTCTGTGTGCATATATGTGTCCTGTTTATAGTTAGTGTCTGTGTGGATATATGTTGTTTTTTTTTTATGCTTAATTGACCATCTTAATACGAGTTTTTTCCCGAACTAGTGTAGGTGTAAAAAATTTATAAAAATTCGAAAAATTTATGAAAATTCGAAAAAAATTTATAAAAATTCAAAAAATTTATAAAAATTCAAAAAATTCGAAAATTTTATAAAAAATTATAAAAATTCGAAAAACTTATTAAAATTTTTAAAAAATTCAAAAAATTTATAAAAATTTATAATTTTTTAAAAATTCAAAAAATTTGTAAAAATTTATAATTTTTTAAAAATTCAAAAAAATTATAAAAATTCGAAAAAAAATTTAAAAAATTCAAATATTTTATAAATTTTTATAAAATTTTCGAATTTTTTGAATTTTTATAAATTTTTTGAATATTTATAAATTTTTTATAAAATTTTTGAATTTTTTGATTTTTTATCAATTTTTCGAATTTTTATAAATTTTTTGAATTTTTATAAATTTTTATAAATTTTTTGAATTTTTAAAATTTTTCGAATTTTTTTAAAATTTTTATAAATTTTTTCGAATTTTCATAAATTTTTCGAATTTTTAAATTTTTTTTGAATTTTTATAAATTTTTTCGAAGTTTTCTAAATTTTTCGAATTTATTTTTTCCACCTACACTAGTTTGGGAAAAAACTTGTATTAAGACGTCCTGGATAGAAACAGCATCAAATTTTGCCCCCTTTCACATTAAGGATTCTCTTTTGCAATAAGTTAAAAAGAAACACCAAAATTTCCTGTTTCCAGCCAGTTTTGTTACCAAACAGGACATTAAGCAGAAAGTAAACAGCCCCTTAGATCACGATATCTTTTTCTTCCTCATTCTTATTTTGGTTTTCGTATCATGGATCTTGGTTCGCGCTTTATGGCATTTCCAAAAAGAAAAAAATCCAATCCCGCAAAGGATTGTTCATGGAACTACTATCGAGATTCTTCGAACCATATTTCCGAGTATCATCACGATATTCATTGTTATACCATCATTTGCTCTCTTATACTCAATGGACGATGTAGTATTAAATCCAACCAATGGGTTTACAGCCCAGCGGTATCCCAAGTCCTTCAATGAAGGGGTTGTTCCCGTTGACGCGGGTTCGAATCTTGGAGGGGGCAAGGTTTTCTCCCAATTAAGTGTAGTGCCTTCGGGCTGCTTAGTTGGGGGTTTTCCCTCCCCTGTGGTTCCCAGACTTCATCGGTCGCTAGTGCCTTGTAGTCACTGCATAATGCCCAATTGGATGTCACTGCAGGTAAACTCAAGGGCTAGCCGTTCCGTTGAATGTTCAAAAAAAAAAGTAGTAAATCCAACCATTACTATCAAAGCTATTGGACATCAATGGTATCGGAGTGCGCCTCTTCACGAGGGCTAATTTTGATTCATCGGGGGTCCCAAGAATCTAATGCTTGTTAGTTTTCTCGTTAGCTTGCTAGGGCTTTTTCGTCTTTTCGGCATTTTTTGTCCAAACACCCTGTAACTTAAAAAATAAATCTTTTTAATTCCTATAAATGTCTATCCTCATCACATAAACCATCCCCACAACAATTTTTGTGGATTGTTCTCTTTCACATACTATCGAAAAATCAAAGTCCAAGTAATGAAACAAGTTGATGAGGATAGGCATTGTTCGCAAGCGATAATCAACACAACTGCGATATTTGCAAAACACAAGCACATCTAAAACAAAGATGATTGAAGCATGTAAGGAATGCAAAGATATTACTCAATAAAAACTTGCTTTGCTTGAGACTTTTCTAAAAGAAGAAGCTTAAAAAGATTACAATATTTCTTTTGATTTGTTTAGCATGGTGGACAAAATAAACAATCAAATGAGTGATAAAATTATTTGGGTGCATGCAATCAAATAGGATGATTGTGTTTTTTTATTTAGGTAATGTCCTTTTTATATATTGAATTACGGAGTATGATATTATAGAGACTTGCTATACAATACTCACCGGGTAATGATTAAGTGCATTTAATGTTATATTTTTTTTTTCGGGTTTTTCTAAAATGTGTCCTCAAGCACATGTTAAGGTGTGATAATCAAACTAATACTTTATATAAAAATTATTGAAAAATGTAATTAATGCACATTAATTATACTTAAAAATTACTATAATTACATGTAATTTTTTATTTAATGAACTCGTACTTGACTTTTTTATTCGCTCAAACATGTGCATTTGGGGCACATTTTAGAAAATCTATTTTTTTATATTTAAAGTAGTTATACATTTAATACACAATAAATAAACATACAAATTACCTTAAATATATGTGATTTTTAAATTAATAAAGTCCAAGTTTCCTTTTATATTTATCTTAATCATTGCCCGGTGGTCATTGTATAGCAAATCCCTTATATTAATGTATGTCTATTTACCGTATTTTCTAAACGAGTTTTATCAAGTCGTGTTTTAAGTATCGATTCAGTTAGAGTCGAGCTTGAAAAAATTGAACAAGATTTTACTAATTGTAATTGATAATTTTAAATAATAGCCTAAAATGAGTCGTGCAAGCTCATAAATAGGCGTCTTATTCATTTGGGATCAGTTTCTCATCGAGTTTTAGGTTGTCCGTGGCGTGACTACGCTTTCATAAAAATCAAAGCCAGGCCTAAGATGGAGATGGTTCTTGGAGATTCACATGAACCATTTTGATTTGACCGGCATGGTGTAAATTATATATAGTTAAACAGTTTGATCTTTATAAAATACATATCGAGCAATTTTGAGTTACAGATCTTGTTTAGTTTTGATGAAAATATGCAATTTTTTTTTTTTTTTAATGTCATTCACTAGATACGGTTTCAATTGAATCTCCTTAAAATTGCTTCATTTTTTATGTGGTAAAATACTTAGGATAGAGAAGTAAACAACAACTTTATTACTAATTTATAGTCTTACTGAAATAATATGTCACAATCTATATAGAAAAGTCAAAAATAGACGCAATAAGAGAAGAATAACAAGCATTCACTACAAAAAAAACATCCACATACGGATGAGAATCTCGTCCCAAATTTACAAAGGACGTCATCCCAAAGTAATTTTGGTACGACATCTCGTCCCAAATCTGTAGTCCCCTTTTGGTTGTCACAAAAAAATTTGGGACGATACAACCTTTGCATATTTGGGACGGCACAACGCAGGGCCCACAAACAATTCAACGTTATAAAATAAGAAAAAGGACGACATTCTTTTGCAAATTTGAGACGAGATTATCGTCCCTAGTTTATTTATTATTATTTTTTCTCTCTTTAATATTTTTAAGTAGTTACGAAAATGTTTTTTTTAAATCAATTTGGGACGACATAAAAATAAATTTGGGACGAGATTCTTGTCCCAAAGTGTTTTGATTATAATAATTTAAACCGTTTAGGGACGATATACGTGGCAGTCAAATGCAGAAAGGGACGACATTTGTATGTAATTTTCAGATATAAATCATGGTTAATCACTTAATCCTCTCTAATTCAACAGCTAACTAGATTGAACTTCAAGAAATATTAGATGAATCATTCAATCTCATTAGAGCATATATATAAAGCTAAAATAAGAATGAATCATTGGTAAATTTATTTACACTGACTTATATGAAGAACTACTAATACATTTTAAGCAGTGAACCATGCATACAAATATAAATATACAGTTCATGATCAAACACGATACTGATATTTTTTTCAACGACATACATCAAATATCTCACAAATACGCAAATGCATGTATTCAAATGAGACTTGAAAACACAACCTTTTAGTTAATCCACCACTCACATACCGTTAGGCCAAAAAACCTTTGGTATCTCGATACTGATATTGATCACTTCAAAAGCTGATAGATTACTAAAAGGCAAATACAGTAACGATATATCGTCTTACAAATATGACATTGCCCAAAATGTTTATAAGGATTTAACGTTACTCATGATCGAACACAAACATTTATTTCGGCTCTCGAACAAAATCTTGATTACAAATAATACCGCAATGATCAAAACTAACTTGAAATGATTTCATGATCACCTAAATACATTTGTGCCGTCTAATATTCTTCGAGGCCGCATGTATATATATACTAAAACACGACATATCATGCATTAAAACAAACCGTAGCCAGCCCATTCAGCATCACTCACACTCACCAACTTCGGTGATGATCTTGATGACGAGAAGGAATACGAAGACAATGGCGAGTCATAAAACGACGATCTCGACCTTCTAGCCAAACCAGACCATTGAGACAACATCTCAATGTCCGACTTATACACAGGTTCCACATTAACCTTATTTTTTTTCCTTTGGCTAGTACTTTTCCTAGGTGTAAAGCAACCCAATGACACAACTTCGGGTCGACCAAGATTAGGCTTATCAGACTGGAAACGACTTGATTGAGTACGTGACGGGGGAAAATGGAAAGAAGTTGGGCTAGATGGTGGTGGCTTCAGAGATGAACCGCGGCTGTTAGCCACCGGTTTTTGGTGCTTTACGGGCTTGGGGACGCCCGGCTTGATCTCCCATTTGAATGGAACCATGCCCGGTTGCTTAAAAGAGTCGTCTATATCCATTGTGTGGTTAACTTTTGGTTGATATGAATATGCTTTAGCTAGCTATATATAGCAATGTGTTTATTTAATATAGGCTTGACATAAAATGTGGGTGTGAGGTACGCCGAGATTACCGCGGACCCTAAGGACTTTGTTAATTTGTTAGTCGTCATGCAGATAAATAAACGTAATTGTATGTATAAGTTGGTGAGTTGGCAGTGTCAATGCGACTTATGCGTCCTTTATAATATTGAGTTTCAAAGTTTGGTTTCTTGATGTGTTGTTTTATTTTTTAAATGTTTATATGGCTTATTATTGTTTGGGTTATTGAGATTTAAGACTTACTCAAGTCAAGCACAAACACGTACATTGTATGGGAAAGAAGTTTCATGTCGTAGAAATGGAAAGATGTTGATTTCATGCGATGTGATTACTAGACACACATATACATACAAATAATTTAAAGTCATACTACCAGGGGCGGCTCTTGGGTGGGCCGGGAGGCCAACGGGCTAGGGTCCGTTTTACGTAAGGGCACATTTTAAAAAAAAAAAAAGTCATATATATATATATATATATATATATATATATATATATATATATATATATATATATATATATATGTATGTATTTTTTTAAATAGGTATTAAACATTTAAACTTGGGCCCAATTAAATTCCAATCTTATAACTAAACCTATAACCCATAATAAATTTATAAGCCCAATACCCAAATCAATACCCTCTTAAGGGGCATATTTTTTAACGGCTCGGATAGGGCACGTAAATCCTCAGAGACGCCTCTGAAGTCATACTACGTAGTTTAAATTATCAATTATATACGGAGTATTTTTCTTACAGTGGTAAAGGTTAAGTAATTGTGTAAAAGAAATGTTATATCCTTCTAAACATCTTTTTATTTATATTTTTTACCGTCACATGTCATTCATTTACTAGTGAGTGAGAAAGTGGGTACGCCCCCTAAACAATCCAATACATAATTGTCACATAGAAGGATATATCATTCCTCTTCGAGGATATAACATTTCTCTTGTGTAAAAGAGAAATAATATATCCTCCTAAACATCTTTCTACTTATCCTCTTCACATGTCATTCATTTACTGATGAATTTCAAAAGGGTGTTGCACAAGTTTTTTCCTATCATAAGAAAAAATTCGCAATATAATACTTTCTTTTAACTAAGCTAAAGTTGCACTATAAAGAAACTAGCATAAATATCGGGGGTTGCACATAACAGAAAAACGACAATTTTTGAAAAAAAAAAAATACACTCGCGACCCAAAATCGGGTGTGGCATAGACATCCATGTAGGTCCGTCCCTGTTGATGAGTGAGAAAGTGGGTCATAATAAACAATTCAATGCATAATTGACACATAAGATGTAGGAAAATGAATAGAAAGATGTTTAGAAGGACGTAACATTTATGTTGTGTAAAACTTTTGTATGTGCTTCTTGTTAAAGAGACGTCTTAATTATTTTGCCTTTGAACACCAGTGATTAAGTAAATATTTGTTTAAGTGGTAAAGTAAATATTTGTTTAGAAGCTTAATTCATTTGTATAATAGAAAAATACTAGATATAATGCCCGCGCACGCGCGGGTTTTTTCTAATCTTTTAAATAAATTATTATTTTTAATTAAAGGTTTTAATTATTATAACAGAACCTTCAAAACCACTGTACTTTGATTGAGGTATTGAATTAGGGTTATTTATGGGTTTTAATATTAATTAGATTTGGAGGAGATGTTCTTGTGTCAATGATTGTGCGTGGATGAATGATAAGAGATCAAGTTTGATTGATGGAGGAGGAATTTGAGAATGTTGGGACTTCATGATTTTTTGTGGGAATGATACTGAATTTTAAGTTTCAGCCCAAATCTTTGAAAAACTTGCTCCACCGTTTTTAAGTTTTATTTTTTTTAGTTTTTGACACATATATTTTTGTAAGTTTTTTTTGAATAATTACAAATCACATTCATTTTTTTATAAAATATGGATAAATTTAGAAGTATTTAGGCTTTTCTTATTTAATATTTAAGAAAATAATAATAATAATAATTTGATTATTACTTAATAAGGTATGATTTGATTTTTTTGAAATGAAAAAGTCCCAACTAAGGGTTTTGTTTTATTATATAAAAGATGTTAATAGAATAATAATAGTCTTTGGTCATTCTAATAAAGATCAAAATATGCACCACGATTCTCGTCAACAAAAGTAGTTGATGTATCTACATATATTTATGGCGTAAATCTTCAAGACCTATTCACTCATGGAGGCTAGTCAGTAATTGTTGTTGTAAAACAATACCAAGAATAATACTCTAATAAAATAAACAAATAAATAATACGTAGTACTCCATCAAAGTGATTGATAATTCCATCAGTCATTTTACTTTTAGGCACTCGATCGTATTTTTGCAAATATTATGTTTTGTACGAGTAGGTAAATAATATCTGTGCGTTGCGGTCGGATCTTAATTAGTGGAAAACATTAACCTCAATAGCCACACCGAAGATCTATGTAATTATTTGAGTATATTGTTTACTCTAGGTGGTAACCAGGCTTGTTAGCATGCTTTTTACTACTGTATCTAAATATGACTAATTGATAATTAAATATTACGAGTAATTCTTTGATTACCCAACTTTATTAAGAGGTTTAAAGCATTCTCAATACACTATACATGTTTGGGCGAATTTTTGTGCCGTTTGACCATTAGACACAAGGTTAGCCTATATGAGTCGCTTATTCATAAATGGGTCTAAAATGGAGTGGATACACCAACAGGTACCATGTTAAACAGAGGTATGACAATACCTGTATGCAGGCATCCCGCATCTATATTTTTGGCACAACAACAGTTACAGTGGGTCTGGGCTATTTGTCATGGTCAATTCAGTTCAGTGATGATATAAATGATCATGTTAAAGCTTTAGTGAGAGCATGACAATCATCTAATGGTTCCTTTAAACACCATACATAAAAATATTAATTTTTTCAATTACCAATTGTTTCGGAAGGGGTGGGCTCCAACTAATACGATAAAGAAACACACTACATCTAACAAACAAATTCTTCTGGCATGTTAGAAAATGCTTTGATCATTGAGCTGCATGCATCTAGCAGTTGCAGATACTCATCTGCTCCGTCAACAAGGCACTGCATAACCCAACAGATATAATTAAGAACTTTAAACATCATGCCTATTCATACTGCTTAAGACATGAAAAAAATATGCACGCCTTTCACATTTGAGGGTATACCCCAAATTTGAAGTGATAAGAACTAACTGCTTTATCACAATATGCTTTTACCGTAAGATCACCTGAATTTCCTACTTCCAAGTAATTTCGGTAATGCTTAAAAAAAATGTATTTATGTTTTCCAACAAGAGTACAAAACTTCTACAGCTTCTCTTATAGAGAGTACTATCATTTCCAAAATATTGACGAAAAGTGACATTAGTTTAAAATATATTTTTGGCCAAACTCATCTCCAAAGCCTGACCATGCCACTTATCATGGACTGCTCAGAGTAGTCCACTACTGAGTTCCTGACTTACTGGCTTATAGTCAGTATCATCATTTGCAATCATGAACTTTCATATCCCATTGGAGAAGAACTTATGATTTATTTTGAAATGGCATGCTTAGTGATGTTTTACATATGATGATGGTAGCAGAAGGTAGTGAAAGATGGATAGCGTAGGCCCAAAAGATAATGATCTAGACAGTAAAATGTACTGCCATAATGACTTTAAAGAAGATGGGAACAATATAAGTATGGCAGAGGGAGTCATGATTTCAATTTAATAACAATGAATAAGTAACGTAAGACATGCAAAAATAACACTGGATTAGATATCTACCTTATCAGATTCACCTAGTTTTTTGCATATTCTTGCTTTTTGTTCATCAGACACGTCTTCAGATTCAACAACCATATCAAATAACTGCAATGACATCAAATCAATATTTTAGACACAGCTCCACATAATACGATTATGAATCAAGGTGACAATATTGACCTGAGACAACATCTGACTGACTGGATACCCCTCTGCAATAACATTATTGACTTCTTTGTTTGCAGAGTCAAATGAACCACTTTTACAAGCTGCAAGAAGAGCCTGAACAACTTCATGTGGGATGACCTGATGATAGACAAATTTCAGCATTCCACAAATGAGTACAAAGACGTTGCTTTTGGCATGTAAATCAGCATAAAATGCTAGTCACACATCACAGTGATCAGAATTAAGTCATGTTAATCAACTTCTGTAAGATTTAATAGATACAATAATCTAGTTACCCCTGAAACACTAATCAAGTCCTTAGAAGAAATTGAAGATCCAAACAGGCGAGCAGCTCCCTGCAAGAAATCAGATTACATGACTGATGTAACAGCAGAAGAAATAACTGGCCAAATTCAATGAATGCACAAACCCTTTTCTTGCCACAATGTCCAAATGGTGATAATTTTTATTACCTGCAAAAAGGTTATAGCACGACGAAGATCTCCTTGAGATATGGAACTTAAGGTTGCGAGAGCCTATAACAAACCACAAATTATATCAACCTCAGCATATATTAGTTCAAAAAGCCATGTTCCTTGAAAATATAAGAATGCTGTAGCACGCAGAGTAGATCAGATTACCACCTCTGGGTCCAAGTTAAGGCCTTCCTCATTGCAGATATGTAGTATACGAGTGCTCATGATATCTTCAGAGAGTGGCTTGAACCTGAACTTGGCACATCTAGAAGCAAGAGGTTCTATGATCCTGCACAGGGTGTGAAGGAAACATGAAAGAATGAGGATCCAAGAACAAACAGCTAAACAAAAAATATAAAATTACTATTGTCCTTCAATTATATGGCCCTCTTCGATTCCATTTCTTGTCATGTACTGTACTATTTCTAGAAAAGAAGTAATTCTAGGTGGTATTACAGGATTTGAGGATATTTCAAGATTCTTTTTTTTACTTCTGCCAATATAAAGCTTTGTGTTCTCTAAAGAACTAACTTTATCCTTCATAGCTGTCATCATGGGTTTGTTCCCAGTGGTAAAGTGTTTTTACTTAGTACACATTTGCGTTAAGAAGTAGCCATCTTACTGCAGATATCAGAAGAATTCTATTTTTAGCGATAGCGCGAGTGTACTAGTAATTTGCTTATAACTGTTGATATCATAATACTGATTCGGGTATGTTCATGTGGTCTTTCCGGGGGACGATAGAAATTTGCTTTTTAATGCATAAAACAACCTTTTGTTTTTTTCTTTTTTGGGTAACCATGGTTTCCGACCTTTTGGCCGACTAATCCACGGGATTTTAGCCCACCGCCACAAAGACTCAAACCGGGTAAAGCCCTCCCCTTTTTAGGAAGGTTGGCGTGGCCACTTAGAGTTGATTGCACCTAGCAGGAATTGAACTAGGTTTTAAAAAGCGCGATGCGCGTCGATGCAATAAGGGTCAAAAAGCCGAGGCGCGATGCGCCGAGGCGAATGCGCGGGCATCACGTACCCAAGGCGACAATTTTTAAAAAAAATATTTAAATTATATATGGTGCACAAAACACATTAATAACATATTTATACCACATTTAATGTCAAAAGATACCATGCATGTTCATAGTTCACGATTTTATATCGCCAAAATACATAAATAGTCGAAAACTAAGATCAAAAGTCTTATCGTTTATAAGGAATTGGTCAAATTGGACTCATATCTTAAAAGTAAAGCCCATGAGAAGAAGCCCAATACACATTATTAAGTCCAACTTTATGTTATAAGGCCAAAAGTATATGATGCGCAAAAAAAGCGCTGATGCGTGCGCATCACCTCGCATCCCGTAAACGCAACGCATCAGGGTGTCAGATGCGACAGAGCCGCGCATCGCAACGCATCAGGCGCGCCTGATGCGCGCTTTTTAAAGTTGATCACAGCTAGCAGGAATTGAACTTGAGACCTCCCAATAGTCACTCAAGCTCTTTACCACTAGGCCACCCCTAAGTGGTTCATAAAATAACCTTTTGGTTCAATGGTAAATGTTTTTACATATCCATTCTTGTGAGTGAGATGAAGAAGTACATGCTCAACAGAATGTAATCCACAAAAAAAAAAGATAAACATTTTATATTCTTTCTAGAAATATATCGCTAAATACAAAGGCAAGCGGTATAGCATAAAAGTTTGAGCACAAACCTGCTGATGTAATTGCATATAAAAAAGAATCTCGTTACTTTTGAGTAGGTCTCCATAGTACGACGTAAAGCATTCTGCAATAAAAACAGCATATTACTTCTAAATCTGAAACATAAATCTCGATTATCTTGGCCTGCAGATCAAGAACTAAAACTCCATCCCAATTATATATAAAACAAGATATGTGTGGGAGAGAATGCAAGATTATATCAAGAGTTCATTTAATCTGCTAGGTTTCTATAACAATATTTTGACGACCTAGGAAAAGCACGCCTAGATTGTCCAAAAAACAATCATGTAGCATATATGAAGTTAAACCACCTGAATTAGTTAACATATAAATCACTGAACTGATAAAGACAGAAAAGGGACATTGCATTTCGGATAGCAAATACAAGTGCTAAATATATAGAAAAAAAAATACAAAGCGTGCCTGTGCATCTTCAGTCATTGAATCTGCCTCGTCAAGGATGATAATTTTGAAAGGTGGGCAAGGATAACCCCTACATCACGAAAGAGAAAGCAATAAACAAGCATATTAAACTCAAACTCAGTAAGAAATTTGGAAAAGGTGGCTGTTATATGTTTTTTTTTGTTTTTTGGCTTTTTCATGTTTTGTTTTCTATTTTTCTTTGAAGGAAAGGAAGTAAATTATACCTGTGCTGAGCAGAACCAACAGCAACTGCTGCAAAATTCTTAATTTTAGTTCGAACCACATTGATTCCACGATCATCACTAGCGTTGAGCTCGAGAACCCTGGACTTGTAGAGTTCAGGACTGCAAAAGAAAAGAGACAATGGCGACAGCAAATTGATCAGTGAACAAATTAACATTCACGCAAAGTACTTGAATCATACAATTTTGAGCTGTTCATACAATTTTGCACAACTATAAAAAGATTTCAAATTCACCAAGAATGACAGACAGCGCATAACTGATGGGTATACTAAATCTAGTAGTGCAACACATTTGGATAACGTGACAGGTATATCACTAAACTTTTCACTTGTTGTATCTAACCTAAAAGCTCGCCTAAAACTTATCAATGGTACTGAACTCCATAAACAACATAAGACATGGTCACATTGTGCTGTGCCCTTAATATAATGAAGTATAAGTTTGGTCAAATCTAGGCGACATACAACTGTGCTGTCATATCCAATTAAAAAGGCTTTCTTCATGACATTTTTATACCGGTTTAAGATACTCACTTTCCTTGTACACCACTAAACTAGGCCATAAATTATAAAGTTGGATG
The DNA here is from genome assembly GCA_021014915.2 of Artemisia tridentata subsp. tridentata. Classification (NCBI taxonomy): domain Eukaryota; kingdom Viridiplantae; phylum Streptophyta; class Magnoliopsida; order Asterales; family Asteraceae; genus Artemisia; species Artemisia tridentata. The sequence goes on from CP139504.1 coordinate 56,585,056, forward strand.
AGCATTGAACAAAAGGCAATAATTATAAAGTCTAAATTAGTCAATCCCGTAAAAGGAAATTACAATCCCATATTTACCATGAAACCAAAGTAGTAACATGTAATGAAAAATCAAAAGGGAAAAAGAAGAAAATAGTACCCGTAAAGCTGATGAGCAATAGCTAGAGCAGTGGTGGTTTTTCCGGTTCCAGGTGGACCGTAAAATAACATATGTGGACACTGCAGCAACAAAAAAATTCAAATTAATAACATCCTCAACCAATTAAAAATGAAAAAAACTCCTAATTTCTCCTAACATAATGTAACAACTAAAACAAGTGGCATAATGAAACCCTAAAAATAAGAATTGAAAAAAAAAAAAACAATTACAGTACATTAGTGGTCTCGAGAGTGTTGGTGAGGACTCTAACAACCTCGTCTTGGTGAGCAACGTCCTTCACGCGCCTTGGTCGGCTGTAAATTAATTTTTTATATATATGTAAATCAATAATATATATATGATTGAATTGAATTAAAGTGATTGAAAGAGATGATGAGATTGTTGTTACTATTTTTCGACCCATGGCTGAGTGCTCTGCATCAACGGCGCCATTCTTTTCTTTTTTTCCCGCTCTTTTTCTGTGCGTCAGGAATCAAAGTGGTGACTATTGGGCCGCTTGTAGACTTCCCCCTTTATAAAGATGAATTGAACAAAAACTCACTATTTGATTTTTTTTTTTTTTTTAATAAAATATTTTATAAACAGTACTCCCTCCATCCCAAAATAAATATCAGGTTTGACTTTTTTGAGTCTTTTTTGTTAAACTTTGACTTTAAATATTTTTATTTGCGTTATATAATAGTTTATGAAAATTATAACAATGAAAATACATTTGAAAGCCAATTCATACATATATTTTGCATCAAGTATTATATAACACAAATAAAAATATTTACGGTCAAAGTTGAAAAAAAAGACTCTAAAAAGTCAAACCTGACATTTATTTTGGGACGGAGGTAGTAAAAAGCCTTCCTTGTTAAAAGCCTTCCTCGCTCGCTCATGGAAAATGCACTTTCATGTGAGATTCCCGGGTCATCCTATATGTAGGTTGGGGACGACTCCTGCAAAATTGTAACACGTGTCCCACTCATGTACTTGTTTTTTTTATAGGTGTCATAATTTTATAAGAGTCGCCCGGGGCGACTTTCTCTCCGGAGCATTTTGAGAAAGAGAAAATTTTTGAGGCTAACTGAGGTTGTTGTTGAAGTAATTTTCTGCAATCATTTCGGACAAATAAAGGAGGCCTTTCGTTTGAACTAGGTAAGTGTTCCTCCGAAAGGCTTGTGTACCGATCCCTTCAGCTTTCAAGGGTCCTTCGGATATCTGCACACAAGAGCACGCGTTAGGCTCGCCCCGGGTGTTATCCCAGGACCCACCTCCTGCGTGAGAATAAGTATTGGATATTCCGAAAGGCTTTAAACAGTAATAGAGAGTAAATGTGAGTAATCAAGTTAGTTGAGAGTAGTAAATGAGCTGGGTATTTATAGCACCCAGCCTTGGTACCTGAAATGGCGGCGCCGGATTTTCTGGGAACATGTCGCAGACACAATCCCGTAAATCCTGGGATGGTGGCGGCGGTGTCTGCTGCTGCCATCTGTCAAAAAGGTGATGTCACTTGTCCTATTATTTACAGTTGTGTTGGCCAGACAAGCTAGGTGCCTTCCGGTATTTACCGGATGACTTCGTACCGTCCGGACGGCCGGGCGAGTCAGTCCGTCCGGACACATACGCCAACATGTCCCCCCCAGTATCATAGTATCGGTTTCACCGATATTGTGATACTCTGAAAAATTTTGAAGTCCCATTTTACCAATTCCGAGGGGAAAATTGTTATTGCTCCTTTCAGAGAATAACTGTCGCATCAGTCGGGTGAGTCAAAGTGTTTTTTGGTTTTCATCCGAAGGGCTCCTCCCCCCCCCCCCCCCAGTGTCATAGTATTGGTTGTGCCGATAGTGTGATACTTTAAGCAAATTATGGAATCCCATTTTAACTTTTCCGGAGGGTCTGATCCGTTAGGCTTGTGCATGTTGGATGTCATGCTTAAACCGCCAAGAGTTATTTCGGCTTTATTTTTTGGAGTACCTTTTTTTTTTTTTTTTTTTTTTTTTTTTTTTTTTTTTGCAAAAGACTAGTCAAAGGGTGTTAACACGTGTCCAGCGCGTGGGCGAGAACGCTGCCACGTCAGTATCTGATTGGGTGTGATGTTTCGTATCTTTCTTTTTACCTATAAATAGCGTCATTTGTGTCCTTTTTTACTACCGTAATTCTATACATTTCTCTGAGACGCTTTCCGGTATTATTTTCCGAACGATAATTGTGCATCAATCCAAGCGGCTTCCACACTAGTCCTTCGACTGTAAAGGTACGTTCCGAATCATCCATATCTTGTATTTCCTTTGCTATCCGGCTATACCCCGCTTTTCCTCGGTTAAGATGTCGGTTTCTCCCGTTTCGATTTATGACGAGGATACCCAAGGGGCTGGGGGATTTCTTCCTAAGTTTGATATTCAAAAATATACCTCTCGGATGGACGAAGAGGCAGTGTATAGGGCAACAACGGCATCCGCGGCTACCTCCGAAAGGTATGACTATGGATGAGCTTCCGAATGACGCTATTGGCTTATATTTGGAATATTTTATTGAGGGTAGCCTTAGCGTGCCTTTCTCTACTTTTCTGCTGGATGTTATCAGATATTATAAAGTTCACATTTCTCAATTGGTTCCGCTGGGTATGCATCGCGCGACCCTTTTCGAGGTGTATTGCCGAAGCTTACACATCGATCCTACTACTCCTTTGTTCCGGGCTTTCTACAAACTGAGTAAGCAAGGCCATTGGTTTTCTTTTGAAAAGAGGGGTGGTCGGGAGAAAAGGATCTGCTTCCGAGAAATTCTTACCGGCTTGAAAGGTTGGAAGCGTGACTTCTTTCTGATAGACAGACGGGCTATTCCATTTGCCATGCCTTGGAGGCATCATGACTCAGATATATCGGATCCTTATCCGAAGGGGGAATTCAATGTTGCGGATGCCGACCGATTGGCCCAGAATGTAATTGATCTCATCCAGATTCCTCGGGGTTTTCTCTACGCCGTTGGGCTTACTTCAAATTGGGACCATCCCGGCTACCGGGCGGCAATAAGGGATGCCGAGGGAAAGGGTATAGCCTTACAGCCTTTGTTTCCGACCTTCTTCTTTTCTCTCTTTTTTTTGTGTTTTCTTTGGTTGATGTACTTGCGTGTTTATTTCTAACTGCCTGACGTCCTTATTTTCCGCAGCTATCACAATGTCTGAATATCTGAAGAAGCCAAAAATCCGAAAGGGTGCGTCTGTGGCACGGGGGATCAATATCGGGAGGGTCAATCCCATGAGACGCATGTGACCACTCCCGCCACCTCCAATGCTGAAATTCCAGAAAAGACCAACGAGCTGAAGAAGGTCGAGGTGCCCGATGATAAAGTATTGGAAGCAAAAAGGAAGAAGTAGGAGCAAAACGCTGCTCGGCAAATGTCTTAGTCCCAGCAACAGGGGACCAGATTCCGCGTTCAGCACGGTGAGGGATGAGGTGGTGTGGTCCGGCCGGTCAAACGAAGCAGGCCGAACGAGGACGCTGATGTAGTGGATCTAGATTCCACGGAGCAGCCCATTCTTCGTCCTTCCCCCCTTCGGTCACTACATCCAGTCGGCCAAAGAGGTATTGGCGTGGGCTTCACGTCCGAGGTTGCTGGTGTTGGTAAGTCCTTCGGAAGCGTCTATCTTTGTACTTTGCCTCTTTGCTTTTATTTTAATAATAACCGTATTGTTTATTTCTTTTTCAGGGGGTTCTTCCGGCGCTGACTCTGGCCATGGGAAGGAGAAAGTAACCGATGAGGATGACCCGGCGGCTTTGCATGTACCGGGGTGGTTGGTCAGGAAGGACGACCGATTGGATAGTTGGGAAGTCTGTCGAGATTTGATGCTGAATCTGCCTACTCCGAAGGAGGAGTCGTATCTTGAGAGTTTGGGCGATGCCGAGGCTGCCCAAAGGGCTTGGGAGCTGTTGGGCATGGGGGCCACAGCTCAGTCGGACCTGCTACTTCGGTTCGAAAATCTCCTTCATGAACATCACGTGCTATATCGGGCCCATCAACAGTGTGGAAGCATCGGAAAGGAGGGGGAAGAGCTCAAACAGCTGAGAACCGAGCATTCTAATTGTATGGTGAAAGAGTCGGAGTTGATGGGTCGGGTTTCGGAGTTGGAGAAGCTGGTGGAAGACGAGAGGCAGGCCGCGGCGGAACAAATCAGCGCCTTGGAAGCCGACTTGGATAAAGCCAAGGTTAAACTAAGCGCGAAAGAGAAGGATAACTTGGCCCTTCGTCGGGAAAAGAAATATCTTGTTGCCAGAGTGGGTCGCACGGAGACGGACCGGTTTAGGGTTGTGAAGGATGTTATTCCGGAGGTTATTCGCCGACTTTTGAGCAGTTACGAATACAAGCAACATTTGGCGGGTCCCTTCAGCTTGTCTTCTCAATCCGGATTCCTAGAGGGTGTGGCCGTGGGTCGCAAGCCAGAAGAAGTGGCCAAGATTGTGGCCGAGGTGGATGATTTGGACGTGGAGGCTGGTGAGAAGTTCGACCCTTTGTACAATGGGTTATTCACTGCGGAGTATCCATACATCAAGAAGATCAGCAATTCTTACCTTCAGTCTCTTGATGAAATAATGAGGATTTTTCCTGACCCCGCTCCGTCCACCTCTGCTGAATATCTGGCTACCGGAGCTACTACCGGACCAAATTCCGAAGCTCCAGCGAGCGAAGCTGCCAATGTCCAGGCTTTCACAGCTGAGGAGGGTGGGTCGGCCCCTTAAGAAATGAGGTTGTTATGGAGATTTGGGTAATTCCGTTTTGACTACGGGTGAAAATTACTTCGGATTTCCTGTTAAGCTTTTTAAACTTATTTAGAAAAACATTTGGGAATGTGTAAGGCCTTCGTGCCGCCAGGCTAGGCCTAAAAACAACTTATGATTCGGGTGATTGTAATAATTTATAATTCGAACAATTTGTATGCTTGCTTGTATGTTTTTATGCCTATCCGTATGGTTGCTTTGTCGATTGTCGAATGTGTCATGCTCCGATGTATGTATTTTTTGTGTATCGTATTATCATCGCATCCGAAATAATTTACCCATCCCGCCGGCCGATCCTGTTTGGTCGGGTAATTTTGGTTTGGCGCTCTTCCGCGACTTACAACTATGTGATCTTTCGGTTCTGTTGCCCCGGGCCTTTGTTGGTTTCTCATTATTGGTCATGAGCTCGTTCCGGGCGGCATGTGCTGTTTGGTTCATATTATAACTTGGTGGCCTTTGCACTTTGGCTTGCGCGACAATACTTTCTTTAGATGTTCGGACAGGTTGGGTCTATCGGACCACATATATTCGTCGTAGCCAATGGCTGCTTGACCTTTTTTTTTTTTTTTTTTTTTTTTTTAATATATATATAAATATACATACAACTGCCATCGACCGGTAACGGCTCGTTTGGTCGGTTTCAGCCTTAGACCGGGAGTCTCCACCATAATTGTTGTTGTTTCCGGAGCGCCATCATACATCCTTCATGTTTCGATCCCACACGCATACCAAACACTTGTTTTTTATTACCATTGCCACTTGCGCAGCTCCGGAGGTACAAGCTAACGTTCAGTCTACGTTTTGGTTATGAACGTACAACATGTTTTTTATTACCGTCGCTACTTACATAGCTCCGGAGGTACAAGCTTACGTTTGAATGGAGCTTTGATTGTGAACGTATAACACTTGTTTTTTATTACCTTCGCTATTTGCATAGTTCCGGAGGTACAAGCTTATGCGTTTTTTGGGCGACACACGCTGTTCGGCCCTTTCTGCCATAATTATATGGCAACCCCTTTTTGGGTATACCATCTTTGAACATTGACCACACGATCTCCGGAGGGCGCGAACCTCTCGGAGGGATCACATTCGACTTATGTTCGGGATGTAATAATTGATTGTGCGGTCACCCCTTTTTGGGTACCGTTCGGCCTTTTTGCCATAATTATATGGCAACCCCTTTTTGGGTATACCATCTTTGAACATTGACCACACGATCTCCGGAGGACGCGAACCTCTCAGAGGGATCATGATGAGTGTGTAAATACTCATCATTTTTGTCCCATCTGAACTGCAAAAACATTTAAAAACACTCAGAAATGCTTCAAAATACAGAAAATATCCTTGAATTGTGGTTTTATCTGTTTCATATGCAACAGGATTGAAAACGGGACGAAAACGAACATTTTTGGATTGACTCGGCAATAATTGTGCATTTGATCAAGTGAAGACGAAAGTCAAAGACGGAGTCAAAGTCAACCCCCAAAATACCAAAAATAACACAAATGGTCCCTGGAATTAATTTTCACTATTGGCAACTTTGGTCCTTGGATTTTCAGCATTGTACAATTTTAGTCCCTAAGATTTAACTAAAATCCAAATCCAATCCTTATCTAAACCCAGCTGCTAAATTAAAACCAACCCAACCCAATCCTTAATTAAACCCCAGCCCAATCCTACACTAAACCCAGCCCACTACCAAAACTATACCCAACCCCGATCTTTTAGCTAACCCAGAGTTTGACTTCGGTCAAACTCTTCTTCCTCAAAACCACCCCGCCCAAAAACCATACCAGAAACCACCCTTTTTCCACCGCCTTATCCTGACACACCCACCCCCTCCTCCTATCTCACTTCACCTAACAAGCCAATATGCATTAAATGCTTCTTCCTCAGTACAAGTTATCAGAGATAGTGGATTTTTCCACTATCTCATTTTTGGCGCCAAAAGTGGTTTCAACAGCTGAGATGATTTCACACTAATCCAAAGGTCCAAGAATGATCAGAAGAAGATAAGAAGCTTATCCCACCTCAGTGTAGTATATATAGGACCCTTTGTAAGCCTATTGAGGCAAGTAGTTAAAAGTAGCATAATCGTATTTTATTTTCAGTAATCATAGTTTGTAATTTCAAGTTTCAGTAATCAATACAAGTTAAATTAAGTCTGTTTGTTAACAATCTTTGTACAATTTCCATTAGCTAATGATAATTCTAAGTTTCTAAATTTCCATGTTGTACTGAGAATTCAAATTAAGATAAGTAGTAATTGAAATAGCTTCTTAGTTGTTTCTATAAGCTTACATAAGCTTTCTATAGCTTTTGATAAGTTTATTTTAGTTTAAATCAGTTCTAACCAAGAAATCCAAGAAAAGTCAATAAAAGTCAAAAAAGCTCAAGATAAGCAGTTTTGGAAGATAAGCTGCTCATGGAAGAGCTTGTTTGGGTTTCTAGCTTGTTGACAACAAGCTAGGGTTGTTCTGATCTTGTTCTTTCTGTTCTATAAGCCATATTCAGTTGTAAGCCTATTTCTCAATTTTTGCTTAATCTTTCCATTTTACTGTTACATAGCTTAATATTAGCTTATCTCATAGATTTTCAGCTTATCAGTAGTTTATAATTGTATTTCATCCATATTACTAGTTCAAATAGCTCTTGTCTTTATTTTACTTAAAAAACACTAAAAAGCCAAAAATAGCCAAATAAGGCATAGCTTAATCTACTGCTTATTTACCTTTTAAAAGTTGCTTAATATAGTTAATATAAGTTATTTAATCAGTTAAATCCAGAAATCTTAGTAAAAATTAGCTTGTTCCTTCAAAAATCCAACACAGACCCCATATAAGGGCTGTTTGGTTTAAGCAGGTCAAATAGGTCAACCATAGTTTTACTGTACATTGACCTTAAGCCCAACTTTGTTTCAGCTTTTTATAGACCAAATAAGCTATTCCCTAGTCCTAGTAAGCTTTATAGATAGATAATCAAGTTTTTAGTACCCTGTGTTAATTTCAGCCTCTAATAAGTCCAAATAAGCCATATTAAGCCACAAGCTTATTTTGACCTCAACCTTGGCTTTTCTGAGTTCCATTTAGTTCATATAGTGTACACTAAAGAGTTGGTTTGGTTTCCTTTACTCTACACACCTCTGCACAAAACCAAACCATAGCAGCTACATTTTTCGGATTTTTGCATTCTGCATCGATTTTCTTTTATTTTTCATTTCTTCATCTTAAGTAGTTATAAGCTAAAAATTGGCACGCATATAGTTGGCCAGCTTGTGTACTTAGTCATATTTTTAGTTTATTTTTTAGAATTTTTCCAAGCAGCTTTTTCGTAGCTTGAAAAAGGCACTTTTTTGCCCTGCACAATAAGAAAATCAGCAGACCTCAGGAAGTTTTAGCTTGTTTAGAGCTTATAACCTTAGCTTTTCCAGACCCTTTAGCTTAAATATACTCATAACAATACCTAGTAACTTTTTCCATCACCTTATAGCTTTTATTATAGCTTATAGCTTATTTTATCCATTTCTAGTTCTTAAGAAGCTTATAAGTAGACTGTTGGTATTAGAAGCTTTTTCCAGCTTATTTAGTAAGAAATAAAATTAAGTCCTTTTTAAAAGTTGGTCATTAATAGCTTTTTAATAAGTTTGTAAAATAAAAAAGTAAAAAAAATAAGTTTTGCAAAAAGGTCTGGGTGGGATTCGAACCCAGGACACTCAGTAAACAAACCCACCACCTTACCAACTGATGAAGCGAAAAGTGTACCGCTTTTGGGGGGTCATTTAAGCCCTAAATCGTATTTATTTGATCAAATATTGCCCTAAATCGTTCCTTTTGTCATTTAGGGTACTTTGGAGAAGAAATATGGAAAATGAAGCATTTTGGACGTTTTTGGAGCATAAAAGTGAAGAAAACGACAAAGTCTCAAAATCGGCTGGAAAAGTACCTTTGACGGCGTCAGGGATTGTTCCAGACGGCGTCATGGCTTGGCAAAAGAGGTGGATATGAAAAATACACGTGACGCGCCAGAGAGTTTTGCAATGGAAAGTCTGACGGCGTCACCCTTTAAGGTGATCAAGGCCATCACGGTTTAAGCTAAAGAGAGACGGCGTCAAGCCTTATTCTGACGGCGTCAAGCCTTGCTAAGCCAGGGAGGATTTTGGAGGATTAAAGAGGGACGGCGTCAGGAAGACCATCCGGGAACCCTAGACACGGCGAGGTGACGGCGTCAAGATCTATAACGTGACGCCGTCAGCCCTTAAACTCTATATATAGTTTTGCAATTTTTAGTCATTAGTGTGCAACTTTGTGAGGAGAAACCCTAAGACGAATTTCTGCCATTTTTAAGGGTTTTCATACCCTTGGATCTCCCATGTTTAATTGAAGATAAGTATTCATTTAATCAATCAATATGTCTATGTGTTGTTTGATTATATCTTGTTCTTGTCTTTTAATTAACATGCTAGGCTAGATTTATCTTGTGTTTGCTTAGATCTAATGAAACCTAACTATTGATTATCGGTTGTTAATGTGTTATTAATTGTATTGGATGATTGTTTATCGATGTTAGGCTTAAGAAAACTGGCTAACTTCCTATACGGTAACTTGCTTGAACGTTTTAAGAAACATGAACCAATGCGTACTAAGGTTTTTATGGTTGTATTTAATGCATGAGCGAATTCTAGTGATCCCATGTTAGGAGCTTCTTAGCCGGCTCGACATAGGAGTGAAGTAGGAGCTTGTAGAGTTGGGGAAGTACGTACGCCACCCCACGATTGGTATTAAGGAATACACCCGTCATCCACGCAATTAATACACACTAATCAACCGGTAAAAGATAGTTAGGGAGTAAGGAAATCTAAGTAAACACATTTCTCTCCATATAAGTTTCACAACCTTTTCATTTTCAGTTATTTTATTTTATTTGCATTTGTAGTTATTTGGGTTAGTTGACTAGCAACTAATTCCGCACACTCTTTCAAACCCGAGATTTTACTTGCTTTCATAAAATTATAAAAATACAAAAAGAATCTTCCCTCACCCTTAGACCTATTAGAGTAGTTTTTCAATCCTAACGACACTATTCCCCTAGAGAACGATCAATCCCCCGATACTTGCCACTACACTATACTACATCGGTCAGGTACACTGCCTGGTGGGGATTGCAAGCCTCTTGAGATCCCTCGAGAGGTAAAACCTGTTGTAAGGTCGCAAAACCACGCATCAAGTTTTTGGCGCCGCTGCCGGGGAATAGTTATTGTTTAGGTTGAATTTTTATTTTATTAGGTCTACTCACTAGATTCCTTTCTAGTGAGATTTTATTTTATTTTTCTAGGATTTCTTTAGTCTATCTTTTTTTTCTTCGTTTCTTTGTTCGTAACCATTACCATCCGACATCATGGAAGGTGGTAATATCCTCGATCCCAACAACCCACCACCACAACAACACCCACCTCCTAGAGCCCGTACCTTAGGAGACTACTCCCGTCCTAGCCACCATGGCTATCGAAACACCATTAAGCTCACTCAAGGAGCCAATGTCACTCCCTTGCGATCCGACACCATCCGGTTGGTGCAAAGCGGATGCGCATTCCATGGACTTCGTTCCGAAGATCCTAATCAACATCTCAAGGACTTTCTCAAAATCGTTGATTCCATAGACCTTGATGTTGCCACTCGAGAGACGACCCGACTGCGTCTCTTTCCATTCTCGCTGCGGGACCAAGCTAGTCAATGGCTAGAGCGTCTACCAGCAGGATCCATCACCTATTGGGATGATCTCACCACTCGTTTCCTCGCTCAGTTTTTCCCACCAGGAAGAACTACCAATCTAAGGAATGATATCTTGATGTTCCAACAACGTCAAGGCGAAACCCTCTACGAGGCATGGACTCGATTCAAGGACTTACTCCTAAAAGTCCCTCACCATGGCATGGATCCTTGGCTACAAATCCAACGATTTTATGATGGCATAAACCATCAAACTAGAAGAACCATAGATTACGCTGCCAATGGAAGGCTGAGCAGGCTCAGTGTCGATAAGTGCTGGGAAGTCATTGAGGACTTAGCACAGTACGAAGAAGAAGAATGGAAAGACTCAACGTTCTCGGAAGAAGGGATTTTAAATTGCATGAGTGCAACCCAGGAACAGCTGTTCGAAAATATAAAAAGGCAGGTTGAGAGATTAATGAAAGCCGAGACACCTACGGCTGATGAAGATCCCGATGAGTGTGTGAACACAATTGGTAAACATACGTTTCATCAATTCTCACGACAAGATGAATTTGAAGGGATAATGCTAACTTTCGTGAACAACCAAGAGAGACGGATCCAGAAATTAGAGACTCAATTGAAAAACACCCAAGATATGTTCATGGAACTAGCAGAAAAGTTTATCGCGAGAATAAGAGAAAATTAGGGAAGAAGCTTCACAAAAAAAAAATCGAGAAGATCTTTGAACTCCCGGTCCCTAATGAACCATATAACGAATGGGATGATGAAACCCCTCTCCCCGAGCCTTCACCTTTAAAACCCTCTTATCCATTTGGATCCCCTCGCGAGAAAAAGAATTCTCAAGATCATAGCATTTTCGTGGGAAGCATGGTTGTCACGCTCCCTAACTTTCATGAAGCTAGGAAACGATCTTTTGGCTTTAAGCCAGGGGTGAGAAGAACTCAACTAAAGCACACCCTCATTTCGAAAACCCCCTGGAAAAATTCCCCTCACTCCCTGAACACCTGCCGTGATGGAAATTGGAACCTGAATGAGACGTCAACTGACCCTTTCCAACATTTTACTGCATCCCGTGACAGTAACAAAACATTTGACCCAGGAGGAACTTGTTAACGAGACTAGCTATCAGGATTATTGACCCTGACAAGCTGCTCACTTAAAATACAAGGGGCTCATCTGTAAACTGGCATAAAGTGGTGAATTACGTTGGTCTGACGGCGTCAGACTTTGAACGTGACGTCGTCACCTCGTCTGCACAACAATAATAACCTTATTTCCATCACTTTCATCACAAACCCCACAAACCATATCCACTCCTACCCCACCCACAAATCTTCAAGGTTAAATTCACCGACTTCCGTTACCAATCTCCACGTGGTAAGTAATTCTTATTCATTCTTTTCGCTTTAATTACTCATAGGCTTCTTAAATTTCGAAAACCCCCAACTCATGAAACCCTAGGATTGATTCATGCCTAGAACTCATAATGCCTTTAATTAGTGTTATTTAGCAATGATTAAAGCATTTGATGATTGGTAATCAAATGGGTCTATTCACTAATTGGGAGGCCACGAATTTGAACCATAACCTATGATCCAATCACCCATTTTGCTGTAAAAAGGGGCGTTTGGTTTATAAACTTGAAGTTTGGATATTGATTTTTCCCTCGTAATTTTGGATTTAAATTTGGTCGAACCTGACGGCGTCACCTAGCAAAGGGTGACGGCGTCAGACTTGTCTGATGCTCAACCAATTCTTTGATTCACAAATTAACACTTTTTGTTCCTCCTTGCTTTGTTCCAGATAATGAGTAAGCGTCAACGACCTAGCAGAGGGAGTTCCTCTAGATCTCAACAAGAGAACTTTGGCGACACGGTCCTCAGTTGGGGTGTCTTCGATAACGATGCTGCCACAACTAAATACACCCAATTGCTACAACACAAAGTTGAAAATGGGGCCGTGGTAGATTGGAGCTTTTTGAGGAGGGAAGGTCTTGAGCAAACCTTTCTCCAAAGCTTTCAAACTGATGAATTCACCGGCCCTCAGTGGGAAAACCTGTTTAGAATTCAAGAGCCGGTCTATGACGAATTGGTACGTGAATTCTTTGCCACTTTTCACTTTGACATGGCCGAGGCAAGGACCGATGTGGCCAGAACCACAATCTATTTTAGGCTGGGGGTGAGCTTAGGACATGTTTGGTTGCAGAGTTTGGTTGGAGACTTGGGTTGTACAGTCAGCATGAAACCACTCAAGCAGGGTTCATATCTAGGTTGTTGCATGGAGAGACAATGAGGAATGATTTTAGATGTTCCATGTTCTGGGCGACTATTGGAAATGGTGTGTACACCTCGACTACTGTGGCATCTCAAATCAGGGAACCTAGGGTTAGGTTGACCCATAGATGTCTCACCTACGGCTTGACAGGGCGCCACAGCTCTCACCACCGCGTCACTGCTTCAGATCTCTTCTATTTGTACACCATTTACTCAAATGAGGTTTACTGCAACATCCCATTTTGGGTAGCTAGCTTTCTGAATGGTGGAGTTGGGGAAAAGGAGGGAGATAGGATTTATGGTGGGATGTTTGTTACCCGGCTGGCCCGATCCTATGGAGTCCTCAGGCCCGAGGTCATGAGGTATTTGAGTGGTGGTGATGCATGCAGGACAGTGAAGGTTAGGTCCCTGAAGCAGATGGAGGTTGTTATGGAGATGGATGATGGGACCTTTATGTGGTATAATCCAGACGGAGATGAGGATGTTGGTGGTGGGGATGATGAGGAGGAGGAGCATCAGCAGCAGCAACATGGGGGTTATGAGGCTGGTACGGCAGATTACTACCGGAACATGAGCAGAGGGGATTGGCAGGCTCACCAGGGGGCATGGATGGGCCAGGTTGATACTTGGAGAACCCGGGTGGACGAGAGGTTCGACTGGATGTATGATCACACTGTTCGACAGATGCAGCATTTATCTACGCGTGATCAGTTGGACCCACACCTGCAGATTGACCCTTTCCCTGGACGTGAGCAGGACTACCCACCATATGGGTACTACGGGCACCTCCCTCCTAACTACGACTATCGCCACGGTCCCCCACCCCAGTGATGATTTGATTTGATGTTATAATGTTTAAACAATTTAATCTATGGTTGTATGTTTTGGAACAATTTGGTCTGTAATAGTTTAGGATTAGGCATCTTTTGGCCTTTGAACTCTTGTGACACTTGTTTTTTTTTTATTATATTGCATGTTGGCTTTATTTGTTTGTTTATTTGTTTATTTGTTTATTTGTTTGTTTGTTTGATTTTATTTGCTTCCGTATGTGTGTTTAATTTTTATTATTATTAATTCATGTTCAAAACCAAATTGTGAAAATGTTTTATCTTGTTTTTAACTTCGTCTTAACTACATATAAAGGTATTTTGCAAAAATTAAGTGTAAGGGAAATCCAAATCGGTTTATTAGAACAAATGAACATGAATCATAATAATATTAAATTAACATACATATTAGTATTTGTTTGAGTCAAATGCTTGTATCGAGTCACAATGATGTTTTGCAGGATTTTCAGGAAGTAAGGTATCGGTTTTTCCAGAAATTTTCCGGAAACTTAACATGAGAATTCTGTCAGATCATTTCTGACGGCGTCAGGCTTTACAACCTGACGGCGTCAGGTTTTAATTTTCTGAAATTTTTGAAAGTTTTGTTTTCATAAAAAGTTTTTATTAAATCTCTAACTTATAAACTCCAGGAATCTGCAAAATTATCATTCCACAAGCATTATATCCTTATATAGAATTTATCCCGCCGATGTTATGCAGGTTTTCGTGTTTGTTTTCTCAGGTTTAACAGGTTATTTTGGACAAGGAGATGTATGTGGAATCTAGCTTATGGCGATGCTTTATATGTCTAGCACAAAAACCGTACCACTAAAAAATTTTCCACCCCCAAATATGTGAGGTTCGCCCCTAGAATTGGTAGGAAAAGCATTTATGCTATGATGTGTGTACCGGTAGCACTTAGATTCTAGAACTTGCGTTAGGACCATTCCGAGGCCACAAGTGAGACTACATTCGTGTAGTTAGATTTACTACATGATAAGAGGCATTAGGATTAACCCATTGTTTTACACCTGTGTTTTTGTTATAATTACGTTGGCTACATTGGTCAAGTAATTCTCCCACACCCTTTGCGTTGTACTCATTTTTAGTACACGATACCCCTAGTACACCCCTCAGAGCCTATCTTTTCGTTTCGAGACCTTTAAGCATTTTACTTAAAGGAAGAATTTGTTTACACCCCACTTAAATGTACACCCAAATCGCATTAGCCTACCTTGTATGCACTCATTTTTAGTGCATTATTGTGACAACATTTGTTTAAACCCCAAGTTAATTATCTAATTGATTACATGGTTGCTAAGTCGAGTCATATCCTTGTACATATTGTTTTGGGACGATTGGGACTCATGGGTAAAGTACTAGTGTAATGGAGTAATGGGGAAGAACAACATTATTACCCCCATATGTGCTAAATATTTTAAAAGTACTCCAAGTGTTTCGATTATCTTAATTCGAGTCATTAGAATAGTTAATTGTAAAGTTATGTAAAAGTTCAAGTGTAAGGGGAATGCAACGCCCCTATGATGTATTATTTTGGATGGTTGGGCAAGAGTGTATGAAAAAAAAAAAAAAAAAAAAAAATCGAAAAATTTCAAGAAAAATACAAAAAAATGAGAAAAAGAAAAGTAGAAAAAAAAACATACGGACTACCATCCCGTTTCATTTTATGTTTATTTTATGTTTTTGTTATTTTGTTTTTAGCTTAAGTCGAGTCTAGTCTTGGCTTAGCAACGCCATATTGTACATGTAATTAATCAAGATCTTTAACTCGCCACCTGTAAAATATCCCTTATCCAACAAAACCGTGTTTAACATATCCCTACACCTCACGTTATAACCCATGTAAAAGCCCTCTTTGATAGTTTATCTTAGGTGCTTACGCCTAGTGGAGGAGGTTTTCGATCCTTTCCCAAGCCTATGGTAATCTATTTGCTATGACAGGTAGTGAGAGATATTATCCGTTTTCATTTATGAGATTTATTTTGATGACACCAGAGAGATGTGAGTATCTAAACACTACTTGTGAGGTGCTAGTTTGTAATCTCCGTGCTTATTATGATTAAAGTGGAACGACTATTTGTTTTAATTACTTTTATATTAGCATTGAATGACCCCTAACTTGTATTTTGATTAGAATAAAAGCGCATTTGCTTGAGGACAAGCAAATCTCAAGTGTAAGGGTATTTGATGAAGCGAAAAGTGTACCGCTTTTGGGGGGTCATTTAAGCCCTAAATCGTATTTATTTGATCAAATATTGCCTTAAATCGTTCCTTTTGTCATTTAGGGTACTTTGGAGAAGAAATCTGAAAAAGGAAGCATTTTGGACGTTTTTGGAGCATAAAAGTGAAGAAAACGACAAAGTCTCAAAATCGGCTGGAAAAGTACCTTTGACGGCGTCAGGGATTGTTCCAGACGGCGTCATGGCTTGGCAAAAGAGGTGGATATGAAAAATACACGTGACGCGCCAGAGAGTTTTGCAATGGAAAGTCTGACGGCGTCACCCTTTAAGGTGATCAAGGCCATCACGGTTTAAGCTAAAGAGAGACGGCGTCAAGCCTTATTCTGACGGCGTCAACCCTTTAAGATGCTCCAAGCACCCACCGAGGGTTACGGAGATGCCATTGTTTTACCACCAATCGAATCTGATCATTTTGAACTGAAAACGCATTTGATTCAACTCGTGTCTACAAACCAATTCCACGGGTTTGAACGAGAAGATCCGTATGCACACATCCGTTGGTTCAACAAGTTGACCTCTACAATCAATTACAAGGATGTGCCGTAGAAAGTTATCAAATTGATGCTATTTCCGTTTTCACTCGAAGGGGCAGCCCGGATTTGGCTGGATAAAGAACCCCCTCGATCCATTGAAACTTGGGAAGATCTCGTAAAGAAATTTGTTAATTATTTCTTCCCTCCATCAAAGACGACTAATCTGAAAAATGAAATTTCTGGATTTCGTCAAGGTTTTGATGAAAACTTCGGAGAGGCATGGGACAGATTTAAAGATCTCCTAAGAAAATGCCCGCATCATGATTTCACGGAATTACAACAGATCAATATGTTTTATAATGGGTTGAATGGAAACGATCAAGATTCTCTCAACGCTGCCGCCGGTGGCAATATCTTGAATCGTCGACCTAAAGAGGTGATTGAAATTTGTGAAAATAAATCAAAAGTTCCTATTTCTCGAAACAAAGTGAATGTTCCTGTCACTCCTGCTTCTTCATCCGGTAACTCATCAGAGTTAGCCTTTCTAACGGACGCAATGCGTTGCATGATGAAGGAAATGAAAGAAATGAAGAGTGAAATTCATAAACCGGAACAAATCAAAGCCATAAACAAAGTGTGTGAAACTTGTGGTGGCCCACATGCGTATTACGATTGTCAAGCAACCGATGCTTCTCTTTACCCAGCTCCCGTAGCTGCAGTAAACTACAATCAAAACCGACCGCATGCTGAAACTCATTACCAAGCACCTAATGCTATGGTACCACCTGGTTTTCCACCCGTTCCAAATCAAAATAATCAAAATCGCTTTGTTCAAAATCAAGGACAAAATTTCAATCAAAACCGAGGTCAAAATCAGGGGAATTTCAACCAAAAGCCATGGAATGTCCAAAACCAAAATCAGACGTCCTCGGATGAGTTGCTTAAGCAATTCATAAAATCCCAAGAGGAGACAAATAGGACCCAATATGAGACAAACCGGTTATTGGTTACCCAAATAAATGAGATCAAAAAGTCTTTAAATGATCGACCCTCGGGCTCGGGAACTCTTCCTAGCAACACGATCGCTAACCCGAGGGGCGATTTGAAGGCGATCACCACAAGAAGTGGTAAGAAAGTTGATAGACCCTCGACTCCTATGCCCCCTCCATCGAGGGAAGTGACTCGAGATACTGAGGTGACAACGGACAAGGTGCATTTCTCAAGCCCACAAAGTACCGCACACGTCCAACCTCCGGTCATCGAATCTCCAATTCCGGAACCCGATGTTCCGAAGACAAATCCTAAGCCTTCAATTCCATATCCTTCAAGGCTTAATGATCAAAGGCTCCATGAGAAAACTAACAACCAAATGATGAAATTTTTGGAAATTTTCCAGAAATTACATTTCGATATTAGTTTTGTTGATGCCTTGCTGTATATGCCAAAATTCGCTTCTCAATTCGCTCATACGAATCCACCAATTCGTTCCACTTATGGGTCATGGTTAGGAAGCTTTCCTCAAAATTCATCCAAAGGGCCTGACTAAAAGGAATTGATCCAGATAATGCTCGTCTAATAGAAATCTCACATGCATAGAATTCATTAAACCCATCTAACCTTACCCCTAACTCCTTTTGGAAATCACAAAGATCACACAAAAATTCATAGGAATGATAGGAAACAAATCTATTGGTGAAATATAATTGTTCCTCTATTGTCAATGATCTAAATGGAATTTCATCCATCATAGTGACAAATGAAAATGGTTTTACAAACAAAGGGCACAAAGAAAAAGATAAACTACAAGGAATCCTAGAAAAATAAAATAAAAAATCTCACTAGAAAGGAATCTAGTGAGTAGACCTAATAAAATAAAAATTCAACCTAAACAATAACTATTCCCCGGCAGCGGCGCCAAAAACTTGATGAGTGGTTTTGCGACCTTACAACAGGTTTTACCTCTCGAGGGATCTCAAGAGGCTTACAACCCCACCAGGCAGTGTACCTGACCGATGTAGTATAGTGTAGTGGTAAGTACGGGGGATTGATCGTTCTCCACAGGGAATAGTGTCGTTAGGATTGAAAAACTACTCTAATAGGTCTAAGGGTGAGGGAAGATTCTTTTTGTATTTTTATATTTTTATGAAAGCAAGTAAAATATCGGGTTTGAAAGAGTGGGCGGAATTAGTTGCTAGTCAACTAACCCAAATTACTACAAATGCAAATAAAATAAAATAACTGAAAATGAAAAGGTCGTAGAACTTATGTGGAGAGAAATGTGTTTACTTAGATTTCCTTACTCCCTAACTATCTTTTACCAGTTGATTAGTGTGTATTAATTGCGTGGATGACGGGTGTATTCCTTAATACCAATCGTGGGGTGGCGTACGTACTTCCCCAACTCTACAAGCTCCTACTTCACTCCTATGTCGAGCCGGCTAAGAAGCTCCTAACATGGGATCACTAGAATTCGCTCATGCATTAAATATAACCATAAAAACCTTAGTACGCATTGGTTCATGTTTCTTAAGACGTTCAAGCAAGTTACCGTATAGGAAGTTAGCCAGTTTTCTTAAGCCTAACATCGATAAACAATCATCCAATACAATTAATAACACATTAACAACCAATAATCAATAGTTAGGTTTCATTAGATCTAAGCAAACACAAGATAAATCTAGCCTAGCATGTTAATTAAAAGACAAGAACAAGATATAATCAAACAACACATAGACATATTGATTAATTAAATGAATACTTATCTTCAATTAAACATGGGAGATCCAAGGGTATGAAAACCCTTAAAAATGGCAGAAATTCGTCTTAGGGTTTCTCCTCACAAAGTTGCACACTAATGACAAAAAATTGCAAAACTATATATAGAGTTTAGGGACTGACGGCGTCACGTTATAGATCTTGACGCCGTCACCTCGCCGTGTCTAGGGTTCCCGGATGGTCTTCCTGACGCCGTCCCTCTTTAGTGCTCCAAAATCCGCTCTGGCTTATCAAAGGTTGACGCCGTCAGAAATGGGCTTGACGCCGTCTCTCTTTAGCTTAAACAGTGACGACCTTGATCACTTCAAAGGGTGACGCCGTCAGACTTTCCATTGCAAAACTCTCTGGCGCGTCTCGTGTATTTTTCATATCCACCTTTTTTGCCAAGCCATGACGCCATCAGGAACAATCCCTGACGCCGTCAAAGGTACTTTTTCAGCCGATTTTGAGACTTTGTCGTTTTCTTCACTTTTATGCTCCAAAAACGTCCAAAATGCTTCCTTTTCCAGATTTCTTCTCCAAAGTACCTAAAATGACAAAAGGAACGATTTAGGGCAATATTTGATCAAATAAATACGATTTAGGGCTTAAATGACCCTCTAAAAGCGGTACACTTTTCGCTTCATCATCAGTATACTTTTCATTTCTGATTTTGTAAATTTTCATTTCATTTGTATGTAGTTACGGACAGGCGTTTTCATTTCATTTCATTTGTATGTAGTTACTTTTCATTTCTGACTTTATCTGAAGCCGAGCAATATTTTGTTGGATGGTGAGATGGAGGCAAGAGTTGCAGATTTTGGCGTGGCTAAGCTCATCCATTGTGATGAATCAATGTCGGTGATTGCGGGGTCCTATGGTTACATTGCCCCTGGTATGGCTCTTTTAGATTGATTAATATGCAATTTAGTCGAGATTAATGTGCAATTTTCTCGATATTTCTAATTTTTATTTGAATGAATTGTTAATGGTGAAAAGTAGATAACTCGCTAACTAGAAAATGTACAGTAAGTTTAAACTAGAAAATGTACGGTAATAAGTTTGAGCCAAACTAGTCTTAAATCCCTTGGGTTAGCACAGGGAATGTGATTGTAGGTCCTATTAAGCTTGACTGTTTTAGTTTCGTTTGAGTTGTCACATTTATATGCACTTGGACTATATTATCCTTTCACAAGACTGTGTAACATGAGTTGGTTTTGCCCAAGTTTGTCCTGGATCGAGCTAATCAAATTGTACAACTATCACAAGGTCTTAGAAATAGTTAAATTTGCATTGGAGGGCCAGTTGGCCGAGCGGATTAAGTAACAAGTATAAAGCAACACTGTTGATTCCTATGGCTGGATTATACCGGAACGCTTTGTCTAAAGTTTTATCAGTACTTAATATGTCAAGTATACTTTACAGTGGATATTTTGTACTCTGGAATATTAATGTATTAAAGTTTTGTGTTTGACAGTTGAACACTTTGACCTTTTTGTTCACTAGTTCTTTGATTTTAATAATACATTTGAATTGTGCAGAATATGCTTACACCTTGCAAGTCAATGAGAAAAGTGACATATACAGTTACGGGGTGCTCTTAATGGAACTCATTAGTGGGAAACGATCAGTGGATTCTGAATTTTGGGGAAGGAAATAGCATCGTGGATTGGGTGAGGTCAAAAATGAAGAGAAAAGAAGGTACAAAAGATGTACTAGATGAAAACGCAGGTGGTTCATGTAGCTCAGTTAGGGAGGAAATGATATGTGTGTTGAAGATAGCAATGCTATGTACAAGTAATGCTGCTACTTGACAGTTGACTTCTTTCGCAGCCTTCCTCAAGATCTTGACAAAGGGTCAAACATGAGTTGGTAGGCTTATTGTTCCTGCTGGTAGGCTTGTTCTTGCTGGTAGGCTAAGTTCGTTCCTGCTGGTAGGCTAAGTTCGTTTTAGTTGTATTGATGTAGGAGAGTAACATTATATTGTCTCAAAAGTTACTCATTAGTCATTGTAGAGTTTGCTGAAATGATGAGTAGTTTGGTTTGTTATGTGTCTTACAGTGTTAGTTTACTTAGTTATAATCTGTTATAAGCTCTTTGTATACAATATCCCACTACATGCTTATGATATGCATAACCTGAAAACTTGCTTTTTGACTTGAAGCAGAATTTCAGTGTTGTAATTTGTGTGGAAGAAGTAGGCTAATGTCGGATAACAGTAACAATTATCGCGTTGTTAAATTAGTGGTTAGACTTTTGGAATGTGTTATAGTTTGGTGAGATTAAGCCTAGCAGTAAGAAAAACTTACTATCTCGATATTCTGTGTTGGTCATTGTACAATTTATAAGTGATGTTGGAGTAATAACGCTTTTCTAAGTTTAATCATGACAGACTAGTTTGGTATGATAAATTGTATATTGACCAACGTGGAAAACAGCTGAGACAAGTGTGTTTGTATTATTCTCTGTTAGCTCTAGAGAGTTATACAGACTTTATAAGGGATTTATGTGGGCATTTGTGCTGTATGAGGAGGGATTTAATGTAAATGGAACTAAAAAATGGATAAGCGGCATAATAGATTATCCAAGGACAATCAGAGAATTACCCGCTTATCCATTGTGAGATCGGGTCGGATAAGCTTAGCACTTGGGCAACCGGGGCATTTTAGTAATTATCCCTTTTCTTATTTAACGATCGTTAGTCACTTCCGTTCAATACTAACATTCGTTATACGTTTTGTGATAATTAATAATTAAATATAACGTTTTATATAAAATTATTAATCTTTAGTTTTCATACGTAAAGTGTGCAATCCCGTGATCTCGAGTTCGATCCTAACATATGACTACTAAAATAATGTCCACAAAACTAACAGCTCCCACTTGGACATATTTTAATAGTGTAATCACATCGGTTAGCGTTTTGCAACACGTCGATGCCTCTAGTATAACTCGAGTAGGTCTTCTGAAAAACCTTTAATGATTCATCATTATTATTATCCTTTTGTTACTAATACTACATTAAATAAAGATATGGATTAAAGTCATTCTTTATTTAATTATTATGTTTCTCGTTGTTTGTGATTGAGCAAAATTACCAAATCTTCTAAACATATTCAGGGGAGATCTTGGGCGTGGCCACGCAAACATCTTGTCAACCCTACGAGGGGCCCAGCAGTATTAAACTCCAAAATAAATTTGAAGGAACAAATTATATCTTGACTACAAGCATAACCTATGAATTTTGCAACAATTCCAAAAACAATCCTTATGACTACTAGTTACGTATAGCGTTAAATTGTTCCACAGAATGCACTACATTCATAACAGTTATCTGGTATCTCAAGTCTGAGGATAACTATTCATGATTTACTTAATAACAACATCAATAAAGTAACATCATGTAGTTTGAGATAAGTCCTATATTCAATTCATTGAATATCATGTGAATTTGGCATGTCAACGCATCAATATACTTTCAAGTATATTATACCAAAACTCAGATTTGTCTTAATTTAATGATATTCCCATATCATTAACTGACAACGAACGATTTAGAATAACTACTTTATTCACGGATTAAACATGCAAATACATGATAACAATATTAAATAATGAACATAAACATAACCAATATTTTATTTCATTAAGAAAAATAAATGTTTACAATATCCTTTATCCAAATACTAAACACAGTCATGCATGAAACTACTAGCTAATCTAAGTCCAATGCCATTGGCAAGTTCAGTAAGCTTTTCTTTAGCTAAAGCCTTAGTGAATGGATCAGCTAAGTTATCATTTGTGTGAACTTTTAAGAGATTAATCTCTCCTATGCTGACTTGCTGTCGAACATAGTGATACTTTCGTAGAAAATGTCTGGTGCCCTTCATGACTCCAGGTTCATTGGCAAATATGATTGCAGCAGAATTGTCACAATACATATTAATAGGCAATTCAATTGAAGGCATAACACCAAGCCCTGAAATGAATTTCCTAATCCAAACAACCTCCATTGCAGCTTCTGAAGCAGCTATGTACTCGGCCTCTGTCGCAGACATCGCAATTATACTCTGCTTCTTGCTCCTCCAGTCTACTGCTCCTCCATTGATAACATAGACATAATCAGTCTGAGACTTCGCATCATCTTTGTCACATTGCCAGGACGTATCACAGTAACCTGTTACATCAAGTTCTGTAGCTGGATTTCCATCATACACAAGAAACATATCTTTCGTATGCCTAAGATACTTAAGAATATGTTTAACAGCAATCGAGTGTTTTTCAATTGGATTATGTTGAAATTGACTGGTGATATTTTGAGCGAATGCCACATCTGGCCTTGTGCATCTCACCGCATACATAATAGATCCTACAGCCGAAGCATAAGGAACTTTGCTCATGCGTGCCACCTCTGCAAGTGTTGAATCACATAACTCACTCCTCAAGCCATGTTTCACTTCCATTGTTAAATATCCTTTCTTGGAATTTTGCATATTGAATCTCTTCAGTACTTTGTCAATGTGAGCACTTTGACTTAATCCAATTAACCGCCTTGATCTATCTCTATAGATCTTGATTCCCAGAATATATGCAGCTTCCCCTAAATCCTTCATAGAAAAGCACTTTCCAAGATATGCCTAAACCTTTTGCAAACTTGGAATGTCTTTTCCCATGATCAATATGTCATCAACATATAGGATTAGGAAAATTACATTACTCCCACTAGCTTTGTGATATACACATGGCTCATCAAGATTCTGAGTAAATCCAAACCTTTTGATTTCTTCATCAAATCTTTTATTCCATTGCCTTGATGCTTGCTTCAATCCATAAATGGATCTTTGAAGTTTGCATACACGGTTTGGAAACTTTGGATTCACAAACCCCTCAGGCTACGTCATATAGATGTCTTCATCTAGGCGACCATTTAAGAAGGCGGTTTTGACATCCATTTGCCAAATATCATAGTTATAGTATGCTGCTATAGCTATGAGAATCCTAATAGCCCTAATGTCAGGTACAGGAGAAAGGTCTCCTCGTAGTCAACACCATATGTTTGAGTAAAGCCTTTAGCTACCAAACGGGCCTTATAGGTGTGTACCTTGCCATCCATGTCAGTTTTCTTCTTGAAGAGCCACTTACTTCCAACCATCTTGGCATTGGGAGGAAGGTCTACTTCAATCCAGACATTGTTATCTTTCATGGATTGCATTTCCCCATTCATAGCAACTACCCATTTATCCTTTTCAGGATTCTCAATGGCAGCCCTATAATTAGTAGGTTCATCAAGATCCCCTAATATAGTTTCCTCAACTTCTACGTTAAGACATAGACGTTCAGGAGCTTTCACATATCTTGAAGACTTGCGAATAGGAACAATTTCAACTTCAGGTGGAGGACCCAGACTTTCAGGTTCCACAGGAAGTACGCTAGTGTTTTCAGAAGGTAATGTATCTACATGATCATCTTTCAGATCATAAACTCTCCCACTGAATTCTTGAGATATAAGTTCCTTTTCAAGAAAGTCTCCATATATAGCAACAATTACTTTGTTTTCAGGTGGGTAGTAAAAGTAGTAACCCATCATTTCCTTTGGGTATCCTACAAATATACACTTTACAGATCTCTATTGGAGTTTATCTGCTGAGTCACGTCTGATATACGCCTCGCAACCCTAGACCTTTAAATAAGACAAGTTTGGAGCTTTTACATTCCATATTTCATATGGTGTCTTATCAACCTTCTTAGTGGGAACCATATTCAAAATACGAACCGCAGATTCTAAGGCATAATCCCAAAAAGATAAAGGAAGAGTTGTAAGATTAAACATTGATCGTACCATGTCTAACAATGTACGATTTCTTCTCTCAGATACACCATTTTGTTGTGGAGTATATGGAGATGTGAGATTCTGGACAATTCCATTATCAACTAAGTAATCTTTAAACTCTTGGCTTAGGTATTCACCACCTCTATCGGATCGAAGAGCTTTAATCTTCTTTCCTAGTTGCAATTCTACTTCTGCTTTGAGAACCTTAAATGTTTCAAACACCTCATGTTTATGTTTAAGCAAGTAAACATAACCATACTTGCTTAAACATAAACATGAGGTGTTTGAAACATTTGAGATTTTCAAAGCAGAAGTAGAATTGCAACTAGGAAAGAAGATTAAAGCTTTTCGATCCGATAGAGGTGGTGAATACCTAAGCCAAGAGTTTAAAGATTACTTAGCTGAGAATGGAATTGTCCAGAATCTCATATCTCCATATACTCCACAACAAAATGGTGTATCTGAGAGAAGAAATCATACATTGTTAGACATGGTACAATCAATGTTTAATCTTACAACTCATCCTTTATCTTTTTGGGATTATGCCTTAGAATCTGCGGTTCGTATTTTGAATATGGTTCCCACTAAGAAGGTTGATAAGACACCATATGAAATATGAAATGGAAAAGCTCCAAACTTGTCTTATTTAAATGTCTAGGGTTGCGAGGCATATATCAGACGTGACTGAGCAGATAAACTCCAACAGAGATCTGTAAAGTATATCTTTGTAGGATACCCAAAAGAAATGATGGGTTACTACTTTTACTACCCACCTGAAAACAAAGTAATTGTTGCTAGATATGGAGACTTTCTTGAAAAGGAATTTATATCTCAAGAATTAAGTGGGAGAGTTTATGATCTGGAAGATGATCATGTAGATACATTACCTTCTGAAAACACTAGCGTACTTCCTGTGGAACCTGAAAGTCTGGGTCCTCTACCTGAAGTTGAAATTGTTCCCATTCGCAAGTCTTCAAGATATGTGAAAGCTCCTGAACGTCTATGTCTTAACGTAGAAGTTGAGGAAACTATATTAGGGGATCTTGATGAACCTACTAATTATAGGGATGCCATTGAGAATCCTGAAAAGGATAAATGGGTAGTTGCTATGAATGGGGAAATGCAATCCATGAAAGATAACAATATCTGGATTGAAGTAGACTTTCCTCCTAATGCCAAGGTAGTTGGAAGTAAGTGGCTCTTCAAGAAGAAAACTGAAATGAATGGCAATGTACACACCTATAAGGCCCGTTTGATAGCTAAAGGCTTTACTCAAACATATGGTGTTGACTACGAGAAGACCTTTTCTCCTGTACCTGACATTAGGGCTATTAGGATTCTCATAGCTATAGCAGCATACTATAACTATGAGATTTGGCAAATGAATGTCAAAACTGCCTTCTTAAATGGTCGCCTAGATGAAGATATCTATATGGCGCAGCCTGAGGGGTTTGTGAATCCAAAGTTTCCAAACCGTGTATGCAAACTTCAAAGATCCATTTATGGATTGAAGCAAGCATCAAGGCAATGGAATAAAATATTTGATGAAGAAATCAAAAGGTTTGGATTTACTCAGAATCTTGATGAGCCATGTATATATCACAAAGCTAGTGTGAGTAATGTAATTTTCCTTATCCTATATGTTGATGACATATTGATCATGGGAAAAGACATTCCAAGTTTGCAAAAGGTTAAGGCATATCTTGGAAAGTGCTTTTCTATGAAGGATTTAGGGGAAGCTGCATATATTCTAGGAATCAAGATCTATAGAGATATATCAAGGTGGTTAATTGGATTAAGTTAAAGTACTTACATTGACAAAATATTGAAGAGATTCAATATGCAAAATTCCAAGAAATGATATTTGCCAATGGAAGTGAAACATGGCTTGAGCAGTGAGTTATGTGCTTCAACACCTGCAGAGGTGGCACGCATGAGCAAAGTTCCTTATGCTTCGGCTGTATGATCTATTATGTATGCGGTGAGATGCACAAGGCCAGATGTGGCCTTCGCTCAAAATATCACCAGTCAATTTCAACAGAATCCAGGTGAAAAACACTGGATTGCTGTTAAACATATTATTAAGTATCTTAGGCATACGAAAGATATGTTTCTTGTGTATGGTGGAAATCCAGCTACAGAACTTGATGTAACAGTTTACTGTGATGCGTCCTGGCAAGGTGACAAAGACGATGCGAAGTCTTAGACTGGTTGTGTCTTTGTTATCAATGGAGGAGCAGTAGACTGGAGGAGCAAGAAGCAGAGTACAATTGCGATGTCTGCGACAGAGGCCGAGTACATAGCTGCTTCTGAAGCTGCAATGGAGACTGTTTGGATTAGGAAATTCATTCCAGGGCTTGGTGTTATGCCTTCAATTGAATTGCCTATTAATATGTATTGTGACAATTCTGCTGCAATCATATTTGCCAATGAACCTGGAGTCATGAAGGGCAGCAGACATTTTCTACGGAAGTATCACTATGTTCGACAGCAAGTCAGCATAGGAGAGATTAATCTCTTAAAAGTTCACACAAATGATAACTTAGCTGATTGATGACATCAAATAAGTATATTTTATTAGCATCATGTATCCTATGTATATTGCTTGTTTTTGTATTATTTTATATGGGAATTGATACTTAATCGCCTGCTTTTGTAATTCTCAGTTATAAACAAGCATTTGGTGAAAGTTAGCTATTATGGACATAAAATGGAGCAAAATGATCAAGATTGGAAAAGTCTGCTGAATTGAAGAGATTAAAGACCATTGCCTGACTTTGAAGCATGCGCCGCATCTGATTTTATCATGCGTCGCATATGAAACTTTGGTCAACGAAGAAGAACCAACTTGTTCTACTCCAGATACGCCGCATCGGACCAATCCGATGCGCCGTATCGGCCATACACAATCCTTACCAAGAAATCAAGTGGAGATTAGAAGCTTAATGAAGAAGTCAAGATTACAAGTCGACACTTGAAGATGCTTTCGTATTTTGGCCATAAAATCTTCATCCGGACTCCGTTTTAGTTGATTCAAGCGGCCACGGAAAGAGAAAAAGGAGATCTACCTGTATTTGAAGGAGATGCGGCGCATCAGGTCTTTAGATGCGCCGTATTGGGAGATGCTCCATATCAGATTTATAGATGCGCCATATCGGGTCAGTTTCAGACTTGGAGGCTACGTTTACTTATAGATGCGGCGCATCTAACTCTCTAGATGCGCCGTATCGACCCAGATTTCAGAATCTATAAATACCAAACTCATTAACGAATTAGGGCATGATTGGGGACCCTCAGGATCATTCCCAGGCGTCTGTAAACGTCCCAAAACATCAGAAGACTATATTGAAGATCCATTCCATCCACGAAGAACATCTCAAGCCAATTTACTTTGTTTAATCATTCGGTTAGCGTGTAGTTTTCATTATGATTTCTATCTTTTATGCTATGATTCAAACATTGTGTATTGTTACTGAGATTATGGGCTAACACCCTTAGGTGTTAGCCATGTTTATGAAGTTTTATTAGTTTTTATGATTTTGTCGATGTGTTTGCTTTGTTATTGGATTGGGTGCTTGTCGATAAAAACTCGTTTATTGCTTATAACTAGTAGAAGTCTATGTAACTAGGTTATGATCCTTATAACTTTAATTGATGTGACTTAACTACCTGTAATTGTGGTTGCTTAGGTTGAGTTATTTGCGTGTTAACCCGAATCTCTATTAGGAATCATTGTATGGCATAAACGGAACGTGTCTACAACCTAATAGGACTAGTAGCGTGTAATACCGAACTAGGTTAGATGGTTTAAAGCAATAAGTTAGTATTGATGCTAGACGAGTCACTATGATCATGTCCTCTTTCCCACCACGATGGTAGGTTATTTAATCGTGACAGAATTAATAATCGGATTGGCGACAAAACAATTGAATGAATTAAAACTAGTAGACATCAGCATGTATAACTATAAAATGGATTAGACGTGGCTAACCCGTTCTTCCTATCTACCTTCATCTATCTTTAATTTGCTTTTAATTAGTTTAATATTTATTTTCTCGTATTTAGTTTAATTAAACACACAAAATCGTGATAGCCTCTCAGGCTAAAACCCCAAAAATATTTACTTGCTTTCTAGGTTAGTTAGTTTAGTAATTAGAATACCTTTAGATCACTTTAGCTTCGCTCCTAGTGAACGACCCTTGCTTACCTAAAAACTATCTACATTGATCGGGTACACTGCTCGTGAGTGTTTAGAGTCTATAGGTTAGTTCGGCAATAAATAAATTTAAAACTTGGTAGTTTATTATAGACCTAAAAAAAACACATCAAGTTTTTGGCGCCGTTGCCGGGGAGTGATTGTTTTAATTTGATTTATTGGTATTTTAGTTTAGTTAGTTTTATTTGTTTCTGTCTCAGAAAGGCAATACGGCGTATCCTTGTCTGTGGATGCGGCGTATCTGTCTTATATCAATACGGCGTATACAGGTCAATTGTATACGGCGTATTGACGTTCTGTGACCAATTTTTTTTATCGTTTTTCTTTATTTTTGTTTATTTAATTTTTATTTTTCGTTTTAGTTTTTATTGTTTTTGTTTCGGTTACTGCTGTTCTTGGTTGTTTATCTTTCAGGTAATAATGATGATGGATAATCCGGACATAACTATGGAAGAATATCTTAGGCTTAACAATGAAAGATCCTTGAGCAATAAAAAGGTTTACGATTGGGAAAGAGCAAGATATGGTGCACAAGTCATCAATGATAAAGAACCCACGATGGAAGAGTACTTATTATCAAAGCAGGAAGAGTCAGGGAAAGAAAGAAAGACATTGCCATTTAGACACACTTGGACTTTATCCAATGATGATGATGAAGAAGAATCATACGATTTTGGTGCAATTAGGTTTCCGGCAATAGTTATTGATGATGTTATTTCTCCGGAAGTTGCCCAAGATGAAGAAGAGTCACAAGTGTTTGATTTGAATGAAAATCCGGCAATTGTTTACAAAGAAGCTTATTCATCCGAAAGTGCTTATGATGAAAATGAAGATGAATGTGGAACAATGGTGTATGGTGCTATTACTTGTGATTTTTCACCCGAGTTGGAAAATATATTCTCATCATATCAAAAACACCATGATGATATTCCATCGGATGAAGATAATGAGTATTCTAATATTGAAAGTTTTGATTGTATTGTGTACGATGCCATACCGCAATTGCCACAACAAAATGAAATATTCATGCGTAGAACAAATGAGCCAGATTATGACCCCACAAAGGATTTTGAAGAAATGTGGGATGACTTATTTGAGGCGGCTATTCGGGAAAAGGATGAAATTACAAGACCACTAGTTGAAGATGGAGACTCACAAGATGAATTGGAGTCACTTACAACAAAAAGTGGTACTAATTTATTTAATATTATTAATCCCGTTACTAATAATCTTGCTAGTTTTCCTAAACAGGTTGCAAAACGAAAGAATGATGAGGTGGAATTTACTACACCAACTAATGATGAATATAAAGCACCTGTTATCAACCCATTTTTGGTTGAAATAGAAAAAGAATTCAAGGATGAACTGATGGACACGACCATGATTGAAGAGGATGATTTCAATCCTATGAAGGATATAGAGGAACCCGAACTTTTACTCGCCAAAGACCCTTTCTCATCTTTTATGGAAGTCAAGGGACGCCTTACTACCAATAGAACAAACGGAGAAGAAGGGAGATTCATTGATCCTCAACATACTACTCTCTCACATGTAATGTTCATGTCATCCAATTTAACAACCAAACCGGGTAAGGTAATGAACGAAGTACACATATTGCCAAGGTATTATCTTTACATATTCTATCCATCTCTAATAACAAATTTACACCGTTATGGTGCTTATTGCTACTATCACCCGCACTTGACTGCAAGTGGGGGGAAAAACACCCTATTGCCTAGTAAATAAGGGTGGAGTCAGGCTCGTGACTCTAACAAAAACAAGCGCTTCTTGGGAGGCAACCCATGCTTGTCTTTTATTTTGTTTTTAGTTTATTTTTATTTTCGTATTTCTGTCAGTTGATCAAATACGACGCACGCACTTTTAGTAGATGCGTCGCATTAACCCATGACGTGCATTTTAGTATCTCCTACAGGTTGTTGATGCGGCGTATCCAATATTCCATGGATACGGCGCATCGACACTCTGACCTGTAATTTTTTCGTATTTTTATTTTCCTAACCAATGATTAACGAGATGCTCTCGAGATTCTTTTTCTATGGTCTCTATATTTTTACAGGTCTGGACAATTGAAGAGGTTGATGGACTCCCGCATTATATACGCTCGCACGTTTACATTGGAAGATCATACCGAGCAAATCTCAGGGGAGTTCTCCGTTCTAATTCTTTCTATCTCTTGTTTTTAATTTTAAATACAAACAACGAGGACGTTGTTTAACTTAAGTGGGGGGATGGAGAATTAGAACGTTACTTGTCCTTAATTTTTCAAAAATATGCTTTAATCTATGCTTAATTATAAAAATTTAAAATTTTTTTAGCATGTTTTTGTTTAATCTAAGTTGCATAGCTGCACACATAACCTTATTTTCAAAAATTGTGAACTTATCAAAATTCACAAATCTATGAGTGTGCCGGTGACTTGTAAACTTTAGAACTTGGCTTGTATACTATTCGAGACCACCATAATGAGTATTATTGATATAATTGGAGTGACTTGTCTAACAAGGTAAATTTCTAGGATTACACCCAAAAAGCCTATTATATGTTTTGTGTTATTAACTAACTACACTGGTTAGTTAACCCCCGTATAAACCCTTTGTTTACTCTCATTTTTAGAGTAAGATACCCCTAGAAAAACCCTCAGAGCCATTCCTTTCGTTTCTTACACCAATGTTATAATGTTTCGTTAACACCCTTACACCTTAGCCTACCCTGTAGATTAAAATCCGTGGTTGGTTAATTGCTTTAGGCAAAGTGTGTTTCCTTACAATTAACTGTGTTCGCGTGCGTAATTCATTATCTATGGTTAAGGTCGGGAAATTGCATAATGCAATTGGAGTGAAAGTAGATACTGTATAATTTGAGTCTTGTTATTTTTCGTGTGTTTACTACTTTCACTATTACTGTTATTTCTGAAGTCATGAAAAGTATGGAAAAATTATCCAGAGTTATCGTTATAGTGATGTGGTGAAATTTTACACATCTATGTTTATGTTAGTAGTTTGAAAAAAAATAAAAATAAATTCGAAAAAATGAGAAAAGAAAAAGAAAGAAGAAGTTGGAAGTTTGTTTTTACCAACATTGTAAAGTTATGTAAAGTTATCATTATTGTTGTTGTACTATATTTATGGATTGAATGGGAGTTGGCCGTTATGGGAACGCCAACTAAGGTTTATTCTTTGATTGAGATTTTATTGAGTCTAATTCGTGTCTACCTAAAGCGTGTGTTTCAAGTGTTAAAGCGTGAGTTATTCAATGATATGAGTCTTATTCATGGGATGGTTGGGAAAGTGATTAACCACACTTAGGATTTTAATTTATCTGTTTTGTTTATTTTTCATTTTACACCAATTTATATCCCAAATATTATCCATACCCTATATCATTCTTCATCCAAACCTTTGATTTATTGAGATTAGGGATTTGAGCAATCTTAAGTATCGTAGTCGTGGATTCGACTATGTATTTATGATT
Organism: Artemisia tridentata subsp. tridentata; assembly: GCA_021014915.2. NCBI lineage: Eukaryota > Viridiplantae > Streptophyta > Magnoliopsida > Asterales > Asteraceae > Artemisia > Artemisia tridentata. The sequence goes on from CP139504.1 coordinate 56,617,830, forward strand.
TTGTCGCCCTTTTTGATATAATATTATTGGTGAAGATTACTTGGTCCTATCTTTAGCCTATTCGAGTTAAGGATTTGAGCAATTGCAAGTATCGTGGTCGTGGATTCAATCATGTATTTGTAGTTTTGTCGCTTTTTCTGGAATATGAGATCGATAGAGATTAAAAAGGATGATCAACCCTTAACCAACAAACCATTTTTACCGCTTTAGACTTGTTACTCCTTGGCTTTAGTGGGGGAGATGCGTATACTTGCCAAGCTTATGATAGAATATTCGTCACGACTGGACAGTTAAACGATTAGATTTGCTTTTATCAAAATATTTTATTTTATTTCTAATTCGTTAAGTGTTTGGTTGTGCAATTATGATAAAACGAATAAGTGCTTAATTATAAAAATACATCCTATTTAGGATACATTTTCATAAGTTTAATCTAAGGTTTACTTGAGGACAAGTAAAGTTCAAGTGGGGGGATATTTGATGACATCAAATAAGTACATTTTATTAGCATCATGTATCCTATGTATATTGCTTGTTTTTGTATTATTTTATATGGGAATTGATACTTAATCGCCTACTTTTGTAATTCTCAGTTATAAACAAGCATTTGGTGAAAGTTAGCTATTATGGACATAAAATGGAGCAAAATGATCAAGATTGGAAAAGTCTACTGAATTGAAGAGATTAAAGACCATTGCCTGACTTTGAAGCAGGCCCGGCTCATGGGTAAGGCAAAACAAGCCCAAGCCTAGGGCCACCCAATTTTTAGGGCCTCTATTTTTGACCTATTCTTATATACTATCTATTGCCTTTTTCGAATTAAAACAAAGCAAACACGCAGGAACTAAAACAGCAGACTAAAACAATTAAACAATCAATGCTAAATCAATTTATTGTTCCAAAATCCCTTTAAATCCGCCAATCTCATGGAAAATTTCAACCGTCTTCTCATAAAATCAATGCTAAATCAATGTATTGATTACCCACATCCCTTTAAAAGCGCCAACATCATGGAAAATTTCAACAGCCTGCTTCTACTCAAAGAATCCCCAATTTGTCCATCCATCTCTAATCTCTTCTGCTCTTCAATCTCAGCTGATCGAAGAATCAACCCGTAATCTCTGTCCCTCTTTGTTTATTATTACTTTGTTTATTACTTTATCTTTGTTTAATTGTTTTGACAATCTGATTTAGTTAACTTAGTTTAATACTTTATTATTACTTTGTTCTCATTCAGCCGAACATTATTTGCCTTCATTATTTTTTGTTATCTCATATTCTAAATATTGGTATTTATTGGAAACTGTTGTTGCGCACGCCCCACTTTGTTTTTTTAATTTATTTAGAGAATAGAGTTATAGAGATCTTAGTGTTTACTGTTTAGATCATTAGTTCAATGCCAAAGCGAAAATTTGAATCCGGACATTCTAAAAGGAAAAAAAAAATAAGAGAAAATGCTTTAAGGATGTCACAAAGTGGAGCAATGCTAAACTACGTTACGAAATCTAATAAACCTGTTAATGATGTTGATGAACCTCTTAACAACGTTGATGAACCTGTTATTGTTGATCACGAGCCATTTAATAATGTTCATAAGCCTATTGATGATGATGATGATGATGATGATGAACCTATTGGTGTTGATGAGCATATAAATGATGATGAACCTATTAATGTTAGTGAACCTTTAGATATTAGCGATCCTAGTCAATGGAACAATATGACTAGTAATTTAAGAGATCTACTAGTAGAAAAGGGCCCCGTTAAGTTCAAGGATTTTGAAGGTCCAAAAGATGCAAATTCTAGATATTTTTCATCTTTTTATTATACGCAAAAGTTACCGAATGGAGAAAAATATGAAAGAAAATGGTTGGTTTATTCTAAGGAGTTAGATAAAGTATTTTGTTTTTGTTGCAACCTGTTTGATGTTAATGAATGTAAAAGTAAGTTAGCAAGTGAAGGTAGTAATGATTGGAAAAACATTGGTGCTAAATTAAAAGAACACGAAACAAGTAAGATACATATTAACAATATGAAAAAGTGGATTGAATTAGAAACGAGATTAGGAAAAAGTAGCACAATTGATAAACATACTCAAGATCGAATAGAAAAAGAGAAAGAACATTGGAAAAATGTGTTAAAAAGAATTATTGCCGTTGTAAAAGAACTTGGAAAACGTACATTAGCATTTCGTGGAGACAATGAAAAACTATATGAAGAAAACAATGGTAACTTCTTAGGAATAATTGAGATGATTGCTGAATTTGATCCAATAATGCAAGAACATATTAGACGAGTAATAAATAATGAAATTCATAGTCATTATTTAGGGCATAATATGCAAAATGAACTTATAAATTTATTAGCGTATGAAATTAAATCTCAAATTTTTACGAAAGTTAAGGAAGCTAAATATTATTCGATTATACTTGATTGCACTCCTGATATAAGTCATACAGAACAAATGACGATTATATTACGATGTTTAGATATTTCATCTACTCCCGTACAAATAAAAGAGTATTTTCTAGAATATATAAAAGTAGATGATACAACGGGTAAGGGTCTCTTTGATTCTATTATTGAAGAGCTTAATCGAGTAGGACTTGATTTAAATGATATTAGAGGGCAAGGTTATGATAATGGGTCTAATATGAAAGGAAAACATCAAGGCGTACAAAAAAGATTATTAGATATTAATCCTAGAGCTTTTTTTACACCATGTGCTTGTCATAGCTTGAATTTAGTAATTTGTGATATGGCTTGCTCTTGTGACCAAGCTAGTGTGTTTTTTGGAGTAGTACAACGTATCTATTGCTTATTTTCTTCATCCCCTAAAAGATGGCAAATTTTAAAAGATAAGGTACCAAGTTTAACTCTTAAGCCTTTGTCACAAACACGTTGGGAAAGTCGGGTTGAAAGTATTAAAGCAATTCTAACCCAAGCTCCAAAAATAAGAGATGCATTGTTAGTCATATTTAAAGAGTGTAAATTAGATGTTAAAGCTAAAAGTGACGCTAATAGTTTAAAAAATGAACTTGAAAATTATGAATTTTTGTTAGGGATGGTTATTTGGTATGATGTTTTGTATACTATTAATGGAGTTAGTAAAAACTTACAAGCAAAAGATATGTGCATTGATAATGCTATAACTCAACTAAATGGTCTTATAGGATTTTTTGATAATTATAGAAAAGAGGGATTTGAAAAGTCTATGATCACCGCTCAAGATTTAGCAAATGAGATGGGTATAGAGCCTAATTTTCGTGAAAAACGCATTATTCATAGAAATAGAAAATATGATGAAAATGTTGATAATGAAACAATAAAAACCCCTCTTGAATGTTTTAAAATTGATTATTTTCTATATATAATAGATCAAGCAAGTTCTTCACTTAAAAGTAGATTTGAACAATTCAAGGAGCTTGAAAGTAATTTTGGTTTTTTGTTTAGTATTAAAAAGTTAAAATCTTTTGATGAGAAAAGCTTGAAAGAAAAATGTATTAATCTTGAAACAATATTGAAACATGATGATAACTTAGATATTAATGGTTTAGATTTATACCAAGAACTAAAAATTTTAAGAGATATTATCCACATAGAATGTGACACACTTACTAATATACTAGAATATATTAAAAAGTTTGGTTCTTTTCCGAATGCTTACATTGCTTATAGAATCTTACTAACTATACCTGTAACTGTTGCTTCTGCAGAACGAAGTTTTTCAAAATTAAAGTTGATAAAAAATTACTTAAGATCTTCAATGTCACAAGAAAGATTGAATGGTTTAGCTACTTTATCAATTGAAAAAGATTTGTTAAAAAATGTTGATTATGATAGTTTTATTAAACAATTTGCTTCGCAAAAAGCTAGAAAAGTCAATTTTATCTAAGTATTTTTTTCCCAATATTTGAAATTAAAAAAAAAAAAAAAAAAAAACAAAAAAAAAACAAAAAAAAAAAGTTTTTAACTCTGCCAAAGATAAACATGTTAGTTTATTATTGCCGGTCCCAAGCCCGGATAAAAGAGGAGGGTTTAAACGTGACTTTTAATTTTTTCCGCTCTATTAGAAAGGGCCACATTTTTATGTTTCGCTTTAGGTCTCCAAAAACGTTGAGACGGCCCTGCTTTGAAGCATGCGCCGCATCTGATTTTATCATGCGTCGCATATGAAACTTTGGTCAACGAAGAAGAACCAACTTGTTCTACTCCAGATACGCCGCATCGGACCAATCCGATGCGCCGTATCGGCCATACACAATCCTTTCCAAGAAATCAAGTGGAGATTAGAAGCTTAATGAAGAAGTCAAGATTACAAGTCGACACTTGAAGATGCTTTCGTATTTTGGCCATAAAATCTTCATCCGGACTCCGTTTTAGTTGATTCAAGCGGCCACGGAAAGAGAAAAAGGAGATCTACCTGTATCTGAAGGAGATGCGGCGCATCAGGTCTTTAGATGCGCCGTATTGGGAGATGCTCCATATCAGATTTATAGATGCGCCATATCGGGTCAGTTTCAGACTTGGAGGCTACGTTTACTTATAGATGCGGCGCATCTAACTCTCTAGATGCGCCGTATCGACCCAGATTTCAGAATCTATAAATACCGAACTCATTAACGAATTAGGGCATGATTGGGGACCCTCAGGATCATTCCCAGGCGTCTGTAAACGTCCCAAAACATCAGAAGACTATATTGAAGATCCATTCCATCCACGAAGAACATCTCAAGCCAATTTACTTTGTTTAATCATTCGGTTAGCGTGTATTTTTCATTATGATTTCTATCTTTTATGCTATGATTCAAACATTGTGTATTGTTACTGAGATTATGGGCTAACACCCTTAGGTGTTAGCCATGTTTATGAAGTTTTATTAGTTTTTATGATTTTGTCGATGTGTTTGCTTTGTTATTGGATTGGGTGCTTGTCGATAAAAACTCGTTTATTGCTTATAACTAGTAGAAGTCTATGTAACTAGGTTATGATCCTTATAACTTTAATTGATGTGACTTAACTACCTGTAATTGTGGTTGCTTAGGTTGAGTTATTTGCGTGTTAACCCGAATCTCTATTAGGAATCATTGTATGGCATAAACGGAACGTGTCTACAACCTAATAGGACTAGTAGCGTGTAATACCGAACTAGGTTAGATGGTTTAAAGCAATAAGTTAGTATTGATGCTAGACGAGTCACTATGATCATGTCCTCTTTCCCACTACGATGGTAGGTTATTTAATCGTGACAGGATTAATAATCGGATTGACGACAAAACAATTGAATGAATTAAAACAAGTAGACATAAGCATGTATAACTATAAAATGGATTAGACGTGGCTAACCCGTTCTTCCTATCTATCTTCATCTATCTTTAATTTGCTTTTAATTAGTTTAATATTTATTTTCTCGTATTTAGTTTAATTAAACACACAAAATCGTGATAGCCTCTCAGGCTAAAACCCCAATAATATTTACTTGCTTTCTAGGTTAGTTAGTTTAGTAATTAGAATACCTTTAGATCACTTTAGCTTCGCTCCTAGTGAACGACCCTTGCTTACCTAAAAACTATCTACATTGATCGGGTACACTGCTCGTGAGTGTTTAGAGTCTATAGGTTAGTTCGGCAATAAATAAATTTAAAACTATGTAGTTTATTATAGACCTAAAAAAAACACATCACTGATCCATTCACTAAGGCTTTAGCTAAAGAAAAGCTTACTGAACTTGCCAATGGCATTGGACTTAGATTAGCTAGTAGTTTCATGCATGACTGTGTTTAGTATTTGGATAAAGGATATTGTAAAAATTTATTATTCTTAATGAAATAAAATATTGGTTATGTTTATGTTCATTATTTAATATTGTTGTCATGTATTTGCATGTTTAATCCGTTAATAAATTAGTTATTTTGAATCGTCCGTTGTCAGTTAATGATATGGGAATATCATTAAATTAAGACAAATCTGAGTTTTTGTATAATATACTTGAAAATATATTGATGCGTTGACATGCCAAATTCACATGATATTTAATGAATTGAATATAGGACTTATCCCAAACTACATGATGTTACTTTATTGATGTTGTTATTAAGTAAATCATGAATATTTTTCCTCTGATTTGAGATACCAGATAACTGTTATGAATGTAGTGCATTCTGTGGAACAATTTAAAGCTATACGTAACTAGTAGTCATAAGGATTGTTTTCGAAATTGTTGCAAAATTCATAGGTTATGCTTGTAGTCAAGATATAATTTGTTCCTTCAAATTTATTTTGGAGTTTAATAATGCTGGGCCCCTCGTAGGGTTGACCAGATGTTTGCGTGGCCATGCCCAAGATCTCCCCTGAATATGTTAAGAAGATTTGGTAATCTTGCTCAATCACAAACAACGAGAAACAAAATAATTAAATAAAGAATGACTTTAATCCATATCTTTATTTAATGTAGTATTAATAACAAAAGGATAATAATAATGATGAATCATTAAAGGTTTTTCAGGAGACCTACTCGAGTTGTACTAGAGGCATCGGCGTGTTGCAAGACGCTAACCGATGTGATTACACTATTAAAATATGTCCAAGTGGGAGCTGTTAGTTTTGTGGACATTATTTTAGTAGTCATATGTTAGGATCGAACTCGAGATCACGGGATTGCACACTTTACGTATGATGTGACAATTCGTAATTTCAGGCCATTTTCCGAACCTCGACAATTTACTATTCACGAGTTACTATTCATTTTCACTATTCATTTCCAAAATTTTTATTTCATATTCTCGTAAGTTAAACTATTTTAATGATAACCCGAGATTTTGGCACTCGTCGGATAATTTCTGCAAGAATCACGAAACCGTGTCCGAGACTTACTTTAAGGTTTAAACGTCATTTAGGCATCCCGATATGTCCAAACAACATTACCAACAAGAGAAATATATGTTTTCCACCTTCCGTGACATTTTCATGAATTTAGGAATCTTAGGATACCCGGTTTTAAGTTTGGTGACTTTACGACTTACAGTTAGCAATTAACGGGACCAAAACTCACTTCGTAAGTCAAGATAAGTATCCAGCCTAAAATATATAGATATTTTCTGAAAAATATCTAGATATTTCAAGGACCTAGTGAAATTACCATTTTACCCTTCCATCAAAATTACCAAAATGCCATTGGACTATATAAAGCCTTAACTAGCTTATTTTTACACAAAAATCACAAAACACACACTCTCTTTCTCTCCTCTATCCCACGGCACACCACAAGAACCAAGGAGATCCCGTAATTTTTCCAAGATCGAGTGTTATACAAGTTCCTTATACCTTCCTTGTTAGAGTTTTGTAATAAAAACTCCAAGGTTGTGATCTTTGTCATCCAAACTCATCAATCTTCAAGTAAGCTTCAAGTGAACTTTTTCATCATCTCATACTTTCATTTGATCATTAACATCATGTATTTTCAAGTTATAATGGTTAAACATGCTCATATACTTATGTTATTATACCACTTTACAAGTTTTCATGGTTTTTATGAATATATATTAATCCTATGATCATCCCCTTGAATCCTACAATATTTTGTGAAGTCTAGGACCCCATGACACCCTAAGAAGGTGTATGGTAGATCAAGAGATGTTTGGTTGTTGATTGGAAGGTTTTTGTACAAGTTAGTAACTAGGAAACCAAGTTTTGAACAATATATATACCTACTGTCCATTTTTGCAAAACGTGGGAAACTCAGTGGGTTTTGGGTAACTTTGGACCAAAGATTTAGAAAATACATTCCGAGACGAAACTATGGCCGAAAACGGGGATAAAAACGAGTTAATAACGAAGGAGATATGGTTTTCCGAAGTTTAACGACGAAAAGTATTTTTGGAAAATATTGTTGCTGTCCATTTTTGCCAAACGTGGAAACTTCAGGGGTTTCTGGGAAATTTTGGGTTAGATATTCAGAAAATACTTTCAAAAACGAAACCGTAGCCGTTGGAATCACTAAAAGAACCCTTACGACGTGAAAGTTATGCCAAATACGAGTTAACGAGGAAAACTATATTTTCAGAAAAACTCACTGCTGTCACAGTTTTTCAAGGGCTGTTTGAGGCATTAGCCGTCACCTAGCCGTCCCGACTTATCAAGAATATGTTAATAGGTTGTCCCACGATTCCGGGGATATAAAGAACATAGAAAACGAGCTTATAACGAAAAAGATACAAGTGTTTGAAACCCGACGAAAAATATATAATTCCATCAGCTTTTACTAATATAAACTTGCCGCAAAACTGTCTTTGCGAGACACCATTTTCACGACTGTTTTTATCCATGATTGGTATGGTTTGAGTCCGAGCCGTCTTCATATGAAATCAAGATCTCCCAGCAAGCTTTTTAAATCAATTGGCCGTTCGTCGAATAGACTTATAACGAATAAACTACGACCTCATCTTTTTACCCAAAAATCCTTTCAAAGTTATCATTTTGACAGCTTTTACTATAATAGAATTTTCTAAGTGTTGAACATTATATTTTCAAGTAACCATATTCAAAGCCGATTTTCTTTATGAACGGGACGCGTATGACCAAAACTCAAATGAGACGGCTGTGAGATCATGTTACAAGGTTTTCAAAAACGTCAAGTTCTATTTCTAACTCTTAACGTACAATATTTTACGGCTAGTTTTGCGAGGCCGTTTGGTCACATTTTCACAAGTTATAAAAAGAGTTATTTTGCGACGAAACTATTATATTTGATTATAGAACACCAAACGAGGATCATAGAGTACCATTTCAACATTTTTACACGAAAAGTAGTTCATGACTTGCCGAGACGTCAAAAATGTATTTTTCGACGATAAACATTATTTTCCAAAATCATCGAGTGGTATCGATAACATACGTATTTGCATGTGTAGCATCATTTCATTGCTTACAATAGATCATATCATTCATGTTAGGTCGCGGTTAGAGACCGAGCCTCATTTCAGCATATTCATATCTGTCTTTGTTGCTATCGCATCAGGTGAGTTCCATAGCCCCTATTTTATACGTTTTGGATTACGTTTTGGGGGAGAATACATGCTCAATTATTTTCCACATGCACTTTAATCTTCTAAGGATTAACGTGAGTTTTCATAGACCCGGTTTTCAAGTTATTACATCATTTCAAATCTCTCGGGGGAGAATACATTGTACCATTTTTCATGCGGACCAAAGTATATAAATTCATTACATTGCTTAAGTTACCACATTTGCCAAGTTAAAGTCCCCTATTATCATGAACCGTTAATTGTGAGCAAGTGAGGGTGTGTGAATAGATCTATTGAGGGTGACACCTCCGTTCGGGTTGGTCGCACCAACTTGTCATACGAACGCATTACATTTGATCCATTTCAGGGTGTTTGGCAAAGCACTCAGTTGGGGCAATTCATTCAGTCTAGCTTCGGGGTCATGAGCTTAAGAGCTAATGTATCATTTTCATGTGGCAGTTTATTTTACACTTTATACTTGTGGTTTCCGTGTAACATTTCAGTAATATAAACCAAATCATATTTGGCAATGGGTTGTAAACACACAGGTTGCAAGTCTTGTTATGGGCGGGACTTGGAACTGGGTGGATTTACAATGCCTTTGCTGGGAAAATCTTCATTCAAAGGCATTACATTTTACAATAAACTCTATGAACTCACCAACCTTGTGTTGACACTTGTTAGCATGTATTTTCAGGTATAAAGCAATAGCACGCTACTGGAGGCTCTTGGCAGGGCATGGCATGGTCATAGAAGACTCTGACAAACATTTGGGACCGTTCTACCTATTTTAAAGGGCCTATTTCCGCACTACTTTTAACAATGTAAATTCAACATTTTTGTTAAACAAGGTTGTTCTAAATAATTGAAATGAAAACCGTTCTTTGCACTTGTGTTGTGATACCAATTGAGTTGCACCCCAGCGACACGTTGTCTTCCGCTGGACCCGATTTTGGGGGTGTGACATATGAAAACTAAAGATTAATAATTTTATATAAAATGTTATATTTAATTATTAATTATCACAAAACATATAACGAATGTTAGTATTTAACGGAAGTGACTAACGATCGTTAAATAAGAAAAGGAAGGGACTAGAATAAAATTCGATGTCAAGAAGGTTCCGGATCCACCTCCTCTATTGGGGGCCGATCGGTTTGTATTGGGTTTACCCAATCCAAATACAACTTGGACTCTAAGTTTCTTCTAGTATATAAGCAAACCAAGGGTTATTGTTTTTGCTATCTCTTGTGCACACAAACTAAACCCTAAAAGTTTTCTTTCCTTGTTCTTTGTTCTAGCCGATCGACAAACACCCTTCACTAGGGTCGATCGACTTTGTTTTCCAAAACAAAGTGTTTGGTTTTAAGTTTTGTGATTTCTTTACTTGCATAACTTTAGTTTGTTTTAGTACGTGTGTACAAGAACGTGAATCAAACACACTATTGTTTGATTCTTGGATTGAATTGCAAAATCGGTAAGGGGCAATTCTTGTAATCCGTATAAATCCTAATTAGGGTTCATCACTTTAGTTGCTTGGATTGATTATTGTTTTGCTAGAATTATTAAGGTAAGTATACATTTAAATTCGGTTAATTAATTATGTGTTATTGTTCCTACGCTTCCGCATGTGTTCTTTGATGTTTATAATGAAAGTATAAAATAAGGTAATCTGTCGAACAATAATTGGCAAACAATTTCCAATTCCTAGATCATTATGGGATTTATATTGGCAAACAATTTCCAATATAAGCATGTTTTATCCCTATCTTATGCTTTGAGTCCAAGCTCTCACTTACAACTCAATTAAGTCGTCTAATTAAAAAACTGTAAATTAACATAGTCCCATTACATCAGTTGATCTGCTAGTAATGAAAGTATGAAATTTACCTTTCCATTGTAATCTAGTTTAAGCTCTCACGTGACGTAAATTATAACTTCAAGTGTTTTTTAATTAGATGGCATTAACTTAATTTTAAGGGTACTAGGTTTTGATGTTTTTAATTTAAATATGTACGAAGAAGCATGCATACGTCTTCGTATCATAACTTTTTCAAAACCTTTTATATACCAATTTTAAGCTAAGATTAAATCAACAAAGTTTTAATTCAGGTATTGGGTTCACCAATCAAAGAATTACCTACAATTATCGCCCACTATATCCTACTACTGCATGAGTCAAAAGACCCAAGTTATTCGGATAATTACCACAAAGTGGCACGTGGAATTTAGGTCAATTCACCCTTAAGATAATTTTGTACATAAAATAGTCATATTTGGTAGCTCTAATTTGACGCACAAAGGAGCGTAGAAACAAAGGTCAGCGCGAAGCTTATTAAAAACTCGTTCCTACTTATACCCCTCTTATAGTTTGTCATAATTGGGTGAGCCGTTCGTACTATTGGTATAAAACTTATAACTCAATTAAAAATTTATGACTTTAAGTCTTAAAAACATGTTATAAATTATAACCTTGCTAGTCTTGCCTGGGAGCAAATTACCGTGCGAAGCGAACCACTATCGGCACATAAGACTTTGCAAGATTAATAATTTATCACATCAAGTTTCGCCATTATTTAATCCATTTATTTTCTATTCAAAAATTGTCCTTTTTCTTGCTTAAAACATGTCATACAATTAAACAAAAAACAAGTAATAATAAAAATAAACAACTAAATAGCGCACATAACTTAACAATTAATTTATGTAATCAAATAGCCACATGCAAACTAATTCGATAAAACATATTAATAATCAATTATAGGTTTATATTGTATATATTTAACTAAGACTATCACTTACAAAGGTAAGTGAGCCACATGCATCGACGTATCGATTGCGTTAGTCATAATTAAATATACACCACATATCACATAATTGATTACTTAATTTATTTGGAGTCTTCCCCAATTCGACATCTATCAATTAAATTACATGTGAAAAACAATTTTAAATCATCACAACATTGAATCCATGCCAAACATGCACGTTTGCATAGATTCTACCTAATAATTAGCAAGTTGCCACAAGATCGTATACTTAAACACATAAACATGTTAAACCTAGGGTTTCTAATCAATGCCATCTAGTTAAAGAACACTTGAAGTTGTAATTTAGTCATGTGAGAGCTTGGACTAGATTACAATGAAAAGGTAAATTTCATATTTTTATTACTAGCAGATCAACTGATGTAATGGGACTATGGTAATTTATAGTTTTTTAATTAGACGACTTAATTGAGTTGTAAGTGAGAGCTTGGACTCAAGGCATAAGATGGGGATAAAACATGCTTATATTGGAAATTGTTTGCCAATATAAATCCAATAATGATCTAGAAATTGGAAATTGTTTGCCAATTATTTTTCGACAGATTACCTTATTTTATACTTTCATTATAAACATCAAAGAACACATGCGGAAGCGTAGGAATAATAACACATAATTAATTAACCGAATTTAAATGTATACGTACCTTAATGATTCTAGCAAAACAATAATCAATCCAAGCAACTAAAGTGATGAATCCTAATTAGGGTTTATATGGATTACACGAATTGCCCCTTACCGATTTTGCAATTCAATCCAAGAATCAAACAATAGTGTGTTTGATTCACGTTATTGTACACACGTACTAAAACAAACTAAAGTTATGCAAGTAAAGAAATCACAAAACTTAAAACCAAACACTTTGTTTTGGAAAACAAAGTCGATCGACCCTAGTGAAGGGTGTTTGTCGATCGGCTAGAACAAAGAACAAGGAAAGAAAACTTTTAGGGTTTAGTTTGTGTGCACAAGAGATAACAAAAACATAACTCTTGGTTTGCTTATATACTAGAAGAAACTTAGAGTCCAAGTTGTATTTGGATTGGGTAAACCCAGTACAAACCGATCGGCCCCCAATAGAGGAGGTGGATCTGGAACCTTCTTGACATCTAATTTGATTCTAGTCCCTTCCTTTTCTTATTTAACGATCGTTAGTCACTTCCGTTAAATACTAACATTCGTTATACGTTTTGTGACAATTAATAATTAAATATAACGTTTTATATATAAAATTATTAATCTTTAGTTTTCATACATAAAGTGTGCAATCCCGTGATCTCGAGTTCGATCCTAACATATGACTACTAAAATAATATCCGCAAAACTAACACGATTTAGATATAATTATGTCTATATTCTTTGCAGATTATTGGGCTAGCTAGTAGTCTTATAGTGACAAAAGTTACAGAACAACGGAACCAAAACGATCTTCTTGTTAGTGGTGGAGCTGCAGGAGCTCATGGTAGAAATACTTTTCAACATCGTATCACCAACAAACGTGTCAATGACCTTCCACCTTCTAATGAAATGAGAATTCAAGTTGACTTCAAGAATGAGACCTTACTTCTTCCAATGTTTGGAATCCTGGTTCCATACCGTATTGCCAATGTGAAGAGTGTCTCCACCAAGGCTGATACCAACGGGACCTGTATTATTCACATAAGTTTTAATGTTCCAGTGCAACCATTGGAAAATCGCAGTTATGTATCTCTGAAGGAGGCTTCGTTTAGGTCAATGGACCCTAGGTACATCGATGAAGTAGTGGAACAGATCAAAACTCTTAAAAGGAAGGAGCTCTAGTCTTTATGACAGATTTGTTTCACAAGCTGCTTACTTGAGTTGATAGAATAAATTCTTCGTAATTTGGTTTGTTTCTTGCTATCCTGTGTTTTGTGAAGTTCACAATCTAATACGGAGTATTTATTTTTGTGAATTTCACACAATAAATTTAGAGTTAATTACATAAATCGTCCTTGTGGTTTGCAGAATTTTACGGATCTTGTCCCTGTGCTTTTTTTTAATTGGGTTTGGTCCCTGTGGTTTTTGATTTTTACGGATCCTGTCCAAATTTCGACCCGTCTCCTAACGATCGTTAAAAATGACTTAACTTGACATTGATTAACTAAGGTGAGGGCTAACATTGTAATTTTTTAATTTTAGTAAAAAAAATTATAATTTTAATTTAATAATTTTTTTTATTTAAAAAAAATTAAGTTTATTAAAAAAATTCTAATAAAATTATTTATTTTTTAATTTTATTATAATATTTTTTATAAAAAAAAATAGCTCTTTTAAAAATAACAATTTTATTAAAAGAAAATTTATAATAAATTTATAAAAAAAATAAAAATAATTTTTTTTTTTAATTTTATTATAAAACCGGATGAAAGCGTATAAAAAGACGTCTTTATACGTTTTCTTTCGTTTTTATACGTTTTCGTTCGTTTTTATATGTTTTCGTCCGTTTTTATACGTATTTGCATGTTTTATACGATTTTTGGACGTTTTTCTACGACTTTTTTCGTTTTCGGAAGTCATTATACGTTTTCATCCGTTTTTGTATGTTGTTTTCATACATTTTCTTATGGTTTTTATACATGTTTTATAAGTTTTCATACGTATAAAACGGATGAAAACGTATAATACGTATAATAACGTCCAAAAAGGAAAAAAAATCGTATAAAAACGTACAAAAATCGTAAAAAAACGTATAAAAACTGATGAAAATGTATATAAAAAAAATACAAAAACGTATTAAAAAAAATCGTTTACTACATAAGCCCAAATTATTTATTTTTAATTATTTTTTTTTATAATAATAAAATTTTAAAAATTTCCTATAATAAAACTAAGAAAAGATTTTTTTTTTTTTTTTTTTTTTTAAAGAGTAAATTACATAAATCGTCCTTGTGGTTTGTATTTTGAGAGGGAAAACCCAAATTACAAGGTTAGCCCTCACGTTAGTTCATCAATGTCAAGTTAGGTCCTTTTTAACGATCGTTAAGAGTCGGGTCGAAATTTGGACAGGATCCGTAAAAATAAAAAACCACAGGGACCAAACCCGCTTAAAAAAAAGCACAGGGACAAGATCCGTAAAAATCAGCAAACCACAAGGACGATTTATGTAATTAACTCATAAATTTATGAACAACTGTTATGCTGTATGAATTTCCGTTGTAGAACATCTGTTATTTTCTGCATCTGTTAGTTTGGACTTATAAGGTAAAACCGAGTCAATCTATAATTTGTGAAACATGGTGTATGCTTAGAGCCTTAGAAGCTTTTTCGATTTCGGATTATATTTTACAAAATTTTTAATTTTTCGGCTTATTTTGAGCCAAAAACACAAACCTGGTAACGCTCATAAATAAGCTTAAACAAACGCCTCATAGAAAAATTATTTAATGTTACTTCTTACAAAGTTACAATGATTTTTGGGATAATTGGATTAGAATGTACTGCAATATAGTTGTGTTTGTAAAGTACTAAAGTTATATATATTGTAAACATGTAAAGTACTAGTCACAGACTGGTAATATACATTACACAATGCATAGAAATCAGTGGAGCATGTTGTAATAGGAATAGTAGAATGATTATGCAAACATGAGTCTCAATGTCTCATATTACAGTCGAAAAGACATGTTGCTAGAGCATAAAAAAGCCAAGAGACATCAGCTTTTTTATTGTAATTATCAAGTATGATACAGACGGTCATGATCACTGGTTAGGCCGCTTGTGAGTCAAAGACTCGCCCTCGACGGGTAACCTAATCAGGGAAACCTCATCCGTTTTACCCAAGTATGATACAAACATTATTCGTGCGTTATGATATATGCATTCATACTCTACATTCATAATAAGCGAGCATCTGAAGTACCCTTAGCCACCACATTGGATCTTGGCATCATCAAAAGTATCAGTTATCGCGAGCCACTGGCAATCTTCAAATGAGCATTTTTCCTCACCTATTGACCACTCCACATTCTTCGGCTTCATATATTTAGGACCCCAACTAGGGGTCCCATCTTCGAAAGAGTTATGGGTCAATCTAGTTAACTCAGAACCATCCAATTTCATGGTAAAAATGTCTCCATATGGCTGATAGTGATGCGGGTTAGATATAGGTTCAGCTGAAACTGCAGCATAATCTGTAGTGAAAACAATATACTTCCCATCTGGGCTAAACCATGGGTGGTTGGTACGTCCGGCTGAGCCACTATGGATTAATTGTCGGAGCCCTGTTCCATTTGGGTGGATCATATACAACGCAAAACTACCTGAACCAGGGCTATGGCGATCTGATGCAAATGCAATCCATTCCCCATCAGGAGACCAGTTACACATTGTGTCAGACCACGGCCCGTTTGTCAACTGAGTTATACCACCTTTCTCACCATCAATAGCGTTCATAATGTACAAGTTCTTATAACCAGTTCGACCCGACCTAAAAACGATTAACTTCCCATCGGGTGATACCGCTGGAAACGCATTGTTTTGTCCTCCAACAGTAAGTTTTTTAAAAGTTGCATCATCAGCATCAAGATCTACTTCAACTATATCAACACCTGAGTCCACACTCGCAAAGGTAGGTCCAATGCTTGTGTAGATCACACCTTTACGCTTAGGGTTCCACGCAGTTGAAAAAGCAGTAACATTCGAAAGTATTTCTCTTTGACCTGACCCATCACTATTAGCCACATATAGACCCGGTAAACGCACATAAGCAATCCTATCTCCATCCGGTGAAAACGAAGGAAACGACCCGTCAATCCTAAACAAAGAAATCCCCTCTTTTCGGGTTTTGATATTTTCAAGAAACAAATCATTTTCAGTCCTCTTCCCATTCCTTTCAGACCCTCTACACTTATGGTACCCAACCCTAGTAGCATCAGGCGATATAAACGGGTTATAATGATTAAACCGTGGTGCAACTAGTCGGGTCAACTCCTTAAACGACCCCGAAACAACATCATAGATCTCGATATGCCTATAATCCGAACCGGGTCTCCTAGTCGCCACTGCAATAACACTCTTATCAACTACCGAAGCAGCTGGAGTGAACGCGTGAAGACCCGGTGGGGTGACTCGCCGAGTCACCGCCGAGTCAACCGTAACACTCCCACTTCGCGGCAAAATCGCCACGTAAACACTCCACCACCCATCCTCACCCCTCCTATGAAAATAAATCCTCCCCTCATCGCCCCAACTCGGCCACCCACCGTGCTCCACCACCTTAACCCGACCCGACCCGTCTTCCGTCCTAAAAACATATATATCGGTACTAAGCTCCTCCACCTCACCATCCCACCCTTTCTCACCGGACGAAGCCACCGCCGTCCATAACCCCGACGGAGACACCGCAGGACTAAAATCAGCAACCCCTTCAGGACTCAACCGCCGAGTCAACCCAGTCGACAACTCAGTCGAGTAAACCGCAGCCCAACTCGCCCTAGCCACACCCGGGTCTTCATGGGTCGAAACATACACCAAAAACCCATTAACCAAACTCGGTCTATCTTTCATAGAAACCTTCCCATCACCACCACCACCAACCAGCCTCCGTTGACTCCGAGTCAACTCAGCCCGAGTTGACTCAGTAGAGCGAGTTGACTCAGTTTGGAGTAAAATCTTGCGGGTATGATCAAAACCTGCAGTGTAAGAAACAGTATCAAGAAAAATGGAAGATGACCCATTACGCTCAGTGACATAAACCAGGTGGGTCTGTAATGGGTCAGTGACAGTGGTTAGTGTTTGGTTAACAGAAGGTGTAACAAAGTAGCCGTTAAAGTTAACGGAGTGACCATCAGTGAGGTGGAGCTCATGGTCGTTAGAGATGGTGGTGGTGTTGAGTGGGAGTGAGAAGATATCGAAAGCGTAGCGTGATCGTCCATTTGTAGTGAAGATTATGCTGGTGTCAGTGGCTAATGAGACAGATGAGTATGTGATGATGATGATGAGGGTGATTATGAGATGACAGGTGTTCATAATTTGGTGTTGCTGATGAAAGTGGATCAGTGGTTGTTGTTTAAGTTACAAAAGGTTATCTTGTTATTTGGATGGATGTTTCTGGACCAGAAAGGGTATTTGTTCCGAGAGTGACTGTGACTGAGTAGATTCGAGACAACCTTAAGCTCGAGCTTGACTCCGCTGTAAAACTGTAAGTTTGTCAATTTTTCTGATGCGCTTAAGGTTCGATTCAAAATCGATTATATGAAATTCACTCTTTTCAGTTTAGTTCGACTCGAGAAACACAGGTGTCCGTTTATTAGCTAAACGAGTTGTTGCACCCACGCGTTGCGGCGATTTTTTTCCTTCTAATTTTTATGTTGCCTATGTTCATATGTTTGGTGCCTAAATTGTGTGTGAAAATCCTTATGTGAATGTGAGTGTACTTTTTTTGGTTAGCACCTTTTATACTTATGTTTTTTTTTCGCTTGTGTCTATACATATGTGTGACCATATGTAAAAAATCATTATCATGTGCATAAAATTAGGGATGGCAAAAAAACCTTAACCTGACGGGGAAATCTGAAACCCGAAATAATTAGGGCGGGACGGGTCATGCTAATTGGGTTACGGGACGGGTTTGAGGCTTAAACGGAGATTTTAATCGGGTTTGGGGTGGGGAGCGGGGAATCCTCGCCCCGCCCCGCCCGAATAATATATACACGTCTACAAATATATCTATATAAAATATAGTATATATTTTCTTAGTATTTACGTAATAAAAAAATATTACTCTAATATTGTTAGTTTTTTTTTATCTTTTGAAGATTGCAAAATTGTGATTATAGAAACTCGTTTAGTGTCACATTTTTAAGTTTTAATTTCGGCGGTGTAATTATCATTATTCATGTATCGTTTAAAACTTAATAAGGCTTGTTTGTAACTGATTATTAATAGGTTCTTAATTCTTCAAGTTATTGCTAACAGACTAAAAATAATAATAAATGTGAAATGGATGTGGCTTTGGTCAAGAGTTGCACCTAAAAAGGACACCCCAATAAGATCTCCAATTAATATGGGGCGGGTTTAGGAGAGCATCGCGTCCCGACGGAGCACATCATCCCGATGAGGATCGGAGCGGGTTTGGGGAGAACTTTAGTAATCGGGTTTGGGGATGGGGATAGCCGCCCCGCCCCAAACCCGACCTTTGCCATCCCTACATAAAATCCTTATGTAAATCGTGATTCTTATCAATGCTGAGCTTAATATAGAGTTAGAATATGTCGATATGACTGACCACAATCGACATCTATGATATCATCTCCATAGAATGTTTATAACTCGTGTACACTACATATTATATAAAATTGGAAAACACTTCATTATAGAAAAAAAGCCCTAGTCAGCAGCCTACTTTCAAATGAGTATAACATCAACATTACATTTGATAAGACAGAAATATTCAAAACCATAAAACTGCAATTCTGCATTTGGTCAAAGGAAATTAACGAAGAACCTAGCGTCTTGGATCATGACACTCTATTCCGTGTATGTGTTCCTTTCATATTCTCCATTTGCCACTCCTCATAAATATTACAGGCTGTAATAGAAGTTTATCATCATTGTAAATAAGAGATAACATACAACTTGATATGTATGCCATCTTTTAGTTCAAAGACCGGGCTTGGGGGTTGGTCTCAGTGGTCAATACCAGATCACGGGTAACGAAATTTTCAAAATTGTCATTCTCCGGTGTTCAGCATGATGTGTAGGGGTGACGATAGCTCTTTGGTATACTTTTCGTACAGCAAGCATTCTATGTGACTTCTTGTGGGTTTTCTCAATTTATTAACCAACTGGGACAAACCTCCAAGAAGAGAAAAAAAAAAAACAAATAACCACAAGCCCCAACAAGAGACCTTACCACCGATGCACAAAGCACACAACCAAAACTACCAAAAAGCTATCTAACACATAAGATATGTGAACAAGCAGCAAGTCAGACAGAAATCATACAAACAAAAACTATAACCTCCCAAAAAGATCAAAACAACAACACACTGACCAAACACCCCCATAAGCAACAACTCACATCATCCATTAAGGCTTGGTATAGTAGCACAAGGTCTCTCTAACCATCTTTCCCGGCGAAAATTACTTTTCCTAGGATCCACTAAAACGCCTTCAATTACCCCTATTTGGTATTTCATCCTATCAAAGAATCAACCTCAAATTAATCATTAGTCTTTAGGTACACTTTTGTGTTTGTAAATTTATTTGGTTCGATATATTTTATGTGTTTATTTTTTCGAGCTAACTCTTAGAATTGCAAGCTTTAAAGCTTATTATCTATAAACTTATAAGCTGAAATATAAGCAAAGCCAAATACGCTCTTAAGCCCATAAATAACAAACACACTTTACTATCAACGTTATTAGTATAACACCTTTCTCTTTATGTTCAAAGGTGTAGATTGATGTTGTTTTGTCAAACTCGTAGTTAAATGGGAAAGTGTTGCATGTGTTAAGCTATTCGTGTCTCCTCCAAAGCATACAACATGAATAGAAGCAACCATTTGCCGGTTTTCTTAAATGCGGAAGTGTTGCACGGGAGATTCTAAAGACATCAAGGTCATGTTGAACCATCAAGAGTTCAAGCTTGTACATCTTCCTAGTACATCATAAAAAGTTTCTTGTAGTTAACCTCATTTTCTCTTAGGTATAGATGTTTAAGAAATTTCTCGTAAGTGGTCTTAGTTTCGGTCCTACGAAGTCTTAGGCTTCTCCTGTGTCCCCTAGCTGAAATAAGGCAAAGCACCGTTAGCTCGCCTCAGATGTTGAATCCGATATCAAGCCTCGGTGTGAGAATAAGTATATGCTTAGTATGATTTTTAGTGAGATAGAGTAGAGAGAGAAAGAGTAGTGAGGAGCGGAGTGTGTGTGATCATGTGGCATTTATCAGGGGTGAACGACTCCATTTATGCTTCCTGAGTCATGTTTCGGACCCTTTACTTTAGGGGCTCGAGTTGTCGTAACATGCTCAGCGACCGATGTGGACCAAGCACTATTCCATCTGTACCTCACCATACAATTGTTGTCAGCGTAAGCTCTGGAGGAAACAATCCTTCCTATCGCCATTGCCTCTGGACCTAGTATAACCTTCGTTACCCTAGCTTCTCCGGAGGACTGTTCTAGCGTGGAGTAGTTGTTTCCTAATCTTCCATGAGAGATGTTCTACTAGGGATGGTTAGCTCCTCCCGAATATACGGAGGACATGATACCTCATCATGCCCCCCATAGTCTAGTATTAACGTATTGCTAGAGAGTTAGTGCTAGACTCTTATTTGTTATGAATCCATCAGAGTTATCTCTTTCGGAGCCTAGACTCTTCAAATAAAACCAAAAAAGTGATAAAAAAAAATCTATAAAAAAACATTATTGTTACCTTTATCGCGACGTGGCCAAATAAGAGAATAGCACGTCATGGGCTTGTAAGGCCCACGTCATCCATCCGTCACATTGATTACCCATCTCGGAGCCCTATAAATACCCTTTGAATCCTTTCGTTCGAACTTTCACGTACTCTGCTGCTTACCTTACACCCTAAATTTCGATCGGGAGTTTCCACCGTGCTTGATGTACATGTTATTCAGCTACTTTTGTAACACCCCAATTTTTAATGATAATGATTACGATTATATTATATAGTTTAAAAGTCTATTTATGTTATAGTTATAAGCTTCCGTTAGCTAGGTCTTTAAATGAAAATAGCATAACGGGAAATGGACATAGCACGTAATAGAATGACTAACGAGGACTAACCTTGCCATGTGATGAAAGTTAATTGAAATGACAACAATACCCTTGGCTATGAGTTATAGATTAGACACTATGGTAACATACATTACACAATGTATTGAGATCAGCGGAACCTGTTTTAATAGGAATACATGAATGATTATGCAAACATGAGTCTCAGATCACAGTCGAAAAGACATGAAGCAATCAGCTGCTAGAGCATAAAAAGGCCAAAAGACGTCACCTTTTATTGTATATTAATCAAGTATGATAGAAACGATCACGGGGACTCGTAGGCCGCGTACATGTGAGTTGAAGACTCGCCCTCGACGGGTAACCTAAACAGGGAAACCTCATCCGAGCATCTAAAGTACCCTTAGCCACCACATTGGATCTTGGCATCATCAAAATTATCAGTTATTGCGAGCCACTGGCTATCCTCAAAGGAGCATTTTTCCTCACTTATTGACCACTCGACATTCTTCGGCTTCATATATTTAGGACCCCAACTCGGGGTCCCATCTTCGTAAGGGTTATGGGTCAATCTAGTTAACTCAGAACCATCCAATTTCATGGTAAAAATGTCTCCATATGGCTGATATACTTGTGGGTTAGATATAGGTTCAGCTGAAACTGCAGCATAATCTGAAGTGAAAACAACGTACTTCCCATCTGGGCTAAACCATGGGTGGTTAGTACGTCCGGCTGAGCCACTATGGATTAATTGTCTGAGCCCTGTTCCATTCGGGTGGATCAAATACAATGCAAAACTACCTGAACCAGGGCTATGACGATCTGATGCAAATGCGATCCATTCCCCATTAGGAGACCAATTACACATTGTGTCAGACCACGACCCGTTTGTCAACTGAGTTATACCACCTTTCTCACCATCAATAGCATTCATAATGTACAAGTTCTTATAACCAGTTCGACCCGACCTAAAAACGATTAACTTCCCATCGGGTGATACCGCTGGAAACGCATTGTTTTGTCCTCCAACAGTAAGTTTTTTAAAAGTTGCATCATCAGCATCAAGATCTACTTCAACTATATCAACACCTGAGTCCACACTCGCAAAGGTAGGTCCAATGCTTGTGTAGATCACACCTTTATGCTTAGGGTTCCACGCAGTTGAAAAAGCAGTAATATTCGAAAGTATTTCTCTTTGACCTGACCCATCACTGTTAGCCACATATAGACCCGGTAAACGCACATAAGCAATCCTATCTCCATCCGGTGAAAACGAAGGAAACGATCCGTCAATCCTAAACAAAGAAATCCCCTCTTTTCGGGTTTTGATATTTTCAAGAAACGAATCATTTTCAGTCCTCTTCCCATTCCTTTCAGAACCTCTACACTTATGGTACCCAACCCGAGTAGCATCAGGCGATATAAATGGGTTATAATGATTAACCCGTGGTGCAACTAGTCGGGTCAACTCCTTAAACGACCCCGAAACAACATCATAGATCTCTATATGCCTATAATCTGAACCGGGTCTCCTAGTCGCCACTGCAATAACACTCTTATCAGCCACCGAAGCAGCTGGAGTGAATGAGTGAAGACCCGGTGGGGTGACTCGCCAAGTCACCACCGAGTCAACCATAACACTCCCACTTCGCGGCAAAATCGCCACGTAAACACTCCACCACCCATCCTCATCCCTCCTATGAAAATAAATCCTCCCCTCATCGCCCCAACTCGGCCACCCCCCATGCTCTACCACCTTAACCCGACCCGACCCGTCTTCTGTCCTAAAAACATATATATCGGTACTAAGTTCCTCCAACTCACCACTCCACCCTTTGTCACCCGACGAAGCCACCGCCGTCCATAACCCCGATGGAGACACCGCAGGACTAAAATCAGCAACCCCTTCAGGACTCAACCGCCGAGTCAACCCGGTCGACAACTCAGTCGAGTAAACCGCAGCCCAACTCGTCCTAGCCGCACCCGGGTCTTCATGGGTCGAAACATACACCAAAAACCCATTAACCAAACTCGGTCTATCTTTCATAGAAACCTTCCCATCACCACCACCACCACCAACCAGCCTCCGTTGACTCCGAGTCAACTCAGCCCGAGCTGACTCAGTAGACCGAGTAGACTCAGTTTGGAGTAAAATCTTCCGGGTATGATCAAAACCTGCAGTGTAAGAAACAGTATCAAGAAAAATGGAAGATGACCCATTACGCTCGGTGACATAAACCAGGTGGGTCTGTAATGGGTCAGTAACAGTGGTTAGTGTTTGGTTAACAGAAGGTGTAACAAAGTAGCCGTTAAAGTTTACGGAATGTCCATCAGTGAGGTGGAGCTCATGGTCTTTAGAGATGGTGCTGGTGTTAAGTGGGACTGAGAAGATGTCGAAAGCGTAACGTGATCGTCCATCTGTTGTGAAGATTATGCTGGTGTCTGTAGCCAGTGAGTGTGTAGTGATGATAAAGATGATTATGGTGGTGATGGTGATGAGATTATGGGTGGTCATGTTTTGGTGTTGGGGTGATGATATTGGGACTGTGGTAGTTGTTTAAGTTACTAAAGGTTATCTTGCTATAATTTTCTGTGGACATTATTGTTTCTGGTCCACAAAGGATATTTGTTCTGAGAGTGAGATTCGATACAGCATTAAGCTCGAGCTTGACTCGACTGTAAAACTGTAAGTTTGACGATTTTCCAGATGCGCTTAAGTTTCGATTCAAAGTTGATTATATGATTCACTGAGTTTAGTTCGACTCGAGAAATACAGGTGTCGGGAACCTCTGGTTAATTAGCTACTGTAAATGGCAATTGGCACATACAATAAGCCCGGTCCGGTATTTTCTATAAAAAAAAAAAAAAAAAAAAAAAAAAAAAAAAAAAAAAAAAAAAAAAAAAAAAAAAAAAAAAAATTACCCCTTTTGGGATTTCTTTCTATCAAAGAATCAACCTCGAATTGATCATTAGTCTTTAGGTAGCAACCAAGGGTAACTACTTTTGTTCACCTAGTTTTTTTGCATATTCTTGCTTTTTGTTCATCAGGCACGTCTTCAGATTCAACCACCATATCAAATAACTTCAATGACATTCAAATGAATATATGAGACACAGCTTTGACATGATACAAATATGGATTACGGTAATATAATTGACCTGAGATAACATGTGACTGACTGGATACCCCTCTGCAATAACATTATTGACTTCTTTGTTTGCGGAGTCAAATGAGCCACTTTTACACGCTGCAAGAAGAGCCTGAACAACTTCATATGGGATGACCTGATGATATCTAAATTTCAGTATCCAAAAAATGATTACAAAAAAGTTGCATCATTTTGCAAGAAATTTGACGTGTAAATCAGCATAAAACACCAGTCACGCATTACAGCGCTCACGTTAAAACTATGTTAATCAACTTCTGTAAGATTAATAAGAAAAGTCTAGTTACCCCTGAAACGGTAATCAAGAGCTTGGAAGAAATTGAAGATCCAAACAGGCGAGCAGCTCCCTGCGAGAAATCAAATTACATGAATGTAGCAGTAAAAAAATAAATAAATAAATAAAAAATAAATAAAAAATCTGATATTTTAATGAAGAGTTAATTTCATAAATGGTCCCTGTGGTCTGTCGGGTTTAACGTGTTTAGTCCCTAAACTTTTTTTCTAACGGATCCAGTCCTGTGGTTGCGACCCATAACGGGTTTGGTCCATGAGAGTAACTGTCGCTAGTTTTTTCCGTTAGCTAACGACCGTTTGCAACAAAAATTTGCACCGTTAGTCCTTTATACTAACGACCGTTTATACTTAACTCATTTTTTTTTTTCTTCTAAAAAAATTAAAAAAATGGTTTTCTTATATTTTTTTTCTTCTAAATATCTTTAAAATTTATACACGTTTTTATACATATTTTTATACACGTTTTCATACACATTTTTATACACACATTTTTTATACACACGTTTTTATATACATGTTTTTATACACGCTTTTATACACACGTTTTTATACACGTTTTTATACACACGTTTTTATACACACATTTATACACATATTTTTATACACGTTTTTATACACATGTTTTTATACACATACTTTTATACATACGTTTTTATACACACATCCTCACCCCTCCTATGAAAATAAATCCTCCCCTCATCGCCCCAACTCGGCCACCCACCGTGCTCCACCACCTTAACCCGACCCGACCCGTCTTCCGTCCTAAAAACATATATATCGGTACTAAGCTCCTCCACCTCACCATCCCACCCTTTCTCACCGGACGAAGCCACCGCCGTCCATAACCCTGACGGAGACACCGCAGGACTAAAATCAGCAACCCCTTCAGGACTCAACCGCCGAGTCAACCCAGTCGACAACTCAGTCGAGTAAACCGCAGCCCAACTCGCCCTAGCCACACCCGGGTCTTCATGGGTCGAAACATACACCAAAAACCCATTAACCAAACTCGGTCTATCTTTCATAGAAACCTTCCCATCACCACCACCACCACCAACCATCCTCCGTTGACTCCGAGTCAACTCAGCCCGAGTTGACTCAGTAGACCGAGTTGACTCAGTTTGGAGTAAAATCTTCCGGGTATGTTCAAAACCCTCATAAGAAACAGTATCAAGAAAAATGGAAGATGACCCATTACGCTCAGTGACATAAACCAGGTGGGTCTGTAATGGGTCAGTGACAGTGGTTAGTGTTTGGTTAACAGAAGGTGTAACAAAGTAGCCGTTAAAGTTAACGGAGTGTCCATCAGTGAGGTGGAGCTCATGGTCGTTAGAGATGGTGGTGGAGTTGAGTGGGAGTGAGAAGATATCGAAAGCGTAGCGTGATCGTCCATTTGTAGTGAAGATTATGCTGGTGTCAGTGGCTAATGAGACAGATGAGTATGTGATGATGATGATGAGGGTGATTATGAGATGACAGGTGTTCATAATTTGGTGTTGCTGATGAAAGTGGATCAGTGGTTGTTGTTTAAGTTACAAAAGGTTATCTTGTTATTTGGATGGATGTTTCTGGACCAGAAAGGGTATTTGTTCCGAGAGTGACTGTGACTGAGTGGATTCGAGACAACACTAAGCTCGAGCTTGACTCGACTGTAAAACTGTAAGTTTGTCAATTTTTCTGATGCGCTTAATAGCTCTAGAGTGAGCAATTGAAGTTACTCATTTGATGTCTACGGGTGTTACATCATTTTAAGGGGTGTCTGTAGGGTCGGGTTGACCCGAACCCGAACCCGATAAGACTAATCGGGTCGGGTCTAATCGGGTCAAAAAATATAGTCGGGTTATTTTGACCCGACCCGATAACCCGATAGTGCTATCGGGTCGGGTTCGGGTTAAATAAAAAATACTATCAGGTTATCGGGTCAACCCGAAAAGACTAATCCCGTAGACTACGGGTGTTACATCATTTTAACAAACCTCCACAACTAACTTCCTTCACTCACAACTAACCACAACTTACTCATTTGAGGCCTGCCACACACTTTATTTACTTTTCTAAAACACAAGATCGGAAATAAAAAAAAAAGAAAGAAAAGAAAAGTGTTAGGGTGTGTTTGTTTTTTGAAAAAATGTCTTACTAGCCTCTTACTCTTACCGAGTCAGAGGCGGTAAGAGGTGGTCAGACATTAGTGTTGTTTGTTTTTTTCTTTTGAGTCAGACCCAGACATATAATATCTTACTTAATAAGAGGTGGGAGGCTTGTCTTATTGCCTCTTACTCTATAAGAGATTGAAGACTTGTGTTAATTAACTATGTTATATTTATGATAAAAAGTCTTGTTTCGTATTTACGTAAGTTACTTATTATCGCATTGCGTTGGTTTAATAAATAAATTGCAGAAACGAGCACTTAAAATCATTCGGACAATTATACAAAAACAAATAACATTATTTCGTTCAGATTTAGACTTTCTAGCCACCTCTTACCGGTAAGATGTGGTAGTCAGATTCAGACATAAAACATCTTAATGAAACAAACACACCCTTAGAGTTAATGTATAACTTTTAATATATGTATGTCCGGTTTCGAACCCGAGACTCGGGATTGCACACAATACGTTAGAGTTCCAATGGTTTGAATAAATTAAATATATTTTATATTTATATTTATATTTATTCATTTCACAAAACAACACTTAACGACAGTTAGTACTTAACGGAGTTAGAGATAACGACCGTTAAAGGACTAAATGTGAAAAAGGGAAAAGGACTATCTAGAATGCCCTTGCTTGGGCTAGATCCGGCCGACCCAACCCATGGAGGGGGGTTGTCGGTTTGGTAGCTTGAGAGAGAAGTAGGGTTTGCCTATAAATACAATTCCATTGTATTTGGTTATTCCCTAATCTTGAATCCCTAACTAAGGCCAAACTTCTTTCTCTTCTTCCCCTCTTGCTAGAACCGATCGACCCTCTTTTAAATCCACTAGGATTTGGCGATCTCAATATAGCAATAAAGTGTTTGGTTGTTTGTGATTCTTGAACCTAGCTTTTCCTATTGGAACGCTATCATTACGTGTGTACAAGAACGAGTGACAAGCTTCTTTTAGCTTGTGTGTTTGCCTTGTGTTCGATCCATATAAACCTTGTTAGGGTTTATATATCTTGTTCTTGTTGAAGTGATTCCTTGTTCTTGCTAGGAATCAATAAGATACGTTTTCTTTTAGTTTAATTAATTATATGTTTATGTAGATCCATTCCGCTGCGTGATCTTTGTGTTTATGTGTTTATAGTATTTGTATGATTCACATATTCCAACAGTTGCATCATGAGCCGCGTTTTTAAACATGTAATTAATTACTAAAACCTTAAAAATTGAATCTTGAATAGATACATGCAATTAATTAGCTAGGGTTTTATTTTTTTTTACAAACCCTAATTTTGTATTAAATTAGGTCGACACCCAATGTTAATTTTTTAGGGTTTAAGGTTTTGAATAAAACTTGTAAAATTTAGTAGAAACCCTAGGTTTGCATGCAATTTTTAGGGATTAATTAATGAGTACCGTAGTTGATTTCATTAATTAATAAGATTGCGTACATATATATTGACATGATAATATGTGACTACATGATTATATGTGCAATATGGGATCCATGACAAAATCTTGCATATTTTGTCATGGAAAGTTTTGTGTTTTATTTGTCACATGATTTTAAGATAGATCTTAAATTAGGGAAGACCCTAATATATTAATTAAAATTGGTTATATGCAATGTGGTATCTAGTTAATTAAAACTTACGCGGCCAAGCTATTTGGCGTCTGTGGACCATTGGGCACAATGAGCTCGAAAAGCAATGGGAGTTTTGTTAATTAGATACATTTAAATTCACATAGATAATTAATAGGATTTATCAAAAAGGTTTGCATGTGGCTATATGATATTGTTAATGATCATATACATGTTATTGAGTGTTTATTTATTTTTTTAATTGCTTGTTCTTTGTGTGTTTAATTATGATGGATTGTAACAATAAAGAGGGTAATTTTTCATAATAAAAAATAAATGAACCTAATAACTATGAGACCTTTGTAGTAAACCATTTAATTGTCAAGTCTTATGTGCCGAAAGTGGTTCGCTTCGCACGATAATTTGCTCCTAGGCGAGACTAGCAATTAATTATTTACTACATAAATAGTTTTAAGCAAGAAAATCTTAAGTTTTAGTTGATTGATGCGACTGTACAAAAGTGGTCGAAGCGGCGGACCTATTATTGACAAACTATAAAGTGGGAATAAGGTTGGTTTCGCATTAAATTGTGGCCTTAAAAAGACTCCATTATGTCTCTCCGCTCGCTTGTGCGTCAATAATAGACTTACCAAGTACACCATGAAAAAGTACGAAGCATCTTAAGGCAATGTTGTAAGTTTCTCAACGCCTCAATTAAAAACTTTGATGATTTGAGCTTACGAATGAGTAAACTAGGTTTTGAAAACATATGATACAAAGATGAATGCATGACATCTTTGTACATATTTTTTGATTAACACATCAAAATTAATATACCCTTTAAATTTAAGTAATATGCCGACCAATTAATAAAGAAACACCTAAGATGACATTCTACCATTGCTAGCAGCCTCAGCTGATGTAATGGTTTTCAAAGAATGATGTCAAAAGGGGTAAATTGAGCACTTTCATTGCTAGCAGCCTCAGCTGATGTGATAAAACGGCGTCAATTTACACGTTTCTAAATTGGTTAACTTAATTGGGCACTTTCATTACTAGCAGCCTCAGCTGATGTAATGAAACGGCGCCAAGGCATAAAGATTTGGGGATGAAACATGCTTACATTTTGCAACTGTTGTTGGCAATATAATGTAAGTCCCAATATTTCTAGGAATTGCAATTGAAAATTGGCAATTGGGTGATCCCGTACCTTATTGAGTACTTTCATTGCTAGCAGCTTGATTCGATATATTTTTATAGAATTATTATTTTTCCAAAGGAAAAGGCAATGTATGCGATTTCCCCGGGTTGTGTCCCAACGAAGGTCGAATATCGAGTCTTTGTTCCGGTGTCGAATACGTGTAGTGAATGAGTTTAAAAAGAGTGATTGATTTGTGAATCTATACTATGAACAATAAAATAATAAGAGTAAACAATTAATTAAGCTAATGAAACAATTAAACTAAACATACGAACTTAAAAACGAAAAATTGAATTTAAAAATGTTACGCGACGAATTATAAAATGTAAATAAAAATGATTTTGTGAAATTTAAAACCTAAAAATATAAAAATAATTTTCCTATATTAAATCTGATAAAAGAAAATTTTTGGAAAAAGAAAAATATTTTTTTGACTTTTTAATATTTTTTTATGAATTAAAAACTAATTAAAACTATTTAAATGCTTTAAAAATAGTAAAACTAATTAATAAAATCTGAAAATTTTTGAGTAATTTTAATTTTTAATAAGAAATTTAAGAAAAATAATTTCAAAAGCTAATTATGTCTAGATAAGCTAAAACAGAGAATAAGCACTAGGATGAATAAGCTAAAATAAACAAAAATAAGCTAGAAACAATAAAAAGCTCAGGTAAAGTGAAGTCAACTATATTAAGCTTAAAGATACTCAGAACACACAAATAAGCTAAAAGAAAAAACCCTAAAAGCTGCTGAACAGCTTTTTCTTATCACAGTACCAACAGTCCTTTGTCCTTAGTTGCAGCTGGCAAATAAGCTGTTAAATAAGCTGTAAATGCCAATCCCAGATAATCAGCTTAATGCTTATATGAAACTCTACCTAAGAACCTAGTATGCCCAATTTTAGACTTCAATTGCTAATTGAAATGAGACTCAAATCAGATGGGTTTGAAACTCAAACTGTGCAGGCCCAGAAATCAGTTTGGAGGGCTTATTTGCAGACTTTGATTAAGCAACCAAATAAGCTAGAAACCTGGATCCCAGGTATTACAACTAAAACTTGTTATATGAACTACCTCTAATCCACAAATGAAGGCCTAAACTTATTTCAATAAGCTACAAATTCTCCTAGAACAGCAGCTTAAAAACAAGTCTGCACACAAAGTTCTGTGGCAGCAAACTTATATTTTGGCGCAAAACACTGAGCAAAACATGACCAATGCTATCCAACTTTTGCACCCTGACATAAACACTCAAAAGCAATCTAGAAATGCCCAATAAGGATACCAAATAAGCTAAGCTTAATGAGAGCTTAATAGGACAGCTTATGCTTCAAAAATTCCACCACAAGACCAAATGGCAATAGTGAGCTATAAACCTTAAGCACCAACTGATTTAAGCTTATCACAACTTAACTCAGCTTAATCCAGCCTCAGAAATATGCAAATAAACAGTAGTTATGCTTATTCAACCTAAACTGAATTTAAGCCAAACACCCCTACACAATTTGATGTTGCAATAATTCCCTATTCCTAGCTGATTTTAACCATAAACTATTTTATATTATAACTATCTAGATTACTAATGATCTAAAAAAAACAAAACCACAGGTCAATTAGCACAAATAAGCTGAAAATAAGAATAAGCTAGATAAGGTAATTAGTACTCACAAGTTGTCCAGCTGTTTATTATGAATGAACACAAGAACTTTAACTACCCAGGCTTATAATGAGCCAACTATATTAACCCCAAGCTCCTTTCTGAACAGCTTAATACCACAGCTTATCCCAGCTTATCAGCTTCTTTGACTTCTTGACTTTTTTTTTATTTTTGTGAGACAACACAGGTTTGAACAAAATGAAAGTTCACAATAAGCTATTAAAGCTTATATGAACTTATAAACCTAAGAAATCAGCTTATTGAAGCTGGTATTTCAATATTTTTTGTATATATTTTATTATTTCAATATTGTTGTAACTATTTTTGGATTTTCAAAGGAGATTTAAACAAAATGAGATTAAAACAGAAATAAGATAGAAATGATTAAAATCAACTTATAACAACTTTAATAAACTCAATTCAGATAAACAACTTAATAAAAAAAACAGATTCAAAGTAAATCTAAAACAAAGTTTTCATTAATAAAACTTTAAGGATTACAATAGAAATTGAAGATTACAAAACATGAAATAAATTTTGCAGAGTAACATTAACTAAAAAAAACTAACTAACATCATGAGGATCGATGTCCTATTTATAGCCGAAAGGGGAACCTTCTGGGATGTCCACCTTGGCAATCCGCGTGAACCTTGAGCTCAAATCCACCCTTAAATCTTCCCTTGATCTCCAAGCTTCATCTCTGACCCTTGGATTAGAATTGATGCGTGTTCGGACCAACCAGCAGCTGCCATGTGTCATTCTTCTCGTCAGGGTCTTCTAGAAGGGCCAATCATTGTCCTAAATACCCTTAATTGTGGTAAAAGTTGTACGGTAAAACTAGGGTTCTTGTGGCTACAGTAAGATTTCTGGGTTGGTGAATTTTTGGGGAAAAAGGTTTTTGGGCGCGTTTGGATTGTTTATTATTTTTTTGACCGAATGTTTTTAGTTAAAAGCTTTGACCGGGTGATTTAGATGGGTTTGGATCGGGTTTCTATTATGGGTTCGGGGTAAAGAAATAAGTAGGATTGGGCTTTAGGATGGTGTGGGCTAGGTGGGTTATTGGGTTATGTTTATTTAGTTAAGGGTTTGTGTTTGTGGATTTATAACATGGATCCGGGTTAATTATTTTTAAAGGGTTAAGGGATTTAAACATAGGGACTAAAGGTGTAATTTCTGGATTTTTGAGGGACTGATCTTGCCACTTTTTTCAAAGTTGAATCAAGGGCTAATGTTGACAACTTCTGATAGATGGAGGACCTCGGTTGACTTGTTGACCATAATTTCTTCCCGGCATCGGCTAAAAATAATACTTCCATATCTCGTGCTCGTTTTTCCGGTTCTTTCTTGATTTTTGTCCTTTTCTTCGATATCCGTGCCTGCATATGCAAAAACACAAAAACACAATATATTTGGCATTTTGGTCGGGTTTTTGGTCATTTTGGGTCCGGTTTTGGTCGAGAAATGGTATGTGTTTAAGCACATACCAAAATTCCCCCAGACTAAGATATTGCAATGTCCTCATGCAATGTTATAAAAACACGTTTTCGAAACCAAAAATTTCCAATCTCTTTTTACTAACTTTGAGAAGTAGCAAAATTTTCAAAAGAGATCAAGAAATCTTAAGTTCTAAAAACTCCCCGATTTTTCTTTTTATTCTATTTTTGTATTTTTCTCATTATTCATGTGACGGCTTCGTTTGACAATCATTATCTAACGATAACTTTTAGGGTCATTGAGCAGGAAACACGACTCATAAAGAAGTGACCATACGGATAAAATTCGTCGTCCCTGATTTTTCACAAGTCCCCAAACTAAGCTTAAAAACGAAATCATTGCTATTTACAAGTTAGATTGCCAACACTACTCATAAAAGCTAATTGTGGACTCTTTGTTCCCAAATTCCTATTTTCCTCTATTTATTTTATTTTTGGTGAGAAATGAATTTCTTCAAGTTCTCGTTTCGATAATTTTTAATCCGATAAAGATACCTAGTTTAGACGCTAAGTAGTTTCCAAATCTTCCCTCGAAAACCGTTGCATACAAAAATAAGGTCCACATCAAGGTCTCTGATTTAACACGATTTTGAGGATATCCCTTTTATTTGCGACCGAAACAACTCATCTACGAGTCCAGAGACGGAAGCCTTTATTAGGACACCCCCGGAGTCGAAGTTTGGCATTTTTAACATTATTAAGCACTTTAACGTATTTAGTCCTTGGCCCTTTATAACAATCACAACATCGGCTGCGAACCGGCAAGATGTGATAGTCTATTATGACCTTGGAATTTTTCCTCTGCCTTTATTAGAAGTCTACAACATCGGCTGCGAACCGGCAAGATGCAGAAAACTTTTTATGGCTTTGGATTATTATTATTATTCATTATCATCTTAATTATTTGCCAAACCCCAAGTCCTACGGCTTTTATAACAATCCCAACATCGGTTGCGAGCCGGCAAGATGGAATAGTCTATTACACCGTAACACTGGCAGTACCTTGATGTGTACCCAACTTCCATAAGCAAGGATTCTCTAAGTAAGAAATAAAAACTAAACATCGCCAAAACCAAAATAGCTTTAATTATTCCTAGATTACTATTTTTGAGTGAAACAAGCTGATGGGAACAAAAAGCCACAAATAACTTTGATGAGCTCTAAAGAGATCCAACTACTCCACGTTTAGCAATCTAACTTATAAACAACTCTATCATTTCTCGTTCTTCGCAAATTTAAAATCTTAAGTAATAAGATCCGCGAATGCTTAGCCTTATAATCAAGCCATGCATATATAAAGTCAAATACGGGAACTTGCAAACTCTTAAAAAGAATTCGCGTTATATAGCTCCTTGTGTAAAAGACTAGCACGAGCTTATGGATTATAAATGGTTAAGGAGACAAGCTAGGGCTCAACACGCCCGGTCAAGTCAGAATTTTATTCCTACTCTCTCCAGCGGAAAATCAACAAAAATGTCAAAATTTATTCTATTTTTGGACAAAAATTTTAAAATTTTTCTCATTTTTTTTGGATTTTTTCAATTTTTGGAGGAAAAACGGGGTTGCATGAGAAAACGGCAAAAATGCAAGGCAAAAATCAAATCGACAGATTACCCCCCCAGACTAAAGCGAGACATTGTCCTCAATGTCTTAAAGGTAAGGGTTCTCCTACATAAATCTAAGGCCGTTTATTAATTATGCCAAAAGATAGATGTAAAACGATAAGATTTTAGGATATCAGATGAGCAACGGATGATGAAACTTGAGTAGCGTGAAGGAAACTACGAGCACGAGAGTCTTCATCATCGGTCATTCCTGGACACAGTACAGAAAACACGAAACACAAGAAATGGAAGAGGTAGCCCTCCTCACTCACTTTATTAGAAAATAGATAAGAAGATAGAATGATAAGCATGGGGTGCCTCCCACGAAGCGCTTGTTTTTGGTAACCGAGTCACATGAGCTTGACTCGACCCCAAATTAATTTGTCCTTGGGGGAGCATGTGGAAAAGATAATCTCAATCGGACTTTCGTTCAAGATGTTTGGATAAACATTGAAGCACGCGAAAGTTCCACTCCGATGAGATACCCGCGGTATTTTTTAGAAAGAATAACTAGAAGTGGTAATACCGGGGTCAAAGGTAATATCCTCACTCCCGAAGGAGTGAAGGATGGGAGAAGGCACAACATATGTGATGAAGAGCATAAAGATGTTGAGGATGATCATAATAAGCTCTTCATCATTAGCAGAAATTATGTCAAAAGTCTCGGGTGGGAGGGTTGGGATGAAATCTTCATGAGAAGGTATGCCTCCCCCCAGACTAGAATCTTCCTCCATATCAAAATAGAATTAATCGTATTCCGGAGGAGATATGCAATGAGTGAGTTCACCAGAGAACTCCTCATGAAGAGAATCAATCATATGATGATTTGTGAGATCAGGTCCCGTCACAGACTCATCACTTTCCTCCATCTGACTATCAAAGATTAGATTATCCGAAATCAAAGTAAACCCCGATTCGAATTCAAACAGAGGGTTGGTGATAGTTGTTTTGAAAGTTTCGGGAACAAGGTCATCAAATTTCTTTGGAAGATTGATTTCAACTTCCTTCGGAGGGAGAGAAAGAGATGGCTCTTGGTCTAATAATTTTTCAAAAAGAAATTCTCCCTCCGGATTAAGACAAGAATCATCAATTTCCGGTGAAATTGATTTATCTTTGAAGAACACCTCGAGCTCTTCCCGCAGGATCACACTTCCCTCAATTGGAGGAGAAGGATGGGAAGATTCGGAATTAAGAATCTCGATGTGATAAACTTGTTCTAGAGGTGGGACAAGTGGTGTGCTCTTAGAGCTAGCAATTTCCACCGCTTCCGTTGTAGTCTCCGATTCGTCTTCATCATCGTCGTCAAGAACACTCTTAGCATTTGTGGCACAACACTCAAACCATTTGCTCGATCCAGGATTGATTTTCATAGCCTTGAGCTCAGCACGTTTTTCTGACATGCTCTTGACCGTGAATCTTGAAAGGTTTGGATCAACTCGTTTAGGAGCAATTACGGGATCGGACTTTTGATCAACCGTAGCGACATTGCATTTGTCGGTTTGAGGATTCAAGTTCGGATTAATATTGAACGTAACTTTTTCCTTATCGACCCGCAAAGTAATTTCTTCACCATAAACATCGATCAAAGCCCGCCCGGTCCTCAAGAATGATCTTCCTAGAATGAGAGGAACCCGGGGGTCGGCGTCAAAATCAACTACCACAAAATCTGCTGGAAAATGGAACTTCCCCACCTTTACAAAGACATCCTCGGCTACACCTTTAGGAAGGGTTATGGACCGATCCGCAAGCTCGAGGGTCATGCAAGTGGGGGTGAGATCGGGTAGAGACAATTTCTTCCAGATGGATAACGGCATTAGGTTGATGCTCGCACCAAGATCGGCCAAGGCGTGACATTCAACCTTTCCCGGAAATTCACATGGGATGAGAAATTTTCCAGGATCTCCAAGCTTTTCCGGAATCTTTTTGAGAATTGCCGCGGAGCAGTTTTCGTTCACTGGAGTTTTTGTCATTTCAAATAATTTTTCTTTATTGCTCAACAAACTTTTGAGTGTGGAAGTGAATTTAGGCATCAAGAGCAAAGCATCCGCGAAGCTTATATCAAAATGTAATTCTTGGAATATTTGAAAGAATTTTTCCATTTGACTCGAAGCTTTATCACGGAGCTTTTGATCACTCAATCTCGAAGGATACGGAAGATTTGCTTTGACGGGAATTTCTTCAGGAGCTTTTTCTTTTGGTTCAACATTTTTCGGTTCAGATGGATGGACGACCGGAGGTTGGACGTCTTTGGTTCCTCCGTTGTTAGTAGGAGGTTCCGTGTCCTTGGTCACCTCGGTCTCACGGTCGACTACCTTGGGAGGTAGAGAAGAATCGGTAGTCGGAGCCGTGGGTCCATCATATGAAACACCGCTCCTAGTCGTGATCGCCTTAGCATCGCCCCTCGGGTTGGCGATCGTGTTGCTTGGAAGAGTAGTGGTACCCGAACCCGAGGGTCGATCATTTAAACGTTTGTTCAATTCGGTTATCTGATTAATCATCATTCTATTCATTTCCTCTTGTTTCTTTTGTTGTTGTTGGTTTTGAAGAATGAATTGTTTCAATAACTCATCCGAGGGCGATGGGTTTGGCACAAATCCTTGATTTTGATTGTTTGGAAGATTTGGCCCTCGGTTGTTTTGAACAAAACCTTGGTTGTTATTTTGAAAATTTCCTTGATTCGGGGCTTGGTTATAATTCCCTTGGTTTTGATATCCTTGATTGCCCCGATTTTGATTTTGATTATTTGGAACATTGCGGTTTTGCACTTGCTGATTTTGATTTGGTGGGAAACCGGGTGGTCCGAGAAAATTGTTAGAACGGTAGCTGAGGAGATTACGGTCTCCTTGAGGTTGGTAACCGTTACCACCTTGATTGAAATTTCCAGAAGCAGCATACACATTCTCTTGAGTGTAGCCACCGGAGGCTGGGCACTCGAAATATTGGTGAGGACCACCACAAGTTTCACAACTATGGTTAACAACATTGACTTGATTGTTGTTGTTTTGAGTTGAAACCTGATTTTGATGAATTCTCAAGATAGCCGTAGACAAATCATTCATTTGTTTAGAAAGAGCGGCTATCTCGGAGGTAGAAGAATTAGTGCTAGATCTTGTTGACTCATTCCTCTCGGCAGAGGAATCCCAAAAATTATGGTGGGCGGTCATGTTTTCAATAAGATCATAGCACTCTTCGGGTCGACGTTTCATAAACGTACCACCGGCAGCAGCATTAATCGTATCACGGTGTCGTAATGTCAAACCGTTATAGAAGGTATCTATAATAGTGACCAATAACATATTGTGGTTCGGACACCGATCAATCGATAACTTGTAGCGTTCCCATGCCTCAAACAATGATTCATCGGGAAGCTGACGGAAATTGCTAATCTCATTCCTTAATTTCGTCACCATCGACGGTGGGAAATATTTCGCCAAGAACTTTGTAACCATTTCGTCGAAACTACGAATGGAGTTCTTGGGAAGACGATCAAACCAAGCGGTGGCATGATGCGTCAAGGAGTAAGGAAAGAGATATAGACGGAGGGCGTCATCGAAGACCCCATGTTGTTTCATACTTTGGGTGACGGTTATGAATTTATCAAGATGCTTGTTCGCATCATCACCCGGCAAGCCATGGAATTGGCACGAATTTTGGACTTGTTGAATCATGTGGTGCTTAAGTCCAAAATCGGAGGCTTGAATATTGACGGGGGCAATCGGGCCACCACGTCCGTGCATTGTGGGTTGGCACAGCTCCTCCATCGTTCGGAGATCGGGAGCTGGCATGTGATTATCACCACCCACCGGCGGGTGTTGATTATTTTGGTCGTCGGCCATTTCTTCAACGTTTGAGAAATGAACACGGTGATTGTGACGAATAATTCTCTCGGGATTCGATAGTGGTGAAAGAAGAGGGTGAGAAGTAGAAGATCGGGTGTGCATACACCAAAAACAAACACAAAATCAAAAAGAAAAAATAAATTTGAAAAGAAAATATTTTTGGATTTTTATTTTTATAAGAAAAATTAGATTTATTTTCTTTTTGGTGATCGTTAATCAACCGTACTCGTTTCTTTCAAAACTACGCGCAGCGTGGCGGGAGAGAAGAATGGATCTCTCTTCGGTCTGCAATTTAATGTCAAGACCTCCTTAAACCCCGTAATTAGGTTGTAGTAAAGAAATAATCCAAGAAACGTTTAATTTTCCGATCTCTTTTGTTGTTATTTCGGAATGGTTTACAACCGCCCTCCTTCAACGGAAGACCGAGGATGTTTATTAATGGTGAAAACACTTTAGGAAAAGTGTTTTTTAATTATTTTCTTTTTGTATTTTTTAATTTTTTTTTCAAAAACAATTAACTTCCGAGGAAGTGTCTTCAAAACACGATTCTTATGGCGAAACTCCAACTCTTTTCAAGTCTTCCCCGGCAGCGGCGCCATTTTTTGATTCGATATATTTTTATAGAATTATTATTTTTCCAAAGGAAAAGGCAATGTATGCGATTTCCCCGGGTTGTGTCCCAACGAAGGTCGAATATCGAGTCTTTGTTCCGGTGTCGAATACGTGTAGTGAATGAGTTTAAAAAGAGTGATTGATTTGTGAATTTATACTATGAACAATAAATAATAAGAGTAAACAATTAATTAAGCTAATGAAACAATTAAACTAAACATACGAACTTAAAAACGAAAAATTGAATTTAAAAATGTTACGCGACGAATTATAAAATGTAAATAAAAATGATTTTGTGAAATTTAAAACCTAAAAATATAAAAATAATTTTCCTATATTAAATCTGATAAAAGAAAATTTTTGGAAAAAGAAAAATATTTTTTTGACTTTTTAATATTTTTTTTATGAATTAAAAACTAATTAAAACTATTTAAATGCTTTAAAAATAGTAAAACTAATTAATAAAATCTGAAAATTTTTGAGTAATTTTAATTTTTAATAAGAAATTTAAGAAAAATAATTTCAAAAGCTGATTATGTCTAGATAAGCTAAAACAGAGAATAAGCACTAGGATGAATAAGCTAAAATAAGCAAAAATAAGCTAGAAACAATAAAAAGCTCAGGTAAAGTGAAGTCAACTATATTAAGCTTAAAGATACTCAGAACACACAAATAAGCTAAAAGAAAAAACCCTAAAAGCTGCTGAACAGCTTTTTCTTATCACAGTACCAACAGTCCTTTGTCCTTAGTTGCAGCTGGCAAATAAGCTGTTAAATAAGCTGTAAATGCCAATCCCAGATAATCAGCTTAATGCTTATATGAAACTCTACCTAAGAACCTAGTATGCCCAATTTTAGACTTCAATTGCTAATTGAAATGAGACTCAAATCAGATGGGTTTGAAACTCAAACTGTGCAGGCCCAGAAATCAGTTTGGAGGGCTTATTTGCAGACTTTGATTAAGCAACCAAATAAGCTAGAAACCTGGATCCCAGGTATTACAACTAAAACTTGTTATATGAACTACCTCTAATCCATAAATGAAGGCCTAAACTTATTTCAATAAGCTACAAATTCTCCTAGAACAGCAGCTTAAAAACAAGTCTGCACACAAAGTTCTGTGGCAGCAAACTTATATTTTGGCGCAAAACACTGAGCAAAACATGGCCAATGCTATCCAACTTTTGCACCCTGACATAAACACTCAAAAGCAATCTAGAAATGCCCAATAAGGATACCAAATAAGCTAAGCTTAATGAGAGCTTAATAGGACAGCTTATGCTTCAAAAATTCCACCACAAGACCAAATGGCAATAGTGAGCTATAAACCTTAAGCACCAACTGATTTAAGCTTATCACAACTTAACTCAGCTTAATCCAGCCTCAGAAATATGCAAATAAACAGTAGTTATGCTTATTCAACCTAAACTGAATTTAAGCCAAACACCCCTACACAATTTGATGTTGCAATAATTCCCTATTCCTAGCTGATTTTAACCATAAACTATTTTATATTATAACTATCTAGATTACTAATGATCTAAAAAAAACAAAACCACAGGTCAATTAGCACAAATAAGCTGAAAATAAGAATAAGCTAGATAAGGTAATTAGTACTCACAAGTTGTCCAGCTGTTTATTATGAATGAACACAAGAACTTTAACTACCCAGGCTTATAATGAGCCAACTATATTAACCCCAAGCTCCTTTCTGAACAGCTTAATACCACAGCTTATCCCAGCTTATCAGCTTCTTTGACTTCTTGACTTTTTTTTTATTTTTGTGAGACAACACAGATTTGAACAAAATGAAAGTTCACAATAAGCTATTAAAGCTTATATGAACTTATAAACCTAAGAAATCAGCTTATTGAAGCTGGTATTTCAATATTTTTTGTATATATTTTATTATTTCAATATTGTTGTAACTATTTTTGGATTTTCAAAGGAGATTTAAACAAAATGAGATTAAAACAGAAATAAGATAGAAATGATTAAAATCAACTTATAACAACTTTAATAAACTCAATTCAGATAAACAACTTAATAAAAAAAACAGATTCAAAGTAAATCTAAAACAAAGTTTTCATTAATAAAACTTTAAGGATTACAATAGAAATTGAAGATTACAAAACATGAAATAAATTTTGCAGAGTAACATTAACTAAAAAAAACTAACTAACATCATGAGGATCGATGTCCTATTTATAGCCGAAAGGGGAACCTTCTGGGATGTCCACCTTGGCAATCCGCGTGAACCTTGAGCTCAAATCCACCCTTAAATCTTCCCTTGATCTCCAAGCTTCATCTCTGACCCTTGGATTAGAATTGATGCGTGTTCGGACCAACCAGCAGCTGCCATGTGTCATTCTTCTCGTCAGGGTCTTCTAGAAGGGCCAATCATTGTCCTAAATACCCTTAATTGTGGTAAAAGTTGTACGGTAAAACTAGGGTTCTTGTAGCTACAGTAAGATTTCTGGGTTGGTGAATTTTTGGGGAAAAAGGTTTTTGGGCGCGTTTGGATTGTTTATTATTTTTTTGACCGAATGTTTTTAGTTAAAAGCTTTGACCGGGTGATTTAGATGGGTTTGGATCGGGTTTCTATTATGGGTTCGGGGTAAAGAAATAAGTAGGATTGGGCTTTAGGATGGTGTGGGCTAGGTGGGTTATTGGGTTATGTTTATTTAGTTAAGGGTTTGTGTTTGTGGATTTATAACATGGATCCGGGTTAATTATTTTTAAAGGGTTAAGGGATTTAAACATAGGGACTAAAGGTGTAATTTCTGGATTTTTGAGGGACTGATCTTGCCACTTTTTTCAAAGTTGAATCAAGGGCTAATGTTGACAACTTCTGATAGATGGAGGACCTCGGGTTGACTTGTTGACCATAATTTCTTCCCAGCAT
The DNA here is from genome assembly GCA_021014915.2 of Artemisia tridentata subsp. tridentata. NCBI lineage: Eukaryota > Viridiplantae > Streptophyta > Magnoliopsida > Asterales > Asteraceae > Artemisia > Artemisia tridentata. The sequence goes on from CP139504.1 coordinate 56,659,890, forward strand.
CGGCTAAAAATAATACTTCCATATCTCGTGCTCGTTTTTCCGGTTCTTTCTTGATTTTTGTCCTTTTCTTCGATATCCGTGCCTGCATATGCAAAAACACAAAAACACAATATATTTGGCATTTTGGTCGGGTTTTTGGTCTATTTGGGTCCGGTTTTGGTCTAGAAATGGTATGTGTTTAAGCACATACCACAGCCAAAGCTGATGTAATGAAACGGCGTCAATTAGGATCCTAGTTTTCAGTGAAAATTAAATGGTTATTTAACCAATGGGTGTTTAATTTTCTTGAAAAGTTTAATTATCAAAAATACTAATTTTTGAACTTTTTCTGTAGAAATGGCCCAACCCGGAAACACTCCAAACATTACCTCCGCTTTCAAAATGATGATTGAAAAGGGGAAATTGACTGAGACTAAAAATTTTAACGATTGGTATCGTAATCTAAGACTTGTTCTTAGGATAGCCAAACGTTATGATTGTCTTAGTGAGCCTCTTCTGGTTGCTCCTCCTGCTAACTCTTCTAATGATGCACTTAGAGAGTATAACGAAGCCTATGACAAGCACAATGATGCGGCTTGTCTCATGCTATCGGGGATGGATCCTCAGCTGGTAAAACAGTTTGAGAATCATGGTCCGATGCAAATGATTGAGGAACTCCAACGTATGTTTGAGAAACCTCTCATGGCTGAGTTATATGATGTACTTGACTCTATAGCCAAGTGCAAGCAGTAAGCAACAACACCCGTAAGTACCCATGTGCTAGAAATGAAGGGTTATCTTGACCAATTGGATGCACTTGGATGCGGGTATGTGGAAAATGTTAAAGTTGGCCTCATCAATAAATCCCTCAATGAGGAATTGTATGGTGACTTCGTGCGCAACTTCAACATGCATTGCAAGGGGAAGACATTTTCTGACTTGCATGCAATGCTCATTGAACATGAGAAAGGACTCACTAAGAAAGCTCCTACACCTGCTGTGATGGCAATTAGAGGTGGTAGGGTAGCTAAGCCCGGTAAACCGCACAAAGCGAACAAGAAGGGCAAAGGGAAAGCTGACAAAGGAAAACAGGTCGTGATCCATCAGCAGAAGCCCAAGAAGCAGAATCCTCATCCCAAGAAGGATTATCCTAAAAAGGATACGGCTGCTTGTCACCACTGTAACACTCCTGGACATTGGAAGAGGGATTGTCCATTGCTGCTTGAGGAGTGTCGCAAGAATAAGAATGCCAAGGCTGGGCAGGGCGCCAGCACATCAGGTATTTTTATGGTTGAATTATTTTCCTTTCCTCGTAAGCAAAATGCCTGGATATATGATACAGGATGTGGTACTCACATTTGTAATACATCGCAGGGGCTTAGAGGAGTGAAGAAGCTGAACTATGGGGAATGCTACTTGTATGTCGGCAACGGTATACGTGCAACGGTGGAAGCCATAGGGACTTTTGATTTACTGTTACCTTCGGGTTTAATTTTAGTATTGAACAATTGTCATTACGCACCTTCTATTGTTAGAGGTGTCGTTTCAGTTTCTTTATTGTTGGATAATGGTTTTGAGCATACTTTTAATAATAATGGAATTTCTGTTTCTTTAAATTCTGTTTTTTATTTTAATGCTATTCCATTAGATGGTGTGTTTGAAATTGATATGAATAATCATACATCCAACGGAAATGATTCTTTGTATAGCATCGGAAATAAGAGAATCAAGTCTAACTTGGATTCGTCTTATTTATGGTACTGTCGTCTTGCTCATATAGGCAAGAAACGCATGGAAAGGCTGCAATACGATGGCCTTTTACAAAATGTCAAAGATGATTCGTTTGACAAATGCGAATCTTGCATATCTGGGAAGATGACGAAGAAAACTTTTCATAGCAATATGGAAAAGGCTTCGGATCTACTTGGATTGATACACACGGATGTGTGTGGTCCACTTAGACTCGTGTCAAAGCGAGGTGCTACCTACTTCTTAACCTTCACGGATGACTATAGTCGTTATGGTTGTGTTTATTTACTTAAACACAAACATGAAGTCTTTGAGACATTCAAGGTTTTTAAGAATGAAGTAGAATTACAACTCGGAAAGAAGATTAAGGCCCTTCGATCCGATCGTGGTGGTGAGTATTTAAGCCAAGAGTTTAAAGATTATCTAGCTGAGTGTGGCATTGTCCAACAACTCACTTCTCCTTATACTCCACAACAAAATGGTGTATCGGAAAGGAGAAATCGTACCTTGCTTGATATGGTACGATCTATGTTTAATCTTACAACTCTTCCCTTATCCTTTTGGGATTATGCTCTTGAAAGTGCTGTTCGCATTTTAAATATGGTTCCAACTATGAAGGTTGACAAGACTCCATATGAAGTATGGACTGGAAAAGCTCCCAACTTGTCTTACTTAAAGATCTGGGGTTGTGAGGCGTTTGTTAAACGTGACTCACCTGATAAACTCCAACAAAGATCTGTTAAGTGTATCTTCGTAGGATACCCTAAGGAAACAAGGGGTTACTACTTTTACTTCCCACCAGAAAATAAAGTCATTGTGGCTAGATATGGTGAATTCCTTGAGGAGAGTTTCTTGTCTCAAGAATTCAGTGGGAGAGTATATGATCTTGAAAATGATCATGAAGATACGTCACCTTCTGAGAACACTAACACACTTCCTGTGGAACCTGAAAGTTTAGGTCCTCTACCTGAAGTTGAAGTGGTACCCATCCGTAGATCTTCAAGATCTGCAAAGGCTCCTGACCGTCTATGCTTAAACATAGAGGATGAGGAAACTATGCTAGGGGATCATCTTGATGAGCCAACTAGTTATAAGGATGCCATTAATGGTCCTGAAAAGGATAAATGGCAGATAGCCATGGATGGGAAAATGCAATCCATGAAAGACAATAAAGTCTGGATTGAAGTAGACCTTCCACCCAATGCTAAGGTAGTTGGGTGTAAGTGGCTCTTCAAAAAGAAGACGGACATGGATGGCAATGTACACACCTACAAAGCTCGTTTGGTAGCCAAGGGCTTTACCCAAACATACGGTGTTGACTATGAGGAGACATTTTCTCCTGTGGCCGACATTAGAGCTATTAGGATTCTTATAGCCATAGCTGCCTACTATGACTATGAGATTTGGCAGATGGATGTCAAAACCGCCTTTCTGAATGGTCGCCTAGATGAAGACATCTATATGACGCAACCTGAGGGGTTTGTGAATCCACAATTTCCTGAGCGTGTATGCAAGCTTCAAAGATCCATTTATGGATTGAAGCAAGCATCCAGGCAATGGAATAAGAAATTTGATGAGGAAATCAAGAAGTTTGGATTTACTCAAAATTTCGATGAGCCATGTGTATACCACAAAGTTAGTGGGAGTAACACTACTTTTCTTGTCCTATATGTCGATGACATATTAATCATGGGAAATCATATACCTAGTCTTAATGAAGTTAAGGATTATCTATGTGAATGTTTTTCCATGAAGGATTTAGGAGAAGCAGCGTATATCCTTGGAATCAAGATCTATAGAGACAGATCTAAGCGGTTGATCGGTTTAAGCCAAAGTGCTTACATGGATAAAATATTGAAGAGATTCAATATGCAAAATTCCAAGAAAGGATATTTGCCCATGCAAGTAGAACATGGCTTAAGTAGCGAAATGTGTGCTTCTACACCTGAAGAGGTGGCATACATGAAGAAAGTTCCGTATGCTTCAGCAGTAGGATATATCATGTATGCAGTTAGATGTACAAGGCCAGATGTGGCATTCGCTCAAAATTTAACCAGTCGTTATCAGCAAAATCCAGGGAAAGATCACTGGCATGCTGTTAAGAACATTCTTAAGTATTTAAGGAATACTAAAGATATGTTTATAGTTTTCGGGGAAAATCCAGACGCAGAACTGAATTTTACAGGTTTCTGCGATGCGTCCTTTCAGACTGATAAAGATGATACGAAGTCTCAGACGGGTTACGTTTTTGTCATAAATGGAGGAGCTGTAGACTGGAAGAGTAAAAAGCATAGTACAACGGCCATGTCTGCTACAGAAGCTGAGTATATTGCTGCATCGGAAGCTGCACAAGAAGCTGTTTGGATAAGGAAATTTATTTCGGATCTTGGAGTGATGCCGTCAAATAAATTACCTATAAATGTGTATTGCGACAACTCTGCTGCAATCACATTCGCCAATGAACCTGGAGTTATGAAGGGCGCCAGACACTTTAAAAGAAAGTATCACTATGTTCGAGAACAAGTCGAACATGGAGAAATCAATGTACTCAAAGTTCACACAGATGACAATCTGGCTGATCCTTTCACGAAGGCATTACCTAAGGAAACGTTTACTCGACATGCTAAGGGTATTGGTCTTCGTTTAGCCGATAGTTTCATGTAAATCTGATGATTTAGTATATTTTGGATAGGGACGTGTAAACAATTATTATTTTAATGAAATAAAGTGCGGATAACGTTTATTCTCATTATTAATATTTGTGTCCTATATTTGCATGTTTAAATCCGTGAATAATTATTTTATTCTAAATAGTCCGTTGTCAATTAATAATATGGGAATGTTATTAAACTAAGACAAATGTGAGGATTGGTAGAATGTACTGTAAGGTTGAGACACCAATGTCACATGATATTCAATATTGGATAAATTGAATATAGGACTTATCCCAACCACATGATTATACTTTATGGATCATAGTCATTAAGTATATCATGAATATTTATCCTCAGACTTGAGATACCAGATAATTGCCGAGGATGTAGCTCATTTTCTGTAAGGTAGTCTAACGCTATCCGTAAAAGGTAGTTATAAGGGCTATTTTCGGAAGTGATGCGAAGTTCGAGGGTTATGCTCGTAGTCAATAAAGGATTTGTTCCTTCAACTTTGTGTTGAAGTTTAATACTGCTTGGCCACTCGTAGGATTGACAAGATGTTTGCGTGCGCACGCCCAAAGTCTATCTGGAAGACGTTCAGATGTTTTGGTAATCTTGATCAATTATGTATAAACGAGAAACAAATTGTTAATTATGGAATGACCAAGATCCATATCCATATTAACGCGGTATTAGTAACAAAAGGATAAGTATGATGATTAAGTTCATCACGTGGTTTTTCTAAGAAAACCATACTCGGATCGAGCTGGGGGCATTGGGATCTGTTAAGCTAGACTAGCCCATGTCATTACTATATTAATAGTTATCCAAGTGGGAGCTGTTAGAGTTAATGTATAACTTTTAATATATGTATGTCCGGTTTCGAACCCGAGACTCGGGATTGCACACAATACGTGAGAGTTCCAATGGTTTGAATAAATTAAATATATTTTATATTTATATTTATTCATTTCACAAAACAACACTTAACGACAGTTAGTACTTAACGGAGTTAGAGATAACGACCGTTAAAGGACTAAATGTGAAAAAGGGAAAAGAAGGATCTAGAATGCCCTTGCTTGGGCTAGATCCGGCCGACCCAACCCATGGAGGGGGGTTGTCGGTTTGGTAGCTTGGGAGAGAAGTAGGGTTTGCCTATAAATACAATTCCATTGTATTTGGTTATTCCCTAATCTTGAATCCCTAACTAAGGCCAAACTTCTTTCTCTTCTTCCCCTCTTGCTAGAACCGATCGACCCTCTTTTAAATCCACTAGGATTTGGCGATCTCAATATAGCAATAAAGTGTTTGGTTGTTTGTGATTCTTGAACCTAGCTTTTCCTATTGGAACGCTATCATTACGTGTGTACAAGAACGAGTGACAAGCTTCTTTTAGCTTGTGTGTTTGCCTTGTGTTCGATCCATATAAACCTTGTTAGGGTTTATATATCTTGTTCTTGTTGAAGTGATTCCTTGTTCTTGCTAGGAATCAATAAGGTACGTTTTCTTTTAGTTTAATTAATTATATGTTTATGTAGATCCATTCCGCTGCGTGATCTTTGTGTTTATGTGTTTATAGTATTTGTATGATTCACATATTCCAACAAAAAGAACCTGACAAAATGATGATTTTTACCCTCGCCGTGCAGACGACGAGGGTCATACTGTCAAAAGATGAGGAAGCTTTGCGGTGTGGTGAAGAGGAACGGCGATGGGTATTTAGGATAAAATATCATACAGATGGATCCATTCAAACTTTTAAAGCTAGGTTGGTAATTCAAGGCTTTAGTCGAGACAAGGAGTTGATTACTTTGATACATATGCACCAGTAGCTAGAATCACTTCGATTAGGGTGCTCTTTGTGTAACACCCCCAAAATATCGCATCGGAAGATTGTGCCACTAGGGTGCTACTTCATAATACAAAGTACAAGTTATAGAAAACGACCTCTAAATGAGACGTTTTGAAAAGTTACCATTCGATTAATGATTTCAGGGTTACAAACATGAGATCCCAAAGTATGATACATAAATGTATACAAAATATTTCGAATGGTAAATGATAAAAGCATAAGTCTTCAAAATATGCCGTGCGACTCTATGCTTCAAGATCTAGCTATTGTCTAATGTACCTGAGATAAACATGCTAAAGTGTCAACACAATGGTTGGTGAGTTCATAGAGTTTGTTTTAAAGCAGTTGAAAACCCTTTAAAGAATGCTTTCCACAGCAAAGGCATTGTAAATTCACTCAGTTACAAATCCCGCCCATACAAGACTTGCAACCTGTGTGTTTACAACCCACTGCTAATAATATAGTATGATGTTAGGAATATAAATATTCAGTTGAAGACTCGGTCACCCCAAGCACTCACTTGTATCAAATAGCTCGTAGTATTACAAGTAATATAAGTAGTAAAGTAGTTAATTAATATTGTGGAGTGAGTCGGGTCTTTACCCACTGTCAGCTCGCTCCACAGTCCACTAGGGACAAAGTAAGTAGGCTAAGTATAAATACCCTTCTCCTCATGTGGAGAGGGTTGGACCTCATTTCACATTTAATCTAATATCACTAGTTTCTCTCTCTAAGAGGTTCCATCTCTTTCTCTCTCTACATCTACTTCTATTCGATCCATTCACACGACCCAATCTTGTGTTTCTTTGTTAGTGAATATCCTACAATTGGTATCAAGAGCCATGGTTAGGTCCATGTGTGTTAGGATTCACGGATTTGATTAGTTTTTGCGTGTTTTTGGTTCGAATAGATAAGTGACAAATATTCTATTTTGTACTTTGTTTAGTAGTTAGAAGTTGTTAAATCTTGTACTTTCTAGCTTAGGGGTTGCATAGAAGTAGTGTTTGGTGGTTGGAATCGTTGTTTCAAGCTTCGTGTGGTGATTTTTGGCTGCATCGTGTGTTTTTGTAAAGGTGTTCTTCGTTGCTGTTTGTCTCTCGGAGACAAGTTCAAAGGTGCGGTTTGTGTTACCTCGAAGGAGCGGTTTGTCTTATTACCGGTTTTGGCAATAACGACAAAACGCTTTGAAAGCGACGTGTTTGGCGGATTGTATTGTCTGTGCGGTTTGTCTGTGCGGCTTGTGTTTGTGTTGTCTGTGCGGCTTGTCTGTGCGGTTTGTATGTGCGGCTTGTGTTGTGCGGTTTGTCTGTGCGGCTTGTGTTGTGCGGTTTGTCTGTGCGGTTTGTCTGTGCGGCTTGTGTTGTGCGGTTTGTCTGTGCGGCTTGTCTGTGCGGTTTGTCTGTGCGGCTTGTGTTGTGCGGTTTGTCGTTGCGGTTTGTGTCCTCAAGGTTGCTATTTGCCCGTAGCGGTTTGTGTCTTGGTGATTTTAGAAATTCCCGCGAAAGATTCGATTTCTCGGTTAAATCACAAGATCTGTAAAATCCCGCAGTTACTATGGCTACCACATCAAGCACATCATCAGAAGATATTCAAGCAGCAGGATCTGACACTCGTCCACCTATGCTAGATAGGACGGATTATGAGTCTTGGGCACAACGGATAAGACTTTACTGCTTGGGTAAAGAAAATGGCGTTAACATTCTCAAGTCAATTGACGAAGGACCATATCAGATGGGTACCACCAGAGATGTTGTTACAACTGGTGAAGATGGGACTGTAACTTTGGGAATCGACAGACCTAGAAACTACAATGATCTTAATGAAGAAGAAAAGAAGAGGTATGATGCTGACATTAGAGCTTCAAACATTGTCATTCAAGGTCTGCCAAAGGATGTATACAAGCTCATCAATTTCAACACTGAAGCTAAAGCTGTGTGGGACAACGTTAAAATGTTGTTGGCAGGGTCAGAACTCACAAAGGAAGATCGTGAGTCACAGCTGTATGATGAGTTCGAGCATTTCAAAATGAACTCAGGAGAGAATATCACAGACTACTATGTGAGATTTCATAAGTTGGTGAATGATATGAGGATGATCAGAATGACTATGCCCAACATCCAACTAAACTCAAAGTTCGTGAACAACATGACTCCTGAATGGGACAGATTTGTCACTGCTGTCAAACTCAACAAAGGTTTAAGGGATACCAACTATGAACAGCTGTACGCCTACCTGCAACAACATGAGAAGCATGCTGCCTATGATCGGGTGCTAAGAGAAAAGTTAAATCCTTCAACTCCAAATGATCCACTGGCTTTTATGACAAATGTTCTACCAACAACCCAATCATCTTCCAACCCAAGCTATCATCAACTTCACTCACCAGTACCTGCTATGAGTTCTCAACTTGACTCAGGCTACTCTCAGACCGACAAAATGATTGACAACCTCACCAATCAAGTATCATTACTGGTTCAACAGTTTAAAACATCACTCCCTCAGACCAACAATCAGTTAAGGAATTCATCCAACCCACGCAATCTTGCAATGGTGGAGGATGGGAAAATTGTGGTTCAGAATGTGCAAGGGAGAGTTGGAAGAAATATGGGTCGAGGTTATGTGCAGAATAGAGCCGGGAATGCCAATCAGGGGCAAGGGAAACAGATCAAGTGCTATAATTGTGGGGGGCTGGGACATATTGCCAGAAACTGCAATCAACCTAAACGTCCTCAGAACTCAGATTACTTCAAAGACAAGATGCTGTTAATGCAAGCTCAAGAGAATGGAGCTGTATTGGATGAGGAAGAGTTACTGTTCTTGGCTGGTGATGGGGGAAATACGTTTGATGAAAATGTGGATGAGCAACCAGTTCAGGATCTAGCTCTTAACGACCCCAACATCTTTAAAGCGGATGATTGTGATGCATTTGACTCAGATGTAGATGATGAACCTACTGCTCAAACCATCTTCATGGCCAACTTGTCTTCCTTGGCTTCATCACCTCGACAAGCTGGTTCCTCTAGTGCATCTGTGATATCTGAGGTACTAAAAATTTATGACACGTATGATATAGTTGATGGACAAAAGAATCCCAAAGAAGTACAACAGGCAGATGTTTCTGATTCAAATAATGTTGACATGGAAAATAGCAATATTATATCATATGAACAGTATTTGAATCACAACAACTCGCCTGATGTACCAAATGGTTATTCTTCTGTCAATAATGATGCTTGTGTTATAAGTAATGTGCGTGCCTTAGATAATGCGTGTAATATAGATAATGCATGTGAGTGCCATGAGAACAACTTGCCTGTCCCTGATGATAACTTGATCACTAGACTAAACATTTATAAAGAACAAGTGGCTATGTATGAACAGCGTGCTAAGTTGGAACTTAATCAACGCGAGCAGAAATTAGAAGGTCAAATGAGTACACTTATTAAAGAATCTAGAGTAAGAGAAGAAACATTAAAACAAGAGTTGAATTCTTTGAAAAATCAGCTAGAACAGTCTGTCAAACAAAAACAGGAAGTACAAAAGTGTATAACTACACTTAAGCTAGAATTCAAAGAAAAAGAAAAGGAACTCTTAAATGATTTTTCTAGACTCAAAAACTTAAAGAATAAGCTTGAAGATAAGTTGTACACACAAGACCAAACCATACAAACTGCTCAAATGATTCATAAGCACAGAAAGTTGAGTGATAAGCATAGTAAAATCATGATAGGTGAACCCAAGTCAACCATCCTTAGGGACATGAAAGTAGTTCAACCTGCCCTATATGATGGTAATGTGATGCTTATGCCTATTCATGACCCGCCTGAGCTTATCTACACTAAAGAGGAGGAGGAGATGAGTGAGAGAACAAGGGAAAGAATGAATGAGAAAATGAGGGATCCCGAGTGCATAGCCAAACGAATAATAATCAAGCCCCATGACTATAGTGAGGAAAATCGTTTGACTGTGTTTGCTCCTCAAAAGAAGTTAACACCTGAACAGATATTCTGGAAACAAGATAATGAAAAACTTAAGGAAGAAAAACTTAAGGCCAACACCCCTCTCATTAGAAAAGTTGCGTCCATAACGGTGTATCCTCCCAATACACCTAGGAATTTGGTGCCTTTGTCTCTTCCCACTGAATGCAAAACCTTTATTAGCTTATATGTGCTTTGGCAACTGTTTGCTGATTTCGATAAAACATGTAAGAAGAGAATCACACCAACCGGCATTACTGAGGGGGAAAGGTGTTTTGAACATGCAAAAAGGTGTTACTTAACTGAGGTCATGCCATTCTTTAAACTACTTAAAGAACACTTTGAAGGGTTGCAAACTGCCCTCAACACAGAAATAAAAGAAATGAAAGTAGTGTTTAAAGACATGGAAAATGAGGTGAATGAATACGCAATAGAACTTAAGAGTCGTGAGATTGAAAGAAAAAACATACTCATCACTAATGACAACTTGATTGCTAAATGTATTGCACAAGATGTATTTTACACTGCTACTGATTCTGCATTGTCTGCTTGTCAATTTCATGAGTATGCTATTGTGTTAAATGTCACCCAGAATCGTGTTGTTGAGCTTGAGGGGGAGAATTTAAAATTGCTTGAAAAAATTCAAAATGATGACCATGATAATATGGTTAAACGTTTTTCAAAACTAGAAGTTGATTATCTTAATTTGCAAATGAAACATCAACATTTAAATGAAAAACACAAAATATCAAATAACAAGACATCCTTGGATGCTCCTGAATTTGATACTTATTTTGAATTAAGCAAACGAGATGAGATAATTCAAGCTCACACTAACACGATTCGACTGCTGAGGGCACAAATTGCCTAATTGAAATCCAACAAGTGTGATGTGTATGGCACCAATAAACCTTCGCCCTTAGATTCTCAGAATTTTCAATATCAAAACACCATAAATAAGTTACATCATGAAAATGAGTGTTATCGAGAAGAAAATTCTAAGATTAAACAACATTACAAAGAGTTATATGATTCTGTTAAAGTTACAAGAAACAATCACAATGATCAAGTAACCTCTTTGTCAAATGAAATTGAGAATCTTAAGGCTCAGGTGAAAGGTAAAATACCATGCACCACTTGTAATTGTGATGCACCAAAGGCGACTGCTAGTAAAAAGTATGATGTTGATGTTGGGCGTATTCCATTTAACCTTAGAAATAATTGCTTTGCCCATCAAACATATCTCGATCATCTTAGAGAGGGCCTTGACACACTTCGTGAGGTAGTTGAAGAGGATAGAACTGAAAAGCCACTTGATAGGGCAGTTGTTTATGCCTGCAAACTCACGAAAAGGATTCAGGAAAACTTAGAATATGCCATAGGCTCAGTCCCTAAGTTTAACAGCCATAGAGATAGATTTACTGCATCATCATCCACTGTTAAGAACAAACATGTAGCCTTTGATTTACCATGTAATACATCAGAACCCAGCACATCAAAATCAGGAAAACATGTGTTAGTGAAACAAACTAATGTTCCCATCGTTACTTCTACAGGAGTGAGAAGTGACACCCAAGCTTGCGGGTCAAAGCCTAAAGGCAATACAAGGAATGATAGGACTTCGCCAGCTAAGAGTGATCACAAGAAGAGTGTAGAAGCCCAACCTAGGAACAATAAGTTTGCAAAGACTAGATTGAATCGTGTTGATTCTAGTATTAAAAGTACTGTAATTAATTCGAATTCTAATTTGGTCTGTAACACATGTGACAAATGTTTATTTTCTGCTAATCATGATGAATGTGTTGTGTCATTTCTGATGCCTCATGCACCACCCCATGTTAGTTACGTTAGAAAAACTGAAAGAAGTAAGAAAGTTTGGAAGGCAACAGGAAAAACTTTTACAAATGTTGGGTATCAATGGAGACCCACTGGAAGGAAATTTGCTTTAGGAAATAAACATCCATTACCTAAGGTGAATAAACATAAGAAGGTAAAAGTTATGGAATGGAGACCAACAGGTCGAATTTTGCCCTTAGGAACACAATGCCTTCATCATAAGTCATCTGCTGAACCTAGGGTAGATTCCACTATAGTAACCTCATTAATTGATACTTCTGTGGCTCCTGAATTTGTGTGTGCTAACCAAACGGAACCCAACTACACGTGGGGATCCACATCTTTCAGTTATCCATCGTTGTCTGTTTTCAAATGCAGGTCGTACAAATCGTCCTTTGGTATTTGGACTCAGGCTGCTCTAAACATATGACTGGGGATCGCTCGCGGCTCAAGAACTTCGTGAAAAAGTTTATCGGGACAGTTAGATTCGGGAACGACCACTTTGGTGCGATTATGGATTATGGAGATTATGTGTTCGGTGACAGTGTAATCTCAAGGGTATATTATGTGGAAGGATTAGGGCACAATCTGTTTTCTGTGGGTCAATTTTGTGATTCAGATCTGGAAGTGGCTTTCAGAAAACATACATGTTTCGTCAGAGAATTGGATGGTATAGATCTCCTCAAGGGCAGTCGGGGCACCAATCTATACACCATATCGATTGAAGAAATGTTGAAATCCTCTCCCATATGCTTGCTTTCAAAAGCCTCTAAAACAAAATCATGGCTGTGGCATCGTCGTTTGAACCACTTGAATTTCGGTACCATTAATAATCTTTCCCGTAAAGATCTTGTTAGAGGGATGCCCAGACTAAAATATGAGAAAGATCATCTCTGCTCTGCATGTCAACTGGGCAAAAGCAAGAAACAAACCCACAAGCCTAAAACCATTAACACCAACTTGGAAGTTCTTCATACCCTCCACATGGATTTGTGCGGTCCTATGAGAATACAAACCATAAATGGAAAGAAATATATTCTGGTGATAGTAGATGATTTCTCTCGGTTCACATGGGTAAAGTTTTTGAGAACTAAGGATGAGACTCCAGAGGTGATCATTAAGCTGATTAAACAGCTGTAAGTAAGGCTTAACAAGACTGTCAGAATCATCCGCACTGATAATGGAACTGAGTTTGTCAATCAACAACTCAGAAACTTTTATGAAAATATTGGCATCACACATCAGAAAAGTATACCTCGCACTCCTCAGCAGAACGGAGTCGTTGAACGGCGAAACCGTACTCTAGTAGAAGCTGCAAGAACCATGCTTATATTTTCAAAGGCACCGATGTTTCTCTGGGCAGAGGCCATTGCAACTGCATGCTACACCCAAAACCGATCTCTGATTCATCCCATTCATGAGAAGACTCCCTATGAGTTAATTCACAACAAGCAGCCAGATTTATCATTTCTTCGTGTGTTTGGTGCTCTTTGCTATCCAACTAATGATAGTCAAGACTTGGGAAATTTAAAAGCTAAAGCAGATGTAGGTATTTTTGTTGGATACGCACCAGACCGTAGAGGGTATAGAATCTACAACCAGAGAACCCGACAAATCATGGAAACCATCCATGTCACGTTCGACGAGCTAAGTGAGCAAACTGTTTCAGGACAAACCAGTTCTGGACCCGATCTTAAACTTTTGACACCTAGACCAATTAGTTCAGGGCTTGTACAGAATCACACGCCTGCAGAGTCTTTCGTTCCACCAACGAGTGAGGAGTTGAAGAAGCTATTTGATCCTATGTTTGACGAATACTTTGAGCCAACAAATGAAACAATCACAAATGCAGTAGCTGCACCTGACGCTGCGGATGTTCAAGTTCCACAAGGCTCAGAAAACCATCCAGCTTCAGTCTCAATCAGTTTCAATGCTCCTGCTGCAAGTCAATCACCCACAAAATCAAATACTCAATCCTCTCCGGTGCAACAAGAATCTGCAGATGATCATTCTTTGGAAGTTAATCCTTTTGCTCCTATCGATGATGTTCCTTTTGAGAACATATTTGCTCCTGAACCCTCATCAGACATGTCCTCTCAAGAAGAACACAGCACGGCAACATCAATCCAAAACCCTCAACCTCATGACCATCTCAGAAAATGGACCAACGATCATCCAATTGACAACATCATCGGCAATCCTTCTCGTCCTGTATCCAATCGTAAACAACTGGCAACAGATGCATTGTGGTGTTTCTTCAATTCTGTACTGTCTAAAGTCGAACCGAAAGATGCCAAAGATGCAATGACTAAAGACTGTTGGTTCGAGGCCATGCAAGATGAAATCCATGAATTTGATCGACTTGAAGTGTGGGAATTAGTGCCTCCTCCAGAGTGTGCTATGATTATTGCTCTCAAGTGGATCTTCAAGGTAAAACTTGATGAGCATGGTGATGTTTTATAGAACAAGGCACGTCTAGTTGCTAAAGGATACAGACAAGAAGAGGGCATTGATTTTGAAGAATCATTTGCTCCAGTTGCTAGAATTGAAGCTATTAGAATCTTCCTGGCCAATGCTGCAAGTCGGAATATGATAGTATACCAGATGGATGTCAAAACAGCTTTCCTGAATGGTGACTTAAAGGAAGAAGTCTACGTGAGCCAACCTGAAGGATTTGTGGACGCTGAACATCCCACGCATGTTTATCGCTTGAAGAGCATGGTATGATACATTGTCCAAGTTTCTTCTAGATCATGGATTCTCAAAGGGTGTAGTTGATCCAACATTGTTCACCAGGAAGACAAGCAAACATCTACTACTTGTTCAGATTTATGTAGATGACATCATATTTGCTTCATCTGACCCTAGTGAATGTGATAGATTTTCAAAAGAGATGAGTTCCAAGTTTCAAATGTCGATGATGGGACAAATGTCATTCTTCCTAGGATTACAAGTATCTCAAAGTCCCGGAGGCATTTTCATCAATCAGTCCAAATATGCATATGAGATCTTGAAAAAGTTTGGATTCGATTCAAGTGATCCAGTTGATACTCCCATGATTGATAGATCTAAGCTAGATGAAGACCCGTCAGGGGTTCCAGTCGATCAAACGAAGTACAGAAGCATGATTGGATCCTTAATGTACATTACTGCAAGTAGACCAGACCTTCTATTTGTTGTACGCATGTGTGCGAGGTATCAATCCAAGCCTACCAAAAAGCATTTAGAAGCAGTAAAAAGGGTTTTCAGGTATCTTCAAGGAACAATCCATATGGGTCTCTGGTACCCTAAGGACACGGCCATGGAATTAACGGCTTATTCTGATGCTGATCATGCGGGGTGTCAGGACACCCGTCGAAGTACTTCAGGAGGAGCTCAGTTTTTGGGGGAAAAGTTAGTTAGTTGGTCTTCTAAGAAGCAAATGAGCACATCCATATCTTCTACTGAGGCTGAATACATTGTTATGTCAGCCTGTTGTGCACAAATTCTATGGATGCGATCACAACTCTCAGACTATGGATTCTCATACAACAAAATTCCTCTATATTGTGACAACAAAAGCGCAATTGCTCTATGTTGCAACAATGTCCAGCACTCCAGGTCAAAGCACATCGACATCAGGCATCACTTCATCAGGGAACAGGTTGAAAAGGGAATTGTGGAGCTGTATTTCGTGAGGACAGAGTTTCAGCTAGCTGATATCTTCACCAAGGCTCTCCCGAGAGAAAGGTTTCAGTTTATTCTCCCGCGTCTTGGAATGAAGAGCTTGTCACCTGAAACCCTCAAGTGTCTTCAGGAGGAAAAGGGGGAGTAAAGGGTTATCTTCTCATATCCTTGTACATAGTTGTATATATCTTAAAACAAAAAGAAAATACAAAAATATAAAACCTATAAAAACCATAAAAATCGAAAAATCAGAAAATACCAAAAATAGTCCTACTTAGGCATGTCTTCTGTTTATCGATAACATTTACGGATCTAGAAATGTCATTCAACAATGACACGGATCTTTAAATGAAGCTCGAGCAGAAGTTATACTAATCAGTTAAAACATGTCTTAATGGCTTGCAGTTACTTTATACTGCAACCCGCGATACACTCTGGGGAAAGCACGTCGCCAAAAAGACGGCTGTTCCTCCAACTGGGTGATGTTCACCTGGGCATGGATTACTTTATATCCATGTTTCACCGACTTGATGTACGTTTCAGTGCGTCATTTCGTGTATAAGAAGAGAAGTCTTCTTTACATCAGACTCTTTATCTTGTTTGATTCCTCAAGTGAGTCTTGATGTTACACAAGGTGGTTGATGAAGCGAAAAGTGTACCGCTTTTAGGGGGTCATTTAAGCCCTAAATCGTGTTTATTTGATCAAATATTGCCCTAAATCGTTCCTTTTGTCATTTTAGGTACTTTGGAGAAGAAATCTGGAAAAGGAAGCATTTTGGACGTTTTTGGAGCATAAAAGTGAAGAAAACGACAAAGTCTCAAAATCGGCTGGAAAAGTACCTTTGACGGCGTCAGGGATTGTTCCAGACGGCGTCATGGCTTGGCAAAAGAGGTGGATATGAAAAATACACATGATAAGCCAGGGAGTTTTACAAAGGAAAGTCTGACGGCGTCACCCTTTAAGGTGATCAAGGCCATCACGGTTTAACTTAAAGAGAGACGGCGTCAAGCCCATTTCTGACGGCGTCAACCTTTGATAAGCCAGAGCGGATTTTGGAGCATTAAAGAGGGACGGCGTCAGGAAGGCCATCCGGGAACCCTAGACACGGCGAGGTGACGGCGTCAAGATCTACAACGTGACGCCGTCAGCCCTTAAACTCTATATATAGTTTTGCAATTTTTTGTCATTAGTGTGCAACTTTGTGAGGAGAAACCCTAAGACGAATTTCTGCCATTTTTAAGGGTTTTCATACCCTTGGATCTCCCATGTTTAATTGAAGATAAGTAATCACTTAATCAATCAATATGTCTATGTGTTGTTTGATTATATCTTGTTCTTGTCTTTTAATTAACATGCTAGGCTAGATTTATCTTGTGTTTGCTTAGATCTAATGAAACCTAACTATTGATTATTAGTTGCTAGTGTGTTATTAATTGTATTGGATGATTGTTTATCAATGTTAGGCTTAAGAAAACTGGCTAACTTCCTATACGGTAACTTGCTTGAACGTCTTAAGAAACATGAACCAATGCGTACTAGGTTTATATGGTTGTATTTAATGCATGAGCGAATTCTAGTGATCCCATGTTAGGAGCTTCTTAGCCGGCTCGACATAGGAGTGAAGTAGGAGCTTGTAGAGTTGGGGAAGTACGTACGCCACCCCACGATTGGTATTAAGGAATACACCCGTCATCCACGCAATTAATACACACTAATCAACCGGTAAAAGATAGTTAGGGAGTAAGGAAATCTAAGTAAACACATTTCTCCCCATATAAGTTACACAACCTTTTCATTTTCATTATTTTATTTTATTTGCATTTGTAGCTATTTGGGTTAGTTGACTAGCAACTAATTCCGCCCACTCCTTCAAACCCGAGATTTTACTTGCTTTCATAAAAAAATATAAAAATACAAAAAGAATCTTCCCTCACCCTTAGACCTATTAGAGTAGTTTTTAATCCTAACGACACTATTCCCCTAGAGAACGATCAATCCCCCGGTACTTGCCACTTCACTATACTACATCGGTCAGGTACACTGCCTGGTGGGGATTGCAAGCCTCTCGAGATCCCTCGAGAGGTAAAACCTGTTGTAAGGTCGCAAAACCACGCATCAAGTTTTTGGCGCCGTTGCCGGGGAATAGTTATTGTTTAGGTTGAATTTTTATTTTATTAGGTCTACTCACTAGATTCCTTTCTAGTGAGATTTTTTATTTTTCTTTTTATTAGATTTCTTTAGTCTATCTTTTTCTTTGTGCCCTTTGTTTGTAAAACCATTTTCATTTTTCACCATGGCGGATGAAATTCCATTTAGATCATTAACAATAGAGGAACAATTACTTTACACGGATAGATTTGCTTCCTGTTGTTCCAATGAATTTTTAAGTGATCTTAGATATATACAAGAGGAGATGGGTATAAAGTTTGATAGGTTTGATGAATTATGTGCATGTGTGGCTTCTATTAAACAATCATTGTTAGGATCAACTCCTTTTAATAAGACCCTTTGGAAAAAATTTGAGGAAAGCCTCCTAACCGTGAACCATAAGTTTAATGAATTAATGGGTTCGTATACATCACAACTTAAGGAAACAATTGAGGAGGATTTAGCCGAACATGAGCATATTGAGCAAAAAGACCTAGGTTTTATGATCAATGACTTTGAATCTCAAGGAACACATGATGAATCCTTTAGGCAAGTTGAACATAGTAATCATGTTATCGGGGAAGATTCTTATGAATCGGACTTAGAACTTGAAATGGCTAGAGAAGGATTTGAGATACTTAGGAACATGTTTGGGTTAGATTCTACTAAAACACATGATGTGGATATAATTGATATAGAGACAAGGAAGGATGAGGTAAATAACACAAGCCCACCAAGTACCCCACAAGTCCTACCATCATTTGAGGCACACACACCACCCATGACTTACCCGGAAGAAGTAGAAGAGACTATAGGAACCCCAATAGAGGTAGAGCCCTTGGACCAAACAAAACTAGAAGAAATAGGTTTGAATACTTGTAGTCATAACCTTTCTTTTAGTTATATGGAAGTTCCTAGTTTTGATGAACCGGAGCCTCAGCCAAAACCGTTACCTAATCTTCCATCCTTAGATGTGAATTTAGGAATTGAAAAAGGTCCCGATCCACCCATCAAACCATGTAGTCCGGGTAATGTTAAGATTAAGGTAGTAGACTCTAAGCCTTGTAGTGAGGAAGACAATATAGGAGTGAAAAATGACCTTACATGTCTACATCACCCATTCATGATTGATCACAAGAAACATTATGGGTTTAAACCGGGTTTATTAGGTCAAGATGGGTTCCCAATTAGGAGTCTCTCGAAGTTGTTAGAAAATGATCCCTTTTTAGGAGAACACTTTAACTCACCCATTGACCAAAATGAACTAGGTAAGGTTATGATGAAAGGAGCACACCCCTTTGAGCATATAATTCATCCACCAATCTTTCCTCACGTGGCATACTTCCACCAAGATGGTGTGTATCGCTACTATCACCCGCACTTAATCCTAAGTGTAGGAAAAACCTCTCCTTTATCCGTTAAATAAGGGTAGAGTCAGGCTCGTGACTCGAACAAAAACAAGCGCTTCTTGGGAGGCAACCCAAGCCTTATTTGCTTTGTTTGTTTGTTTTGTTTGTTTGTTTGATTTTATTTGCTTCCGTATGTATGTTTAATTTTTATTATTATTGATTCATGTTCAAAACTAAATTGTGAAAATGCTTTATCTTGTTTTTAACTTCGTCTTAACTACATATAAAGGTATTTTGCAAAATTTAAGTGTAAAGGAAATCCAAATCGGTTTATAAGAACAAATGAACATGAATCATAACAATAATAAATTAACATACATATTAGTATTTGTTGGAGTCAAATGCTTGTATCGATTCATAATGATGTTTTGCAGGATTTCCAGGAAGTAAGGTATAGGTTTTTCCAGAAATTTTCCGGAAACTTAACATGAGAATTCTGTCAGATCATTTCTGACGGCGTCAGGCATTACAACCTGACGGCGTCAGGTTTTAATTTTCTGAAATTTTTGAAAGTTTTGTTTTCATAAAAAGTTTTATTAAATCTCTAACTTATAAACTCCAGGAATCTGCAAAATTATCATTCCACAAGCATTATATACTTATATAGAATTTATCCCGCCGATGTTATGCAGGTTTTCGTGTTTGTTTTCTCAGGTTTAACAGGTTATTTTGGACAAGGAGATGTTGATGAAGCGAAAAGTGTACCGCTTTTAAGGGGTCATTTAAGCCTTAAATCGTATTTATTTGATCAAATATTGCCCTAAATCGTTCCTTTTGTCATTTTAGGTACTTTTGAGGAGAAATCTGGAAAAGGAGGCATTTTGGACGTTTTTGGAGCATAAAAGTGAAGAAAACGACAAAGTCTCAAGAATCGGCTAAAAGTTACCTTTGACGGCGTCAAGATTTACTCTGGACGGCGTCATGCCTTGGCAAGAAAAGTTGGACGTGAAATTTACTCATGACGGGCCAGTGAAAATAGCATGTGAATTCTGACGGCGTCACGCTTTAACTTGATCGAGGGCGTCACGGCTTAAATCATAAGGGGACGGCGTCACGTTCATGGTTCGACGGCGTCAAGCCTTGATAAGCCAGAATGGATTTTTGAAGAGCTAAAGAGGGACGGCGTCAAGATGGTCATCCGGGAACCCTAAAAGCGGCGAGGTGACGGCGTCACACTCCATAAGGTGACGCCGTCAGATCCAAAAATCTATATATAGTTTTCTAATTTTTTGTCATTAGAGAGAGCTTAGTGTGTGGAATTTTGGGAGAAAACCCTAAGACGATTTTAGCTACTTTTTCAGGGCTTTTTGCCTTGAGATCTTCCATGTTTCATTGAAAGATAAGTTATCAATTAATCATTCAATATGTCTATGTGTTGTTTGATTCTATCTTATTCTTGTCTTTTGTTTAACATGTTAGGCTAAATTTATCTTGTGTTTGCTTAGATCTAATGAAACCTAGCTATTGATTATTGGTTGTTAGTGTGTTATTAGTTGTATTGGATGATTGTTTATCTATGTTAGGCTTAAGAAAACTGGCTAACTTCCTATTCGGTAACTTGCTTGAACGTCTTAAGAAACATGAACCAAATGCGTACTAAAGGTTTTTATGGTTGTATTTAATGCACAAGCGAATTCTAGTGATCCCATGTTAGGAGCTTCCTAGCCGGCTCGACATAGGAGTGAAGTAGGAGCTTGTAGAGTTGGGGAAGTAAGTACGCCACCCCACGAATGGTATTAAGGAATACACCCGTCATCCACGCAACTAATACACACTAATTAACCGGTAAAAGATAGTTAGGGAGTAAGGAAATCTAAGTAAACACATTTCTCTACACATAAGTTTCTCACCACATTTTCATTTTTGTTGTTTTATTTTATTGCATTCGTAGTAATTTGGGTTAGTTGACTAGCAACTAATTCCGCCCACTCCTTCAAACCCGAGATTTTACTTGCTTTCATAAAATTATAAAAACATAAAAAAGAATCTTCCTCAACCCTTAGACCTAATTAGAGTAGCCTTTCATACCTAACGAACACTATTCCCTGTGGAGAACGATCAATCCCCCGTACTTACCACTACACTATACTACATCGGTCAGGTACACTGCCTGGTGGGGTTGTAAGCCTCTTGAGATCCCTCGAGAGGTAAAACCTGTTGTAAGGTCGCAAAACCACGCATCAGATGTATGTGGAATCAAGCTTATGGCGATGCATTAGTCTTGGAGCTTCTACATTCTCTTGGAAGAAGATCTAACCATGTTACCCCTTTATCCACCGAACGAATCAGGGGAGTATTTGATTTCATTCTTTTACCTTATTTACTTTTACATCTTGTTATTTGAACATTGGGGACAATGTTCATCTTAAGTGTAAGGGGGGGTAAAGTACGATACTTTAGAGAATACAATTACGCTTGATTTTTGTTTGTTTGATGGTAGATGTGTAATAAAACTGAGATAAATACCTGTTAGGGCAATTTTAGTGCCAAATTTAAATTTTTTTACAACATATAGGAGTGAAACTTTGGTCTTAATAAGCGTCTCATGGATAGGAGTTATATGACTAGCACAAAAACCGTACCACTAAAAAAAATTTCCACCCCCAAATATGTGAGGTTCGCCCCTAGAATTGGTAAGAAAAGCATTTATGCTATGATGTGTGTACCGGTAGCACTTAGATTCTAGAACTTGCGTTAGGACCATTCCGAGGCCAAAAGTGAGACTACATTCGTGTAGTTAGATTTACTACATGATAAGAGGCATTAGGATTAACCCATTGTTTTACACCAGTGTTTTTGTTATAATTACATTGGCTACATTGGTCAAGTAATTCTCCCACACCCTTTGCGTTGTACTCATTTTTAGTACACGATACCCCTAGTACACCCCTCAGAGCCTATCCTTTCGTTTCGACCTTTAAGCATTTTACTTAAAGGAAGAATTTGTTACACCCCACTTAAATGTACACCCAAATCGCCTTAGCCTACCTTGTATGCACTCATTTTTAGTGCATTATTGTTACAACATTTGTTTAAACCCTTAGTTAATTATCTAATTGATTACATGGTTGCTAAGTCGAGTCATATCCTTGTACATATTGTTTTGGGACGATTGGGACTCATGGGTAAAGTACTAGTGTAATGGAGTAATGGGGAAGAACAACATTATTACCCCCATATGTGCTAAATATTTTAAAAGTACTCCAAGTGTTTCGATTATCTTAATTCGAGTCATTAGAATAGTAATTGTAAAGTTATGTAAAAGTTCAAGTGTAAGGGGAATGCAACGCCCCTATGATGTATTATTTTGGATGGTAGGGCAAGAGTGTATGAAAAAAAAAAATCGAAAAAAAAAAATCAAGAAAAATACAAAAAAATGAGAAAAAGAAAATTAGAAAAAAACATACGGACTACCATCCCGTTTCATTTTATGTTTATTTTATGTTTTTGTTATTTTGTTTTTAGCTTAAGTCGAGTCTAGTCTTGGCTTAGCAACGCCATATTTTACATGTAATTAATCAAGATCTTTAACTCGCCACCAGTAAAATATCCCTTATCCAACAAAACCGTGTTTATCATATCCCTACACCTCACGTTATAACCCATGTAAAAGCCCTTTTTGATAGTTTATCTTAGGTGCTTACGCCTAGTGGAGGAGGTTTTTGATCCTTTCCCAAGCCTATGGTAATCTATTTGCTATGACAGGTAGTGAGAGATATTATCCGTTTTCATTTATGAGATTTATTTTGATGACACCTGAGAGATGTGAGTATCTAAACACTACTTGTGAGGTGCTAGTTTGTAATCTCCGTGCTTATTATGATTAAAGTGGAACGACTATTTGTTGTAATTACTTTTATATTAGCGTTAAATGACCCCTAACTTGTATTTTGATTAGAATAAAAGCGCATTTGCTTGAGGACAAGCAAATCTCAAGTGTAAGGGTATTTGATGAAGCGAAAAGTGTACCGCTTTTAGGGGGTCATTTAAGCCCTAAATCGTGTTTATTTGATCAAATATTGCCCTAAATCGTTCCTTTTGTCATTTTAGGTACTTTGGAGAAGAAATCTAGAAAAAGGAAGCATTTTGGACGTTTTTGGAGCATAAAAGTGAAGAAAACGACAAAGTCTCAAAATCGGCTGGAAAAGTACCTTTGACGGCGTCAGGGATTGTTCCAGACGGCGTCATGGCTTGGCAAAAGAGGTGGATATGAAAAATACACATGATAAGCCAGGGAGTTTTACAAAGGAAAGTCTGACGGCGTCACCCTTTAAGGTGATCAAGGCCATCACGGTTTAACTTAAAGAGAGACGGCGTCAAGCCCATTTCTGACGGCGTCAACCTTTGATAAGCCAGAGCGGATTTTGGAGCACTAAAGAGGGACGGCGTCAGGAAGGCCATCCGGGAACCCTAGACACGGCCAGGTGACGGCGTCAAGATCTACAACGTGACGCCGTCAGCCCTTAAACTCTATATATAGTTTTGCAATTTTTTGTCATTAGTGTGCAACTTTATGAGGAGAAACCCTAAGACGAATTTCTGCCATTTTTAAGGGTTTTCATACCCTTGGATCTCCCATGTTTAATTGAAGATAAGTAATCACTTAATCAATCAATATGTCTATGTGTTGTTTGATTATATCCTGTTCTTGTCTTTTAATTAACATGCTAGGCTAGATTTATCTTGTGTTTGCTTAGATCTAATGAAACCTAACTATTGATTATTAGTTGCTAGTGTGTTATTAATTGTATTGGATGATTGTTTATCGATGTTAGGCTTAAGAAAACTGGCTAACTTCCTATACGGTAACTTGCTTGAACGTCTTAAGAAACATGAACCAATGCGTACTAGGTTTATATGGTTGTATTTAATGCATGAGCGAATTCTAGTGATCCCATGTTAGGAGCTTCTTAGCCGGCTCGACATAGGAGTGAAGTAGGAGCTTGTAGAGTTAGGGAAGTACGTACGCCACCCCACGATTGGTATTAAGGAATACACCCGTCATCCACGCAATTAATACACACTAATCAACCGGTAAAAGATAGTTAGGGAGTAAGGAAATCTAAGTAAACACATTTCTCCCCATATAAGTTACACAACCTTTTCATTTTCATTATTTTATTTTATTTGCATTTGTAGTTATTTGGGTTAGTTGACTAGCAACTAATTCCGCCCACTCCTTTAAACCCGAGATTTTACTTGCTTTCATAAAAAAATATAAAAATACAAAAAGAATCTTCCCTCACCCTTAGACCTATTAGAGTAGTTTTTAATCCTAACGACACTATTCCCCTAGAGAACGATCAATCCCCCGGTACTTGCCACTTCACTATACTACATCGGTCAGGTACACTGCCTGGTGGGGATTGCAAGCCTCTCGAGATCCCTCGAGAGGTAAAACCTGTTGTAAGGTCGCAAAACCACGCATCAGTGGTAAATTGAATTAAATTTTCACAAATACTCGTCGCTCAATTGAATGACTACAGCTCTTTAAATGGAAAACGGGTCATTAATTGAGGGGGAGCATATTTGTTCAAAATTCTGACACCTTTCCAAATTTGTGTAACATCAGCAGTGACACTCTCTCGTGGTTTAAGGGGGAGCATAGTATGCTCCTAAATCAGAATACATTTAAACCTGACCACATTTTCTCCCAAATTTTCTAAAACTTATTTAAATCAATTGGGATCACAAATCTCAAATGGTTTGAAATTTTTGATCGGGGGAGAGAATGTGATTTAAATATGAAATTCTGATAAAATGTGATGATTTGGAAGTAAATGTAAGCTCTCCCGTATGTGCTAAACTGCTTTATATATCAATGCACATATTGAGGGGGAGCAAAATGTTTTGGAAGTAAAAGAAAACTCTTCCATATGTGCTAAACTCTTTCGTATATCGATGCACATATTGAGGGGGAGCAAATGGTTTTTAACAAAACATAAAGGATTTGGGCATCTCACGTGAGCAAGGCTCAGACTTCACCAATGAATTGACGAAACATATACTGTCATTGATCGAAAGGACATATCCTGGCCGGGTAATAATTTCAAGCTGGTCTAACCAGTGATGTAAGCGTGTCTCGAAAAGGATGTGTCTGAGTAGAGTGTACCGTTTCGAGAAACTTTCTGTGGACTTGACCAGGCCGGGTAATAATTTCAAGCTGGTCTAACCAGTGATGTAAGCGTGTCTCGAATCGGTCATGTTCACCAAAAGTTGATCAATTCAAAAAGTGCGAGCTCTACCAAACATGTTTAAATTTATAAAACAATCATTCGAGCACATGTTGAGGGGGAGCATTTGAAAAGTATAAAACTCTCAAGTGTTTGCAAAATGTTTTTCATAATCATGAACACTTTGAGAGATTTTTCAAAGATTTGGTTTGGCAATTGTGGAAGAACACCAAAGACCGACCATTTAATTTAATGCATGGAGTTATAAGGATGGTAAGGTTAGGTTCAAGTTCCCACGATCCCGCCAGAGCCGGAGGGATCTACCCAGGGACAATCCACTAGATAGTGTAGAAGTCCTTAGGTATGAGTAAAATAGGAGAAAAGTGAATTAGGGAAGAGTGCCGACTGAGATGGAGCTAGGACTGGAACAAACCCAACAAGGTTCTAGTAATGAAGTCTTGGTATGCACTGAAGGGGTTGAAGAATTAAAAAGAAACGAAGTGAGAAAGGGTGAAAAGAAATAGCCCTCCTTACAACTTAGGCAGAAACCGGGTCAATACATATGCTGTCAGAATCACATAGTTGATTGCTGGCATTGAAGACAAAGTATCATGGACCCAGTGATACGCTGCACAACCCTCCCTAGCCACTCAAGGTCCCTCAAAGGATTCTTGTTTCAATTGTCACGGAGTTCAATACATTTCTATCGTCTCTCTCACTCCGAGTTAGATGATATTGAAAAGGTGGCAGTCCTCTCCAACCTCCGATCACCAAATCAAAACGCACAATAGAGTCTAGAGCCACGAGATTCATCATAAGATCTCATAGGAACACAAATTATCTCTACACTGGTTGTTCAACATTAAGGACACCAGTTGTAAACTTATGAGTCCTACGCAGATCTTAGCAATCTGCCAGAACATTTATGAGGGAATTTACAATTGTAATTCTCAATGATTGAATGAAAATTCCTGCCAGGGTCAACATCAAGCAGCCCTGAAAGCAGGTCACTTCGGTAATTCCCTGTGGATTACGCTTAGTGATAGCGGCGGTTTCAAACGGTCTACAGTCGTGGAGTGATCTCCAGCGACTCACCTAATCGTTGATATACTACGGTACGATCTTAAAAAGCCCTCTGTGGGTTTTCGATTAGGAACGGTCCGGGTAAGGATTAGAGAGAGTTTTCACACTATGCTGTTAACAATCTCGAAGTCCGAACCTGTAAGTACCGGTCGATTTGTTGCTAACTGTCGTATGCAGGAACATCTGGCGATTGTAGCTGTGGAATGCTGTAGCTGGTTGCTGTTGTAGCTGGTTGCAGAAAAGATGCCATACATCTACCAAATGTTCACACTACATCATCATTGTATCTCAACAAAGTCATGATCAACCTAAAAGACCTTTAACTCGGCTTCTGCAAACTCTGATGCTAAAGATCATGACACCAAATAGTGTGAGCATGTCAGCTCAAATAATACTTCATCACTTGGAGACATACTGATAAAAGATGACTTGAAGATACATGTTGGATGATATTTTCGAAGAATGCTCTAAATCATCCAAGACAAAGGAAAAGTCATCAAAAGTCCACTGCGGAAGGCACAATGATTACTAAAGTCTGATGAATCAATTTCTACGAGCTACAAAGACAAGTTTCATGGATAGAGTGCTTTAATTAAGAACATTGTTATCGGGGTGACCTCCCTTAGGGGGAGATTGTTAGGAATATAAATATTCAGTTGAAGACTCGGTCACCCCGAGCACTCTCTTGTATCAAATAGCTCGTAGTATTACAAGTAATATTAGTAGTAAAGTAGTTAATTAATATTGTGGAGTGAGTCGGGTCTTTACCCACTGTCAGCTCGCTCGATAGTCCACTAGGGACAAAGTAAGCAGGCTAAGTATAAATACCCCTCTCCTCATGTGGAGAGGGTTGGACCTCATTTCAAATTTAATCTAATATCACTAGTTTCTCTCTCAAAGAGGTTCCATCTCTTTCTCTCTCTACATCTACTTCTATTCGATCCATTCACACGACCCAATCTTGTGTTTCTTTGTTAGTGAATATCCTACATATGATTAAAACATATGTGTATACGATATATGCACACTTAATGTAAAGTATAATAGTCTACTGAACCTCATGACAAGAATAAGCAAGAATGCTTCATAGCTGGATTATATTCACCCAAGGCCATGAATCTCGAGCAAAGGGTGGGGGTGTCAACCCGATAGTACTATTAATACCTGTCCGTCGGCTCCATCCAGGAGTTAAACAGTGGTTAAAGAATATAGCGTATAAAATAGTTTTCACACATTAAGTCACATATCGTAATAAAACTACACATCCTGTTTAAGAGTATGAAAGTATAACATAACATATAAGTAAAATTGTCTCGCGTAATAGCAAATAGTTTAAGCATGTATCTCCCCCAAAGAGTTTAAAAACAAGTATTAAAGAGTAAGAGTGGGGCTATGACTCACGGTAAACCGTGAAAGTTTTCTAGAGTGCTTGTAAAAGTAAATAAGTATAGTTGAGCATGTATCTCCCCCAAAGAGTATAAAATGAATAAAAGATTAAGAGTGGGGCTATGACTCACCTTGAACTAATGATATCACAACGTATAACGGAATCGATGGATTAAGCCAGGAAGTCTCTACGTACAACCTAGAAATATGATATCGTGTCTTAGGTTCTAAAACAACGAAGTGAATATTTAAACATGCCTTATATAGTTTATATATCTCGTACTACTGTTCAGGGCATCATAATCCAGAGGTCATGCAGTAAACGTTCGAGGAGCTAGGACACTTTAATTCGTAAATCCAGCAACTTGTCGATACGTTCACCCAAATGAAACCCCTCATATGAAGCTCCCTACTAACATAGTATGAAACATATATTTTGCTTACTTGATTATAGGACATATTGAGAGTTTATAAATACAATAAATAAACTAACAAAGTTTATAAGTATTTAAATAATTTTGAGTCTTATAATTACTTGCCTTTGTTTAGAATGCTTGAGTATTATAGAAAAAGGGAATATAAGCGGAGCTTCGACGTGAAATTTGTAATCTTCGTAAACCCGAGGCTACTTGAAGATTATAACATCGTCTTCTTGAAAACCCGAAGCTATTTGAAGATAATAACAAAGTCTTTTTGGAGACTTGAAGTTATTTGAAGATTATAACGACTCTTTCTTGAAAACTCGGAGAAAATAAGATCAAATGCTAGCTTTTCTCAAGAACATATGAACTTTCTTACAAAATATAAGAGAAGTTCCTTTGGTTTTAGGACTTTGAAGATATAAGAAGGTGTGGTGCAAGAATTTATGAAGTTTTTAGCTTGGTATTTATAGGAAAAATTTAGGAGTTAACTATATATTAGGTTAATATTTAACCATGGTTAAGTTTACACTTGTAAACATGTTAGAGATCAATGGTCAAGATCAAGCCAAGTGTCCTTGGTGGCTTTCATGAGAAGCTTGATAAGTTTCTTGCATTATCTTGCTTTTACGGAGTCAGTTTTGTCCCGGTAATCGCTAACTGTAAGTCGTAATGTCACGAAACTTAAAATCGGGTATCCTAAAAATATGAAACTTATAAAAATGATTAAAACTTATTAATATACTCTATATTAACATATTAAATGAGTGATAGGTTCTATCGGGATGCTTAAAGTCGTGAAAACCTAGAAACATAGGCTTAAATCGCGTAAAACGCATAAAACCGGAAAATGTAAAATTCCAAAACTTGTGAAAATGTCGTATGATGTGAAAAACATATATTTCTCTTATTTTTAATATTGTAGGGACATATCGGGATGCCTAAACGACGTTTAAACCTTAAAGTAATTCTCAGACACGGTTTCGTGATTTTTGTAGAAATGATCCGACGAGTGTCAAACTCTCGGATTATCATTAAAATAGTTTAACTTACGAGAATATGAAATAAAAATTTTGGGAATAAATAGTGAAAATGAATAGTAAAAGTGAATAGTAAAAATGCATAGTAACCCAAAAATGCGAATTGTTACACTTTGCATTAGCTTCTATCTATAATTTGCCTGTACATAAAATGGATGTTAAAACAGCCTTTTTGAATGGTAACTTAGATGAAGAAGTTTATATGAAACAACCTGAAGGGTTTGTGTTGCCTGGTCACGAGAATAAAGTTTGCAAATTAAATAAATCTTTATATGGGTTAAAACAAGCACCTAAACAATTGCATGAGAAATTTGATAGGTCAATACTTTCAAATGATTTTACCCATAACTCATCTGATAGATGTATTTATTCTAAGTTTACAAAAGATTATGGTGCCATTCTATGCCTTTATGTAAATGATATATTGATTGTTGGAACCATTATGGAAGGTATTAATGAAACTAAGAAGTTTCTATGCTTTCAAATGAAAGACATGAATGAAGTGGATACTATATTGGGGATAAAAGTTAAAAGGAATAGTGTTGACATAAATAATGCCTAAAAACATTATTCATATCCCTATGTTTTAATGATCACAAAATATAAACTCATTAAACATAAACTTATCAAATAAACAAGTATTTAGTTGTAAATATTCATTTCTACAACTTAATCACTTAAGGTATGAATAAACAAGTGCTTAATGCATTATATGATCAAAGGAACATTTTCTTAATAACTAGATTTTTTTATAAAACATCAAAAACATTTTATATATTTTTGAAAAACATTTTTGGTATTAAATAAAAATGTTTAATCTTTTATAAAAATATGAATTAAAATTTTTAACCAAAATCAGTTAAAATGTTCCAGAAAAACCTTCCCCACAAAAGGACAAAACTGGCCAACGTTCAGCAAGGGCAGCCCCCTTAATTTTACTTGGCGGCCCCCTTAAAATTAAGGGGACCGCCCCCCCCCCCCCCCTATTTAAGGGGGCCGGCCACGCTCCTGTAGGTTCCAGCTGTCCAGTTTTTCTGCCTATAAATACCAGCCTTCTCCTGGATTTTTACTTACCTTTTGCACACTGAAACTTTCTGTTATAAATCACATTTCATATCTTCAAAAACCCTTTGATCATATAATCTTAAGCTTTGGTTTCTAAGTGATCCAAGCTTCCTCCATTCAAGTGCAAAAGAAGAATACTCCTTCAACAACTAGAGAAGAAGTATTGCAACTTAGATACCTAAGTTGTTTGTGTCATCATACATTTGTATATAAGTTGTGTATTGTTGTTAGATAGTTGTGTGTATAATTGTTTGGGATAGGTTAGTGTGTAAGTAGAGAAGTTGTGTTGTTAAGGTGTGTAAGTAGTGAAGGTGTGAAGAAGTAGAAGTGTACATAGGTTGTACTTAGTTGTGAAGTGTCGTGAAGAAGTCGTGAAGAAGAAGGTGTGATTAAGTCGTGTTTAAGTTGTGAGATTGGTTCTAGCTACGATTAGAACTCGACATCTAGCTTTGTGTCGTTAAGCCGGTGTAAGCTAAAGTTGTGTAAGGTTTTCTCCGCCATAAGGGAGCTTGTTGACATAGTGAAGAAAACTCTCGAGTTAGGTGCTCGGGGAGTGGAGTAGGGCAAGGAAGGTGTCCTTGTAGCCGAACCACTATAAATCTCTTGTCTCTCGGTTAGATCTTTCCATCTCTAGCTTTCATTTCATTTTATTACCTTACTTACATTACTTATTTATATTTACTTATATACATATTGTTCATATTGTTCAAGGAGTTGAGATCACATAAATTTGAATCTAAGTTTTAAAAAGTAAACAAAGTTTTCACAATAAAATTTAAAAGGACATAAAACTATTCAACCCACCTTCTAGTTTTCCACAATTGGTATCAAGAGCCACGTCAAACAAGATTTTTAAAATTAACTGTATTTTAAAACTTGAAACGATCTATGGAATCTGAAAAATATTTAGAAGGGCAATCCATGCAAAGACCACCACTATTTGAAAGTAATGGTTTTCTTTATTGGAAAAATAGATTCGAAACTTATGTGAAATCAAAAGATCTTGATCTTTGGCATGTTATTACCTATGGTGACTTTCCCCCTATTCAATATAATACCCTAACTAAAATAGATGAAATTGTACCTTTTGAAAAACAAAATAATGATTTAAAAAAGA
Source organism: Artemisia tridentata subsp. tridentata (assembly GCA_021014915.2). Taxonomy (NCBI): domain Eukaryota; kingdom Viridiplantae; phylum Streptophyta; class Magnoliopsida; order Asterales; family Asteraceae; genus Artemisia; species Artemisia tridentata. Next base: position 56,691,444 of record CP139504.1, read on the forward strand.
AACTGGCAAAAAATAATGAAGCTAAAATGGTAATTTATAATGCGTTACCACGCAAAGAATATGAAAGAATTTTTATGTGTCAAACCGCAAAAGAGATTTGGGATTCTTTACTAATCACTCACCAAGGTAATAGTCAAGTCAAAGATAATAAAATAGATCTTCTTGTTCAACAATATGAACAATTTACAATTCCTGAAGAGGAATCTATTGATAATGCATTTGCTAAATTTAACACAATCATCACAAGTTTAAAAGCACTTGATGAGACTTTTTCTAGCAAAAATTGTGTAAGGAAATTTCTTAGGGCATTACATCCGAAATGGCGCGCGAAGGTCACGACGATTGAAGAGTCAAAGAACTTGATGACATTATCACTTGATGAGCTTATTGGCAACTTGAAAGTTCATGAAGAAATTATAAAGAGGGACTCGGAAACGGTCAAGAGCAAGAAAGATCAAATCAAGTCTCTCGCGCTAAAAGCCAAAAAGGAACTTAGTGATGACAATGATTCAAGTGACGATAGTGAAGACGAAGAATATGCAATGGCCGTAAGAGAATTCAAGAAATTCTTCAAGAGACGAGGAAGATTCACGAGACAACCGCGAGATGAAAGAAGATCGCTACAAAGAAATAGAAATGATAACTACGGGAAAAGAAAGTGATTTAGATGTGGAAGCCAAAACCATCTCATTGGCGAATGTCCAAAGCCACCGGGTTATGATTACGAAAGCGCATTTGTTAGTGGAACATGGAGCGATAGCGACAAAGATGAAGCGGACAAAGCAAAAGACGAAAAGTGCCTTGTAGCTCAAGCCACCGATGAAATATGTCTTGGGATAAATTTGGAGCCCGACGAATGGATTAAGGATAGTGGATGCTTGAAGCACATGACAGGAAACCGGAAGCTATTCTCCTCCTACAAGGCATACAACGGAGGTAATGTTATTTTCGGTAGTGATTTTCGTGGAAAAATCATTGGCAAAGGTACGATCTCTCAAGACTCCCTAACTATTGAAAATGTTGAGCATGTAGATAACTTAACATATAACTTGCTTAGTATAGGACAAATATGCGATAATAAGTGTAGGGTTACTTTTACAAGTAAAGATAGCGAAATAGTTAAGGACGGAAAGGTCATAGGTAGAGGAGTTAGGAAAGGTGGCGTATATGTTATGAAACTAGGAAATAAACCGGAAGAAAAAATATGTCTAGCAACCTTAGATGAAAACTCTACATTGTGGCATAGAAGATTAGGTCACGCAAATATGCAACAAATACAATCCCTAGCCTCTAAAGAATTAGTTAGAAACTTGCCTAACCTAAGATATGACCAACACTTTTGCGATGCATGTAAAATAGGAAAACAAGCACATGCTAGTCACAAAGCTAAGAATATAGTCTCCACTACTAGATGCCTAGAATTATTACACATGGACCTTTTTGGTCCAACCGCTGTGCAGAGTTACGGAGGTAATCGTTATACCTTAGTAATTGTAGACGACTATTCACGATACACGTGGACTAGATTTTTAAGTGATAAAACCGAAGCCTTTAATAAGTTTGAAATATTTAGTAAAATGATTCAAAATAAATTAGGATGTTCTATAGTATCAATTAGGACGGACCATGGTCAGGAATTTGATAATGAAGTGCAATTCGGAAAATATTGTGATTTAAATGGGATATCTCACAATTTCTCCGCTCTTCGCACTCCACAATCAAATGGGGTAGTAGAAAGAAAGAATCGAACATTACAAGAAATGAGTAGAACAATGCTAAATGAACAATCTATCCCACAAAAATTTTGGTGCCATGCCGTAGACACATCAACATATATAATAAATAGAGTCTCAATTAGGCGAATTTTAGGAAAAACCCCATATGAGTTATTAAGAGGTAGAAAACCTAATCTAAATTACTTTAGGGTATTCGGTAGCAAATGTTTTGTTCTCAATACAAAAGATTATCTTACTAAGTTTGATCCTAAGTCGTACGAAGGAATCTTTCTAGGGTATTCACAAAATAGTAAAGCATACATAATACGTAATAAACACACTATGAAAGTAGAAGAGTCCTTAAATGTAACTTTTGATGAAACTCCACCACCACCTAAGACATCGCCCCTAGAAGATGATGACCTAGTTGAAAAAGAAGCTATTGAGGTTAGTAAAATTAAACCCTTAGGCGATGATAATGAAGATATAATATTAGGTGAAAACGAAATAGTAAATGTTAAGGAATCTAAATCACACCCGTTAGATAATATAATAGGAAACCTAAATCAAAGAACCCTTAGATCACAAGCTCAAGATAAAAATAACTTCTTTTGTTTCCTATCAACTATAGAACCTAAAAATATAAATGAGGCATTAAAAGATGAAAGTTGGGTTATGGCTATGCAAGAAGAACTAAATCAATTTAAGACTAATGACGTTTGGGAACTAGTCCCAAATCCCATGAACATGACCATCATAGGAACTAAATGGGTTTATAGAAATAAGTTAGTTGAAAATGGAATAGTTACTAGGAACAAAGCTAGGTTAGTTGCCCAAGGTTATAATCAACAGGAAGGAATTGATTATGACGAAACTTATGCCCCCGTAGCTAGATTAGAATCTATAAGAATACTACTTGCCTATGCATGCGCCCTAGATTTTAAGTTATTTCAAATGGACGTGAAAAGTGCATTCCTTAACGGTTTTATCAATGAGGAGGTATACGTGGCACAACCTCCAGGATTCATTGACTTCGCAAAACCTGATTATGTTTATAAACTCAAGAAAGCTTTATATGGACTCAAACAAGCTCCCAAGGCTTGGTATGATCGATTAAAGGCATTTCTTATTAAACATGATTATTCCATGGGAATGGTAGATAACACTCTTTTCACGAAAAAGAAAAGCCCAAATCTCATCATTGTCCAAATATATGTCGACGACATTATATTCGGATCGACTTGTCAGGATATGTGTGATGAATTCGCCAAAATCATGCATGATGAGTTTGAGATGAGTATGATGGGTGAACTTAATTTCTTCCTAGGATTACAAATAAAACAATTAGAAGATGGAATATTTTTTAATCAATCTAAGTACATTAAGGAAATGCTTAAGAAATTTGGATTAGAAGACGCTAAGCCCATGAAGACACCAATGTCTACGGAAGTAAAACTCACAAGAGATGAAGAGGGTGAGTCCGTAGAAAACACTAAGTATAGAGGAATGATAGGTAGTTTACTATACTTAACGGCAAGTAGACCGGATATCATGTTTAGTGTCTGCCTTTGTGCTCGCTTTCAAGAGGATCCCAAAACCTCTCACCTAGAAGCGGTTAAGCGTATCTTCCGATACATTAAAGGCACTATACACTTAGGATTATGGTATCCTAAGGGATCCGGCATAGAAACCATCGTCTATGCGGATTCGGATCATGCGGGAGACTACGTGGATAGAAAAAGCACTAGCGGAATTTGCACGTTCATGGGATGTTGTCTAACATCTTGGTTCTCGAAGAAGCAAACCACTCTTGCTATTTCTACCACAGAAGCCGAATATGTAAGCGCTGGAAAAGCATGTCAACAAGCACTATGGATGAAACAAGCTCTCGTAGATTATGGCATTAGGTTAGATGATGTCCCAATTCTGTGTGATAACAAAGGTGCTATAGATTTAAATAAGAATCCCGTTCAACACTCTAGGACTAAACATATAGAAATACGCCACCACTTCCTTCGCGATAACGTTCAAAAAGGAAACATATCTATAGAAAAGGTTGCATCGGAAGATAACTTAGCAGACATATTCACTAAGCCCCTTAAGCGTGAACTCTTTAACCACTTACGTTTAGGCCTAGGAATGATGGAACAAATTGACTGAATTTTCTGCATCTTTGGTACATTTTTTTTTTCCAGATGGGAGGACCCCTTAATGTTATAAAGGCGGTCCCCTTAATTATTAAGGGGACCGGCTTGTCATTAAGGGGACCGGCCATCTGTCTGTAAATTTTTTTTTTTTTTCTATTTCCTCCCATCTGAGTCTAGGAATCTGTTTTGCACAAAATAAAAGATTGGGATATTTTTTTTCATAAACATATTTATAAACAAAACCCAATCTATTTTCTACAAATCATTCTCACATCTAGGACAACACATGAAAACCATTTTCCTTACATTGTTGAATAATGCTAAAAACTTTTTTTTTCATGCATAAGATCTCACATGACTTGTCAAAATATATAATCTAATATATATCTTTGATATTCATATATTGAGCAAAATCAAATCAAGGAGACCTTGGATTGTTTCTTAGGAAATTTTTTTTTTGCATTTAGGAGTCGAAACAATCACATCTCCACATCTGTTGCATATAGGCACACACTAGAACAAGCTTATTTATCACATCCTCACAATTGTTCCATCACCTATTCCCCATTAGTTTCTAGTGCCTTTGCTCTATTACCCTTGCCTTAGATGATTAGTTTCCTTAATTCTCTAAATTGCTAGATATAACTTATTGCTTGCTTATTTGTTTATCTTATATGCCATGCATGCTTAATATGTTTCTCTGTTGCCTCAAAGAGTGGGACTTGCCTAAAACCAAAAGCTCAAAACATAGCCATCCTCACCTATTTCTGCAGAAAAACCCATTTCTGGAACCCAGAAAGGTACCAGATGGGCGGCCCCCTTAATTATTAAGGGGACCGCCCATAATTAAGGGGACCGGCCATCTGCTGGACGGGTTCACAGAATCTTTTTCTGCTTTTTAGCCCATTTGATCCTATACCTCCCCAAAATTCACAAACACATTCTGTCCTAATCACCCATCAAGCCTATTCATTCCTAAACAACACAAATCCTCCACTATAAATAACCCCATATCTCACCACATTCAATCATCCCATCATGTCTTCTCCTATCAACCAAAAACCTCAAAGCTAGCAAGGATGACCTTAAAACCCGGGTGGAAAAGAAAACCTCACCCTCACCACAAGCCCATCACAAATGGTGCGTCTAGACAACCAACACCTCCATCATCATTCATCCCCAACTACTCTCCAAGATCACAACCTCATTCCATTGAACCATTTCACAAACCCTACCATTTTGGCCAAACATTCACATTCATTCCAAACTACTCCCCTAAACATCAAACCAACTTCAATGGAATCCTTGAAAACCCTCATCACCTTGGTCAAACATCAAACTTTTTACCCCAATACCATCCATTTCCACCAAATAATCAAATCCCCATTCATGAAAGGCAAAAGCTTCATGAAGAGATTAACCAAATCCATGATCTTAGTGATCTCCTTGCTATGCACCTCACACAACGCAACAAGGGACAACCTCCATCCTCACCTTACTCAAATTGCCTACCCCACTCTCTTAACTTGGATCAAGTTACAAACCACACTCACTATTGCCCTTGTTGCATCTTCCTTCAAAAACAAATTCTCCACTTAAGTGAAGATATTTCTTGGATCGAATATCTACTCACTCGTCCTCATCCCATTCCTCCACTACAACGATATAACATCAATGGATCCGCTCCATTTCCCTCACCATCACATAACTAAAATCCATCCACATGCTTTCCGCCTCAAAATAAAATCCCTCACCCTTTTGTGTCGCAAGCAAGTCCAATCACTCTCTTTGGCAATATGAGGACCATTAGTATTTCTAGTTATGTTGTAATCATTATGTTTCAAGTATTTTATGTAATGTAATGATGATTCATATGTTATATATGATCATCTTGAATGCATAAATAAATTAGTTGGTTGTTCTAAATATTTTTGCTATGTATATGTATCTTGTGTCTCCTAACTTGTTTTTGCAGCCAAGATTTCCATAGCTCGTCTCCTTGGTGCCCTCGAACGAGGGGGAGTTCTCGTCCCGACAAATTTAGTTTCTAAAACTTGTCGGCATAACCTTTTTGATTCTACAAAAAGGGGGAGAAGTGAATATAAACTCACTAAATACTTGTCCAAAAATAAATTTTTGGATTTAATAAATTTAAGTTTTGTAATCATCAAAAAGGGGGAGATTGTTGACATAAATAATGCCTAAAAACATTATTCATATCTCTATGTTTTAATGATCACAAAATATAAACTCATTAAACATAAACTTATCAAATAAACAAGTATTTAGTTGTAAATATTCATTTCTACAACTTAATCACTTAAGGTATGAATAAACAAGTGCTTAATGCATTATATGATCAAAGGAACATTTTCTTAATAACTAGATTTTTTTATAAAACATCAAAAACATTTTATATATTTTTGAAAAACATTTTTGGTATTAAATAAAAATGTTTAATCTTTTATAAAAATATGAATTCAAATTTTTAACCAAAATCAGTTAAAATGTTCCAGAAAAACCTTCCCCACAAAAGGACAAAACTGGCCAACGTTCAGCAAGGGCAGCCCCCTTAATTTTACTTGGCGGCCCCCTTAAAATTAAGGGGACCGCCCCCCCCCCCCTATTTAAGGGGGCCGGCCACGCTCCTGTAGGTTCCAGCTGTCCAGTTTTTCTGCCTATAAATACCAGCCTTCTCCTGGATTTTTACTTACCTTTTGCACACTGAAACTTTCTGTTATAAATCACATTTCATATCTTCAAAAACCCTTTGATCATATAATCTTAAGCTTTGGTTTCCAAGTGATCCAAGCTTCCTCCATTCAAGTGCAAGAGAAGAATACTCCTTCAACAACTAGAGAAGAAGTATTGCAACTTAGATACCTAAGTTGTTTGTGTCATCATACATTTGTATATAAGTTGTGTATTGTTGTTAGATAGTTGTGTGCATAATTGTTTGGGATAGGTTAGTGTGTAAGTAGAGAAGTTGTGTTGTTAAGGTGTGTAAGTAGTGAAGGTGTGAAGAAGTAGAAGTGTACATAGGTTGTACTTAGTTGTGAAGTGTCGTGAAGAAGTCGTGAAGAAGAAGGTGTGATTAAGTCGTGTTTAAGTTGTGAGATTGGTTCTAGCTACGATTAGAACTCGACATCTAGCTTTGTGTCGTTAAGCCGGTGTAAGCTAAAGTTGTGTAAGGTTTTCTCCGCCATAAGGGAGCTTGTTGACATAGTGAAGAAAACTCTCGAGTTAGGTGCTCGGGGAGTGGAGTAGGGCAAGGAAGGTGTCCTTGTAGCCGAACCACTATAAATCTCTTGTCTCTCGGTTAGATCTTTCCATCTCTAGCTTTCATTTCATTTTATTACCTTACTTGCATTACTTATTTATATTTACTTATATACATATTGTTCATATTGTTCAAGGAGTTGAGATCACATAAATTCGAATCTAAGTTTTAAAAAGTAAACAAAGTTTTCACAATAAAATTTAAAAGGACATAAAACTATTCAACCCCCCTTCTAGTTTTCCACAAAAAGGAATAGTGGGGGTTATGCATTAAATCAATGTCATTACATTGATAAGATTATAGACAAGTTTCAACACTTGGATATAGAGGAGGCAAATACCCCATATGAGTCATCTTGTAAACTTGTTGAGAATAATGGAAGAGCTGTTGCTCAATTAGAATATGCAAGTGCAATAGGTTGTTGAATGTATGCTACACATTGTACTAGACCTGATATTGCATATTCTGTGTGCAAACTTTCTAGATATACGAGTAATCCAAATCATGATCATTGGAAAGCGATTGGAAGAGTTCTTGGTTATCTTAAGAGAACTAGACAATTAGCTTTGTATTATGATCGTTTTCCTACTGTACTTGAAGGATACTCAGATGCTAGTTAGATAACTGGTAGTAGTGATAGTAAATCCACAACTGGTTGGATTTTTACACTTGGTGGTGGGGCTGTTTGTTGGGGTTCAAAGAAACAAACATGCATTACACATTCCACCATGGAGGCTGAGTTTTTAGCACTTGCATCCGCGGGTAAGGAAGCAGAATGGCTAAGAAATATGTTGTTAGACATAGAGTTGTGGCCACAACCAATGCCAGCCATTTCCTTACATTGTGATAGTCAATCAACACTATCTAGGGCATATAATAAGGTGTATAATGGAAAGTCTAGACACATTAGCCTTAGACATGCCTATATTCAGGAGTTAATATCTAATGGGATAATAACTATTGAATATATACGCTCTTGTAAGAATCTTGCAGATCCGTTTACAAAAGGTCTTCCAAAGAACATAGTCATTGGAACTACAAGAGAGATGGGTTTGAAACCCATTGAGTAAAGTTGGCAACAATGGAACCCAACCTTTACTTAGACTAAAATCTACTTAAAGGTTCTGTAGGTCCACGAATTGTATATGGATCACTAAGTAGTCTTGAATACCTAGTAGATGGTTAGGATAAATCCGAACCAATCTAAGTGAGAAACCCTAGGTAATTGTTATTGTTAATGCGGAATCTTAACAAGAACAATTAAGAACACAAGCAGAGATATCACTAACTTCGTATATTGATTATAATCACAATAGTGAACTCGTACAACTCACACACGAACTAACAATCTTTAGGGATCCTTTTATAACACAAGGAAACCCTAACCGACTCAGAAGATATACACAAATCTTCTATAAAGATACATACACGCATTGTATCTTTTCCTAACATAACTCTAACAAACTTTCCTAACTTCACGACCAGACTTAACTTTACAAGTCAACCAGACTTAAACATGCTACCAGACTTAACTTTACATTACCAGACCTAATAACACAAACAGACCTAACTTAGATAAACTACCAGACCTAAGTTGTCTTCTCTTGATTCGTATTATAATTCCCAACAATCCTCCCCTAACTTGATCTTCATGCTCCATGAACTTCAAGTTCTTCTGATTAAGCTTTTTGAGGATTGAATCTTGAACACTTTGAATTGTATTTAGGTCTTGTTCCTTTCTAGCAGCTTGAATCTTGATAAGCTCTTCTGATATGGTCTTTGCAGCAACATTGACTATATGTACATCAATTCATATTAAGTTTCATATCTATTCTCATCACTTCCAGGTGTGTTAACTCCTGTGAGAGGTGAATCATTGAAATTTAATGGATTTGATGTCTCTTTACCAATAGCCATCACTACTGGAGTAGCCAAATGTTTTGGTGTGTAAGACCATGGTACACTGATAACCATATGATTTTTAGCAAATCATCAGCTTATCAACGGATTTGTTAAGTCTTTACCAAAAGCCGTTTGCTTCTGGACTAGTCAATTCTTTGATGGAAAAGCACCTCATCATGGTGAATTGATTACCATTTATGGTTTTCCACAGCCTTTACCACAAGCCATAACCTTGTGGGCTAGCCAACTCTTCACTTATCTTAGATATGGTGAGTTGAATACCATACAATTTTTGGCAAATTGTCAGCCATAAACGGATTTGAGCAATCTTTACCTGTTAGCCGTTTGCTCAGGATTAGCCAGTCCTTGTGTTGATGAGACAAGGTGGACTGATAACCTTTTGATGTGTTAGTGCAAAGCACCTCCACCAAGTGAGAAGTTCCAATAGTCTCACTTAACAACTTGTGAAAATTCTTGCAAACACCCTTAGGCTACATCCTTGATGATAAAGGATATTCCACTTCTGCAAGCATATAAATATCAACATTCTTTAATGAAACACAATGTACCTTGCAGGTATGAAAATATCTCCAGCTGACAATGTTTTGCTCTTCAGGAAGTTTCCACACTATATCAGACTCAGTTGGTGGCTCAAACATCACCTTCAAATTTCCCCAAAAGACTCTTTCAAATTCATCTTCAGGTGGATGATCTCCATATTTAATGTTCACCAACTGATAAAGTTCTTGAAGATCCTCCCTATTCACATCATTTAAAATTCCAGCAAAATTCATATAAACAATGTCAGAATTATCTTCCCTTATTATTTGATATGCAGCCCTCTCACCAGTCATGATAAGTTGATACTTGACAACCTTAGTAGGTTCCTTAGTGCTTTCAATAGTCCCCATTGTGGCTCCTTCAGATGAAGGTTCTTCATCTAATTCCTCTTCAACAACCACTTTCTTGGATTTACTTTTCCTTTCCAAACCTTTTCTTCTTTGAAACACAATAGGCTTTATTACTTCATCTTGCACTTCTTCTGTTGACTTTCCAGCTTCAGGTTGTATATCAATCACTTTATCAGGTTCAATGACCAGTTCAGTCTCTTTAGCCTTTCTACCTTGAAAGCAATATTTCTGCACATCATCATAATCAATAGCTTTGTAGCCTTGATCTCTCTCAAATGCCTTGAGATATGCTACTTGTATTTCTTCATATGACTTCTTTTTCATCTGTTCCAAAGATAGATGCATTTGATTTTTAAGATACATCTTCATATCATGTTTCTTTTCTGCCATAGACATCTTCTTGGGAATCTTTGATTTCTTCTGAAGCTTGAATTTTTCTAAGAATCCACCCAATGTATCATCATTATTTCTTGCATTTATGAAGTTAGCTAACTGTTTGGCTCGTTCATCAGCAGTTAAGCCTTCAATAGTTAGCAGCTCTTCATACTTTGCTCTCACTTCATCATCAACATTGAGCAGCTTTGTAAAATCATCAGATTCTTCAGCCAATTGTCTTGCATAAACTGCATCTAGCATCTTTTGTCTTTCTTCTTCAGCAATATCTTGTGCCATAATCCTTTCAATCTCAGCCTCAGATGCTATTTCTTCTCTTGTTTTGTTCTTAGACTTCTTTGACTTCCCTTAAACATGGTGTCCCATCATCAAGAGTCTCAGAGGTAACCGACCTCCAGAACTGCTTGACAAGGGACTGATAAATAGTAGGATTATGAGTTAATGAATAACAAATGTAAGAACCTTTTAGGAAATCCACAATCTGCTCGAAACCTGCACTTTGATCTGGCTTCTTCAAGAAACCAACTTGATTATGCTTGTCCACAAACTTGAGATTAGCCATGGATGAGTTAATGATTTAGGTCTGGTTGATAAGAAAGGTAGGGTTTTGAAAAAAATATTTGCGTAGAAACAGAGTCGTGAAAAATAAAGATGATTTAAATTTAGAAGCAAATAAAGAATAAAAGAAGATAAATAATATCAAATTTTAGTCTTATATACTTCATAAATATCTTGTTTTACCGAAAATAGTGCAACGGTAATATATTAGTAAAATCTTTATTTACTCTGACCAGATCTAACGGTCATAAAATTAACACTACCCGACCTAAAATGGTCAACCAGGCCGAATCATAAGCTTACCAGACCTAACCAAGAGAGTGGACTTACACACTGAATATAGCGAATGCAAGGCTTTGCATCACCTCATTCCAATCTTGTCTGCAAGAATTAGTTGAAACAACAAGAAAGAGGAGACAACAACCAATTTTTGCAAGACACATGAGCTACCAGATTTAACACTTAAGTTTACCCGATTTAAAAACATGTAAAACTTGTACATTTGCCTCCCCTTAAATGTACATTACCTCCCCTTAAGTGTAAATCTCCCTTTTTTTTTTTTTTTTTTTTTTCTTTTTTTTTTTTTAATCACTTAACCAAAATAAAACCTGTGGTCAACTTTCCAAAAATACAATTAATAACTCTTTCCCTGCAAGTATTAACTCATACACCAACCGAGCATTAAAAGACATTAAACCTTGATTTTTCCTATAAAACCACCCATTGTTTTATCACAAAAACCATCACAAACCAAAAGAAAACCTTATAAGCATAATGGATCCATCCAACTCAGAAACCATAGAGATTTCATCCGATTCTTCTTGGGATCCAAATGGCTCATCTTCTGATTCATCATCAGGAGGATGGGGTGGATACTTCCCACCAGGGTATTCTTCAATCACAAGAAACAAGACATTAAGAGAATCAACTCTGAAACAATGGCTAGCTGCTTATGATCTTACTGAAAAGGAACCAGACAATGAAGCACCAGAGACTTCAAAACCAATTCCCCCTTCTGATGTAGGTGATAAAAGTGCTGAAGAAGAAGACCCCTCCAAAGATGATGAAGAGACTTTTCCTTCGAAGATTGTGCCTTCCCTGAGAAGTGGTTCTGTGCCACGTCCCCCACCAAGCAGCTTGATTCTTGCACTTCCATGCCCAAAAGCGTGGAATCAGTTTGGTGGCAGAGGAGCCAAGAAGACCATTCCTGACTTCATGGGCAAAGGGAAACAGAAAGTGTAGGTGGTGATGTTTAGCTGGTTTGCGCTAAAGCTTTTGTCTTATGACGCATTATAACTTGCATCCTAGAATGCAATTTCTTGTTAATAAATAAAAAGCTCTTTGGTTCTGATGTTTTAATTTTCCACATAAAAATTACTTGCAATAGAGAAGAGTTAACAACTGCAAAACAAAGTTAAGCCCAAAATACCAAAAACACACATACTATGGAAAGCAGAAAACAAATTAACTACTGAAAATAAGAATAACCAAGAAGAGTAGCAAGATGAAAAACAAACAAATATACAAACTATACAAAGTTAAGAAAGAGAATCAGTTTTTCTTAACAACCCAGGCCTGAGTGGGCTTGAGTCCTTTCTGTGGAGCAACATACTTATAGGTCTTGTATGAACTTGCTCCAGTGAAACCATGTTTGGACTTATAGGTAAATTCATTTTTAAATGGATTCCAAGCCCAACAATCAGAGAAATTATCAGCAGAACCCCCATTTGAATTTGTTTGTCTCCTTACAGGTGAATGAGCTTTATAAAAATTATTTATTTGAAAATTTGCATTCACCTGAGGTTTTTGAAAAGGTTGTTTGGGTCTCACAAAACCAGAGTTCACATTAGGCCTCATAGAATTAACATAACCAGTATTCACTTTAGGCCTCATAGAATTAACATTTTGCCTATTCATATCAAAGTTTCTGTAGTCATACCTAAAATTTTGTCTACCAGAACTAACATAAGAGTTAGGTCTGGTAGTGTTATTTAGTTGAACAGGTCTGGGAACAAACTGGTTAGCATGATTAACTCTACTAGCATTATTCCAAACTGGTTTATTTGAACCATGAACCTTATTAACATTCATTCTCTTTTGTTCAGCCTCTCTTTTCATTCTCTTTTCATGGAAGTCACAATCTCTTATTAAATGACTCAAACTTCCACACACAAAGCATCTTTTAGGAGCATAGGTATAACTACTCCTACTTTCTCTGTGAACACTATTGCTTCTATGTGACTCACTCATTTTAACAGATTCCCTAGGAGATTTTATGTGATTGACACAACTAGGTTTAACTGTCTCAACCTTTGCTCTGATACCACTTGTTGGTCCACGAATTGTATGTGGATCACTAAGTAGTCTTGAATACCTAGTAGATGGTTAGGATAAATCCGAACCAATCTAAGTGAGAAACCCTAGGTAATTGTTATTGTTAATGCGGAATCTTAACAAGAACAATGAAGAACACAAACAGGAATATCACTAACTTCGTATATTGATTATAATCACTATCGTGAACTCTTACAACTCACACACACGAACTAACAATCTTTAGGTTCAGGATTCTCTTTTTCCTCATTATTTGACTCAGACTTAGAGTGATCAGAGGAACCATCAATAGATCCTTCAGAGTCATTGGATTGACAAGAAGAATACCTACTGGATTTGTCCTCTGAGGTGGTTGGTTCAGGCACTTGAGGACCTTTCTTACCATACACAAAGAGTGAATCATCCAACTCTTCTTTTTCAAGAGGAGTATAGTCATCACTCAAAGGTGGTGGTACTCCCTTAAAGTCACCAGTCTTAACAAACCTATTATACAAAGGCTTATCAGCATAGTCCTCTTCTTTATTCTTAAATATAGCTCTATTCTCATTTTCCTCATATCCTAAGCCACATTTTTTATTTGACTTAATTTGAGAATCCCAACACTTAAACAGGTTATTATTTGAACTGTTCCACTGATCTACCCTTTTTCTTAGCTCATTTCTTTCCTTCTGAATTTTAAGCCCTAATTGTCTATACCTTTTAAGCTTTTCATCTTGTTCATATATTTTATTAGCTTGAAAGTATAGTTTTTCATTTAAAGCAGCATGTTGGTTTTGAAGGGTGACCTTTTGTGCCTCTAAAGTTTTTACAGCATTTTTATGTGCTAATAAATTTACTTCTAGATCACCTATTTGTTCTTGCTGCTCATCACACAAAGCTTTAACATGATTATATGAGTCAGTGCATAATTTAGAGCATAATGATACCTCATTAGCAATGGCCATGAGAGCATGATCAGACTCCTCATTTACTCTTGGATGCTCACCCCAGTTGACTCCACCAGCTTCCATTGTCAGCAGGCTCATCTGATTCTTTTCCATCTTCCCATCATCATCTCTTTTTCCATCAGCAGACTTCTTCTCTGGACAATCTCTTGAAAAATGTCCATGCTTGTGACAGTTGTAGCATTCAACAGTCCTCTTTGTGTATCCCACTGGTGATTTGTTGTTGAAGTTGATAGTCCTTCCATATTGCTTCTGAAATCGTTTGACCCTTAAAGCAACCATGGCAATGTGCCATTTTATGTCCATCTCCTCAACTTCAGCATCATTAATCTGTTCTAGGTCTTCACTAATAAAGCTCTCATCCTCCGTTTGATTGGCAAAGAAAGAATGTATCACCTCATCAGTAAAACTTGAAGCAGACCTTTCACTTGAAGGAGTTTCATAGTTACCAGACCTAACACCACCAGATTTAACCTTGTAAGTACTGCTTTTGTTTTGTGACACAAAAGCAACATTTGATGAACTGGTTGAAGCCTGAGTGTTGTTACTGATGTCCCTTTCAAACATCCTGAGATTATTGTATAGGTCATCAGGTGTCATAGAATCTACTTCCTCCTTAATCCTCATCGCCACAGATACATTGCCCCATTCTGATGGTAAAGATCTAAGGAATTTGTGATTTGCATCCTCATTTGAGACTGCTGCACCATGAACTTCCAGTTGTGTTAACAGATGTTGAAATCTGTCATAGCCCTTCTCCAAACCTTCAGTCTTTGAGACACTGAATGTCTCAAATTGCTGTTTAAGAACAGCCTTTTGCATCTTCTTGGAGTTAGCATTGCCTCCAAATCATTTCTTGATAGCCTCCCACATCTCCTTTGCATCAAGAATGCCATGAAACCTTTGTAGATGCTCCTTAGGAATGGCCATAAGAAGCAAGGTTCTGGCCTTCTTTTCCTTCTCCACAGCCCTAATCTCCTCTGCAGATACTAGTGGCATTATTCTGAGTTGCCCATCATTTCCTTGTGAAATTCTCTTCTTAGAATTTCCCTTTTGAATCACCTTCCATACATCGCTATCAATGTATTCCAGATAATGTTCCATCTCCATGGCCCATATATCATACTCTTCTCTTTTCAGTAATGGAAGTTTTATGTTTGAGATTGTGGTTGTGGAAGAGATGGGTTGTTGTTGTGTTTGGGAGTTACTGGTTTCGGTTTTTCCTTCATCTTCATGGTTTGATTTCTCATCCTCACTGTTATGGATTGAGAAAGTTTCAGTGTTAACAGGCTTATCGAATTCAGACATTGTGAAGGGTGATTTGAGTGAGAATTAGGTTTTTGAGATTTAGTGTTCTTCGAATTCAGAGTCTCTCTCCTTGCTCTGATACCACTTGTTGGTCCACGAATTGTATATGGATCACTAAGTAGTCTTGAATACCTAGTAGATGGTTAGGATAAATCCGAACCAATCTAAGTGAGAAACCCTAGGTAATTGTTATTGTTAATGCGGAATCTTAACAAGAACAATTAAGAACACAAGCAGAGATATCACTAACTTCGTATATTGATTATAATCACAATAGTGAACTCGTACAACTCACACACGAACTAACAATCTTTAGGGATCCTTTTATAACACAAGGAAACCATAACCGACTCAGAAGATATACACAAATCTTCTATAAAGATACATACACGCATTGTATCTTTTCCTAACATAACTCTAACAAACTTTCCTAACTTCACGACCAGACTTAACTTTACAAGTCAACCAGACTTAAACATGCTACTAGACTTAACTTTACACTACCAGACCTAATAACACAAACAGACCTAACTTAGATAAACTACCAGACCTAAGTTGTCTTCTCTTGATTCGTATTATAATTCCCAACAGGTTCAATGTGGTAAAAACAAGTTGTTGATTACCAACTGGACACTAGTTTAGTTTAATTACTAAATAGCGAGTAATTCTTTTAGGGTGAGTATTTATACTCTTAATGAAGTGTACCTTTGGTAATTAAAGGGCTTCACCTATGTGGACATAAGGTGTGGTGCCGCTCCTACAAAAGTGAGTATTACTTTTGGAGATGTACCCATGAAACTGGGATTAGCACATGGCCATAATAGTGCTACCATGTTATGAACATCATTTAACATGTTATGTGTGTTGTCTTTCCGAGTTTAACACTAAGAATCATGGCTCAATGCATTAAGCATCCAATGATTCTGTTAGGCTATTTGAAGGATATACACTATGTTAAGGTTCAAGGCGAAAGCTACCTTAACTTATGCATAATCTGTTGGTTTTGTTAATAAAACCCAAGTGGGGGATTGTTAGAACTTGTGGGTTTTATAAACAATGTTGTATATTGTGTCTATCCCACATAGGTGGGTGAATGAAGTGAAGGTGGGTTTATAAGTACTATTCCACTCAAATGTTTGAAAGTCTTTTAGGAGGCTTTATGGAGGGAATTAGTAGATGATTAATTTGGCTTATATTATATATATAAACATAATATATTGAATTAATCATAGACTTAGCACTTAGCACTTTGCATCCTTTAGAAATAAATTCGTCATGATTTTTTACTGCACGAATAAAAACAGTTATTTCTGTTTTGACAGTTAATGGCAGTTATTTCTGGAGGGAAAAAGTAACCATTGTGTTGGTTGGTTTTGGCAGTTGACTTTCCAACAGTCATGTTGATTCACCAAAAGTCACAATGGTTCGGTTTTACATCAATAAAAGGGTGCGTTTGGTTGTCTGAAATATAAACAGAAAACTCACAAATTCACAAAACATACAATTTGCAATCTAATGATGTTCATAGAGAAGTTTATGTACGCTGCATAAATTTCTAATCGTTGAGGTCGAATCCTGGGAAGAAATTAGTCTCAAATCACACCAGCGTTTATAGTGGGGGCTAATATTCTTTAAGGACAGTGATTATAACGTCCTCAATTTCGTTTATTTTATTAGTAGAAGTCTGTCATATTCTAACAAAAGTTGCCTCATTTTGCAAGAAATTTGACGTGTAAATCAGCATAAAACCACCAGTCACGCATTACAGTGCTCACGTTAAAACTATGTTAATCAACTTCTGTAAGATTAATAAGAAAAGTCCAGTTACCCCTGAAACGGTAATCAAGAGCTTCGTACAAATTGAAGATCCAAACAGGCGAGCAGCTCCCTGCGAGAAATCAAATTACATGAATGTAGCAGTAAAAATAAATAAAATAAATAAATAAAATAAATAAATAAAGAAAAAAAATATGATATTTTAATGAAGAGTTAATTTCATAAATGGTCCCTGTGGTTTGTCGGGTTTAACGGGTTTAGTCCCTAAACTTTTTTTCTAACGGATCCAGTCCCTGTGGTTGCGACCCATAACGGGTTTGGTCCTTGAGAGTAACTATCATTAGTTTTTTTCGTTAGCTAACGACCGTTTGCAACAAAAATTTGCACCGTTAGTCCTTTATACTAATGACCGTTTATACTTAACTCATTTTTTTTTCCAAAAATATTAAAAAAAAAATGGTTTTCTTATATTTTTTTTCTTCTAAATATCTTTAAAATTTATACACGTTTTTATACATATTTTTATACACGTTTTCATACACACATTTTTATACACACATTTTTTATACACACGTTTATATATACATGTTTTTATACACGCATTTATACACACGTGTGTGTATAAACGTGTGTATAAAAACGTGTATAAAAATATGTGTATAAATGTGTGTATAAATGTGCGTATAAATGTGCGTATAAATTTGTGTATAAAAGCGTGTGTATAAAAGCGTGTGTATAAAAGCATGTGTATAAAAACGTGTATAAAAAACATTTGTATAAAAACGTGTATAAAAACATTTGTATAAAAACGTGTATAAAAACATGTGTATAAAAACGTGTATAAAAATATGTGTATAAAAACGTGTTTATAGAAACGTGTATATAAAAACGTGTATAAAAACGTGTATATAAAAACGTGTGTATAAAAAATGTGTGTATAAAAAGTGTGTGTATGAAAACGTGTATAAAAATAGTGTATAAATTTTAAAGATATTTAGAAAAAAAAATTTATAAGAAAACCATTTTTTTTTATTTTTTTTATTTTTTAGAAAAAAAAAAAAAAAAAAAAAAAAAAAAAAAAAAAAAAAAAAAAAAAGAAGATCTTGAGTTAAGTATAAACGGTCGTTAGTATAAAGGACTAACGATGCAAATGTTTGTTGAAAACGGTCGTTAGCTAACGAAAAAACTAACGACAGTTAGTCTCAGGGACCAAACCCGTTATGGGTTGCAACCACAGGGACCGGATCCGTTAAAAAAAAGTTTAGAGACTAAACCCGTTAAACCCGGCAGACCACGGGGACCATTTATGAAATTAACTCTTTTTTCTTTTTTTGTTAAGTTGCTGCTAGAATTATGTTATTTTTTCTTACACGGCATATGAATGTATATCTCTAAGAGTTTGTGTTTTTGTTTCATGTTGAACAATCATCAAATGGTTTAGTGGGGTGAGTCCACGTACATTTGAGTCAAAGACTCATCATACCTGCCAAACCTCATTCTTTTACCCGTTTTATGAGTTGTGATTTTTGAAAGTTGTGAGTAGAGTCAACTGTGTTCGCTAGGTTACCCGAGATACTCAAATAAATATTTGTTTGATGGGTTACATCTACCCGAATAACTAGAGACATAAGCTGGGTCGGTATGTACTTTATATGATACTGGAAACCTAATTAGTACGGACCATTACGCTACAAACATTTAGATACAACCGGTGCAACGCACGGGTTGACAAAGCCTCGTTCTTAATAAGGTTTAATTAATAAATTTGACCTTTTAATCTTCGGTTCAACTCGATTGAGATTGTTACTATTTTAACTTATCCATCTAGTAGTAGACTATGTGTCCAAATTATATTAAGTTAATATGCCCATAATAATACCACAGGCCCAAACACTTGATTTTGAATGCATTAAATTAATACCCATCTTAATTACATACGAGTACAAATACCCCCCACGACCAAAACCTTGGAATCCAAGCAACCAAACAAACAAACGACCCACTATATAAACGGTTCATTTGTTTGTTTGTTTGTTATTAAGGTTTGCAGGTTTTAAGGTTTGTTTGTTTTAAGGTTAGTGATTATTAAATATATTGTTTCTTTGTTTAAGGTTTAAAGCGTTTAAGTTTTTTTTTTTTTTTTTTTGTTAAGTTGCTGCTAGAATTATGTTATTTTTTCTTACACGGCATATGAATGTATATCTCTTAAGAGTTTGTGTTTTTGTTTCATGTTGAACAATCATCAAATGGTTTAGTGGGGTGAGTCCACGTACATTTGAGTCAAAGACTCATCATACCCGTCAAACCTCATTCTTTTACCCGTTTTATGTTTCAAGTTTAAAGTTTTTGACTTTATAATTTTTTTGATATACCGTGTCTCTGAATATATTTAGCCGGTAAAGTAATATTTTAAAAGCTAAAAGGTGATTTTTGTAAAATATATGTTGCCATGTTGGTTTGGAAGTGATATTGGTACTTTTGCTGTTATGATTAATTTATTGAGATTGTTTATGGATTTATCAAATGTTTTGTTTGTATGTTGCAGGTGAATCTGAAAGATATGGCTAATGGAAACAATGAATCCGGAAGTGAGTTTTTTTTTTTTTTTTTTTTTTTTTTTTTTTTTTTTTTTTTTTTTTTTAATTTATGATAACTTGTAGACGCACATTGTATGTGAATTTGTTTGCTTTAGTTTAAAGAGATGGTTGTATGTTTAGCTTCAAAGTGTGTGAAATTATTAGTACTTTTGATGAAAACTATGAGTATGTGTTTGTTTTGCTTGTTTGTTTATACTTCCGCATTAGCGGATGGGTACACTAATCGTGTTGGAAAATATGTGTAAAGTTATGAATCAGAGTATGATGTGAAACCAGTTGACTTGAAAGTATGTTTGGGATTGTGTTTTGGGGCAGATTATCTGATTATTGTATTTGCATAACAAAGATATTGCGTTTGGCAAGTCATTTTAAGAAGAAAAAAAAGAAGTGATTTTTCTGAGAATAAACAGTTTTGGAAAAGTAGGTAAGGAAAAAAGATCTAATTAATAATCTGTTTTGCAAATGCAATCCCCATGCTTTCTGAAAATACTATTTTGCAAACACAATCCCAAACACCCCTTTAATTTTCAACTGCAAGACTGATGAAAAATTGTTGAAGTTTTAGGAAAAGATGTACAGTAATAACTACATTACAATATAACAAGTCGGAATTTACCTAAGTTCTGTTTTAGATTAGTAACAGTAGTATGATTTGGGTGTGTTTGATCTCGAAAACAACTTCTAGCTCAGCTTCTCTAGTTCCACATAGACATGATTGAATGCTATTATATAAAAGCAGATGCACTTATTTATAGTCACTTTATGCAATTCTCTTATAATTTATATACTTTGTGAATGCAGAGAAAAAGAAAAAGGAGACTGGTTTAGGTCTCACTTATACTAAAGATGGCAACTTTGGGGAATGGTATTCCGAGGTATTTTTTGCAACTGTATAATTATATTCAAGAAATGCAGGATGGTTTTTTTATATTTAGGTTTAGAGTAAACAATGTATAGTAAATGGACTCAGTAAATTCTTACCACGAGTGAGTGACGCTGTTATTATTTAACTTATAATTTTCTTTTGGATCATATAGGTTGTTACAAATGGTGAGTTGATAGACTATTATGATATTTCTGGCTGTTACCGCCTCCTTCCATCGGCGATGGCCATTTGGAAGTTAATGAGAGTAAGCATACAACTTTAAGTTTTTTTTTTAAAAACTGCTCTTTTATTTTCTGCGCTCTTTTTGTTTCTGTTATTCAGTCATCGGGCTAGGAAAAACATAGACTAAACTGTTTTGTAATATCTTTATGCAGAACTTCTTTGATCCAAAAATTGAGAAGATGAAGGTTAAAGAATGCAACTTCCCACTTTTTGTGTCCGGTGCGGCTCTACAAAAGGAGAAGGAGCATGTAGAGGGTTTTGCCCCGGAGGTATAGTTTATGAACTTCATAATTTCATATTCTCACTTTCATCTGAGTGGGTACGGTGGCAAAGGCTAATTTCCAAACATGTATTATGTGACTATAACTACATATTCTCGACATTTGACATAGGCTTTCTAATGTGTATTGTTTTTATTTTGAAGTTGTATTATACTTTTTAATGCTTTCCCTGATTTAAAAATTTTAAGGTTGCTTGGATCATGAAAGCAGGCGCCTCTGATTTAGATGTTCCCATTGCCATTCGCCCAACTAGTGAAACTATCATGTACCCCTATTTTTCTAAGCGGATAAGGGGACACCGTGACTTGCCTTTAAAACTTAATCAATGGTGCAATGTTGTACGATGGGAGTTCAAGAACCCTACTCCATTTATCAGGTGCTATTTTCATATCCCTACTTATTTTGCATGCCAATTCATATCATCACTTGAATTTTTTTCATCTATTAACTTTGCTCTTTGGCAATATTGTAGGAGCCGTGAGTTTCTTTGGCAAGAAGGGCACACTGCCTTTGCAACAAGCGATGAGGCTGACACTGAGGTATAAAAAATAAGATTTATAACACACATATAAATGGCGTGTAATCAGTTCATATAACTACTGTTTTATGCATGAAAAATGTAATGATATTTCTATACTCACTGTATGTATTATAGGTTCTTCAAATACTTGAACTGTATAGACGTCTATATGAGGAGTACTTGGCTGTCCCCGTTGTGAAAGGGAAAAAGAGTGACAATGAGAAGTTTGCCGGTGCTCTTTATACTACTAGTATTGAGGTACGTATTATATAATACTTACTATCAAGTAAAAAATAAATTTAAATGACATGTCTCATCATAAGTGCTTTCATGTTTGTAGGCCTTTATTCCAACTACTGGTCGTGGTGTACAAGGTGCAACCTCACATTGCTTGGGACAGAATTTTGCTAAGATGTTCGATATTACATTTGAAGATGAGAAGGGAGAAAAGGC